>ML661889.1:6392787-6474408 GCA_007570785.1 Antilocapra americana | reverse complement strand
CTAACACCATACACAAAGATAAACTCAAAATGGATCAAAGATCTAAGTATAAGACCAGAAACTATAAAACTCCTAGAGGATAACATAGGCAAAACACTCTCTGCCATAACCCAAAGTGGGATACTCCATGACCCACCTCCCAGAATATTGGAAATAAAAACACGAATAAACAAATGGGACCTAATTAAAATTAAAAGCTTTTGCACAACAAAGGAAACTATAAGCAAGGTGAAAAGACAGCCTTCAGAATGGGAGAAAATAATAGCCAATGAAGCAACAGACAAACAATTAATCTCAAAAATATACAAACAACTCCTGCAGCTCCATTCTAGAAAAATAAACAACCCAATTAAAAAGTGGGCCAAAGAACTTAACAGACATTTCTCCAAAGAAGATATAAAAATGGCTAACAAACACATGAAAAGATGCTCAACATCACTCATTATCAGAGAAATGCAAATCAAAACTACAATGAGGTACCACTTTACACCAGTCAGAATGGCTGCCATCCAAAAGTCTACAAGCAATAAATGCTGGAGAGGATGTGGAGAAAAGGGAACCCTCTTACACTGTTGGTGGGAATGCAAACTAGTACAACCACTATGGAAAACAGTGTGGAGGTTCCTTAAAAAGCTGCAAATAGTCCTGCCATATGACCCAGCAATCCCACTGCTGGGCATACACACCGAGGAAACCAGAATTGAAAGAGCCACGTGCACCCCAATGTTCATCGCTGCATTGTTTACAATAGCCAGGACATGGAAGCAACCTAGATGCCCATCAACTGACGAATGGATAAGAAAGTAGTGGTACATATACACAATGGAATATTACTCAGCATTAAAAAAAAATTCATTTGAAGCAATTCTACTCAGATGGACGAAACTGGAGCCCATTATCCAGAGTGAAGTAAGCCAGAAGCAAAAACAACAATACAGTATATTAACGCATATATATGGAATTTAGAAAGACGGTAACGAGAACCCAACATACGAGACAGCAAAAGGAACGCAGATGTATAGAATAGACTCGTGGACTTTGTGGATGAGGGTAAGGGTGGGATGATATGGGAGAAGGGCATTGAAGCATGTTAATTTTCATATGTCTAATCAATCGCCAGCCCAGGATTGATGCTCGGGGCTGGTGCAGCGAGATTTCCCGGGGCGGGGAGGGAAGAGGGAGGGCTGTTCCGGATGGGAAGCATATGTAAACCCATGGTGATATCATGACAATGTATGGCAAAAACAATTAAAAAATTAAAAAAAAGAAAAAAGAAACCAAGAAAAAAAAAGAAATGCTAATATAAATAAATTATGAAAATCAAAATATCCTGCTGAATATATGGCCTACTTGTGAAAAAAGAAGATATGCCATATATGATTGCCATATTTTAGAATCTTACTACTCTTATGATAAATTTACTACATGGTAAATTCATTATTGCACAAAATGTTTGAATTAAGTATCTGATGATTATATATCTCTGAGAAGCAGGGGAAAAGTTACCTATACTTTGAATCAAAGGAAAGTAACATAAGGGGAAGTAAAAGCCTAAATATTTCCTAAACATGGTTCTGATAAATGACATTCTATTCTTGATATTTCAATATTTTTACAGACCCAAAATCATATAATAATCACTTTCATTGGTGATGCTTCCTAAAAATATTCTTGCTAATTAAAAACAAAGTTTATAGAAAATTGTAGATTAAGTTCACTAAGAGCTTCCCCTTGAGAACAATGTTTGAATCCTTCAAAAATTTCATCTATTCTCTGGACCTGTCTGATGAGGTTAAGTTGAAAGAAAGCATTCTCCTAGAATATGTGGGTAAATAATTCTATGCTTACAGCTTCAGTGGAGACTAAAAACTAATTCTCTTCATGTATGCTTATTGGCATTTAATTGGTTTTAATTTTTGGAGGTCCTTGAAAGTCATTTATGCTAAACTCTTGGCAAAATTGTAAAATAGTAGGGTTTTTGTTTTTGGCATTTCTTCCTTTTTATCTATTGCTTTCTCTCTTAGATTCCTGACTGCTCCAAGTACTCCCCCCAGTTATTTAATATCTACATTAGGACATCCAGGTCGATGTCCCCTCTTTGAAAACAGCCCATCCTGGCTACAGACATTTTGAGTCTATTTCCTACTTATTTAAAAGTAAACTTCTTTATAATGTATTTCTTCAAGCCCAGATCTGTTTCCTTAGAAGATGTACAAGTAACAACTAAATTTGACCCATGAATTAAAGGCTATAGATTATAAGCTTTCTCCACATTTTTCACTTCATCTTAGGTAAATGAAAGCATTTTGTCAATATCCTTTTGAAGATGACACACAAGCTTTGTCTCCACAGAGTTGGTTAAATCTCTGATCTGGATTTACACAGAGAAGGTAAAGGCAGTAGAAATGTTGGAAAGCTTGTAAAAGATGTATCTTTGACTGGTAGAGTTTGGTGGCCTGTGTAAAATATATTCAATTATTTAACTTCATCTACCAGTATTAAGTTCTGAGGTAGAAGTATTGGAGAAATAATTATTTGACAGAATTTCATATAGAAGGGGACTGAGGGTCACCTAGTAAATCTTACATGCATGTTAATTTATCTTTAATTATTATAAGAAATGAAAAATTGGTGTTTACATGAACACATCTACTAATAGGAACTCATTCTTAAATGAGACAGAAACACCATATTTGACCAGTAAAATAATCTGAAAATAGAAATAATTAGTTATTCTGGTCTGAAACAATACATGATTCAGAACATTTGCATATATTTAATCATTACAATTGATTAAAGATGTATCACTGATGTAATTGTTTAAGAAACATTTTCAGTGTCTCCTTGAGAGCAACATCATTTCCAGTATTTGATATTTTTTTTCCAGCTTTAAAATTTTTATTTCAAGTGAAATAATATGACACTGATACATAAGAATACAATCAAAGATGGCTGATAACCTAATTCACTTTCCTGGTTTGTTCAAGCCTCCAGGCACCAGTCAAATATCGAAGTCGTATAAAAAGTAGATCCTTTCCCATCTGTAGCCATCTCCAAAAGGGAACTAATTTAGAACCTTCAATTTCAGTCCAGTTGACAGCAATTTCTGCTACTGGGATTTTAAAGAACTGTGCTATGTAAAGCAGTTCTACATCAAACGCCCATCGTTCAATGTGGAGAGATGAAAACGTCCATGACGCTGCTTCTCGAGTTAATAATTTGAACCCACATTGTGTGTCCCTGATTCCTTTGACACAAAGGAACCACACCAGAAAGTGGAACCCATACATGAGAAGAGTACGGAAGTAAGAACGCTGGGCAATCGATTCTTTTTCCAAATGAGCTCGAGATCCACAAGCGATAGCCATTTGATCTGGCCAAGGCTGTAGATCATTCAGTCCTTTTTCTAATTTCTCAATATCTGGAAACTTTGTGGCTCCGTCAGCATCTGCCATAAGGATCTTTTTTCCTCGAGAACTGAATACACCCATCCTAATCGCTCCGCCTTTTCCACGGTTCTTCACCAGCGTTGTCACTCGTACTTTGTCACTTCCGTATTTCTGGCAGTATTTAAAAGCTACCTTTGAAGTCTGGTCTTTGCTGCCATCGTCAACTACTATCACCTCATAAGTGAAGGTGGGATCTTGTTTCTGTCTGTCCTCCAGATAACCCAGAGCTTCATCCATCATTACAGGCAACCGTTTTTCTTCATTGTATGAAGGCACGACCACAGAAAGCTGTTTGGTAGGTGAGTCCTGAATGCTGGGTAAGGCTTCCCTCTGGCCCTTGGCATTTAAGAAGAACTGCTCTTCTTCATGTCGATGAAGGTGTGGCATCTCTGTAGCAGTTATAAATGCAATAAAGGAAATCAGAATCAGGGCCGCGGCGGCCAGCGCCGCGCCGAGCACCGCCAGTTGCAGCAAGAGCGGGGCCATCCTCCATACCGGGCCGCCAGCTGCCTATCCCGCGCCTACACACACGCCAGTATTTGATATTTGAGGATAACGAACCCTGAAAGACTAAACGTTCAGTGTCATATAGCTGCCCAATGACACCTGTGATTTTAGCATCAACTGTTTTTATTCTAAAAGCTTTATGTTTCCACTATAGTACAGTAGTTTTATTTGATGTAAAAAGACAATCCAATTCCTCTAAAAAGGAATATTGTAGGGAGTGAAGGGAAATGAGGATTCATCAACTTCTCTAAATGAAAAAAGGGATTATAAATATTAATAAATGAGCTTTGGGGAGGTAAGTTATAAACCTAAGTGATCTACCACCAGCTCATGGCACAGAGCCCTGGGGAAAATGGACAATTATGTACTTAGAGAATAAATGAACTAAAAGAGAATTAACTTTATTAGAAGTAAAGGATTTATACTTAGAGTAATTAATTTAATCTCTTTTGCTAACCACTTTGATCTGGTGTACTACGCTCAGATGTTGATTGAATCAGTTTTACCAGTATTCTCTCTGGAAAGCAGTATCCTTTCTTTTTCTGGGAACCCCAAGAAGCCAATGACAGTGAAGAATACACAAATGCAAAAGACTCAACGGGAGGGTGACTCTTAGGATGACTGTCTCACATAATAGATTTTATTCTAAAGATGTCAGACTGTCTTCTCTACTCACAATGACTCCTGCTGCCTCTTTCTGTTCTAGCACCAAAAGATCTCCCTTGGAAGCTGCCTATGCTTAAGACTTTGCTTTTTCTGATAGGGCTGATATGAACCCTTATTTGCTGGTTTTGTTAGATATTAAGTCGTGCCCTGTATCTAGGGATTCAGTGCAGGATTCATGTCAGGGGTGTAAGAGTCAGGGTGCTTTCCAGGGAGGATACATCAAGGTGGGTTCCTGGAGTTAACTTGCTAATACGAAACTCCCGAGAAATGATGACAAGGGGAGAACAGCCCTGAAGAAAACGTGGTGGCTCCTTGAATATAAAGTTGTTTCCATGTGTAATTTTACTGGCCACCTGTTCTCACTTCAACCACTACTTGTTAGCTTTTCGAACAGCCTGGAATCATATGTTTTGATATAATCTGGGATAAAATGTGAGTTAATTCTTTGGTAGATTTTTTAGAGAATTAGAGATTTGAAATATACAGGTGAGTCCCTGAACTTGGTTCCTGGGGGTTGAAATTATTCCTTATATACCCTGGCTTTATGTGTAAACCTTCCAGCAAAACTCAAAGGATGCTAGGCAATTTTTAATTATAACCTAAGAAGACATTAAGTTAAAAAATTGCAGATGAGTAGAAATCAGAAAGATACTCTTTACCAAGACCTAATTTAGATAGAGAAAGATTCTTCAAAACCATATGCATCATTACATTTAATCACACAACTTTTCCAAGTTCAAGATAGTTTTTTTAAAGTTAAAATAGCATAAAAGGGACAGAGTTCTGGTAAAATAGAATATAAAATAACTGAATAGAAAAGAAAAAATAGTTTTCCTATGATGTAAATTTCTTACTGAATACTCTTACACAATATAATTTTTAAGCCCTGCCAAATCAAATAAAATATCATTCATAATTCAATAATATGTCTACATTACTAACACCAATGGCTGAGTTTAAAGAAGCTTAATATCTTTGGGGAATAACTGGGAGGAACTAACAATATAGTCTTTCATATGACAGAACTGCATGAAGAGATAAATCACAGCTCTAGGAAGACTTACAATAAACTGGATCTTTAAGTTTTCCTGTGGTTTTGTGTTTTAGTTGAGGTAATTTGTAACTCAATAGGGAAAGGAATAAGATTTAATTATTCAAGGCAATGAGTTCCTATGAGCTCTCTCACATAATGCAATGCCATCTTTTCTTCTCCTGTTCAATTTTTTGAATATATATCACATACACTCAAAAGTACATGGAGCAGAAATACATATCTTGATAAATTTTCACAAAGTGAATACTCCTATGTAACTATCAACCACATCAAGAAACAGAACATCACCAGCAGTTCAGAAGACCCTCCTACCCTTTCGGTTCCCAATTTCCCTTTAAGGATAATCATTATTGAAGGTTTTTCAACCCTAGAGATTAGTTTCAGCTATTTTGGAACTTTATTTTAAAAGGTTAGCAGAGTATACACCTCTTTGTATCTAACTGTCTTGGTCAACA
This sequence comes from Antilocapra americana, assembly GCA_007570785.1. Taxonomy (NCBI): domain Eukaryota; kingdom Metazoa; phylum Chordata; class Mammalia; order Artiodactyla; family Antilocapridae; genus Antilocapra; species Antilocapra americana. The sequence goes on along the minus strand of ML661889.1, from coordinate 6,468,277 downwards.
GTAAATCAGTGAAATTATCTTCCTTTGTGCTAGCAGTTCAAAAAGAATTTATGCCTTTTATTGCAGAAAAATGATTTAGTCTCTGTAGATCTTAGACTGGATTTCTGTAATGTCAAAACATCTTCAGATACTCAATTTCATTTTTAAATTAGCTTATTACATTTGTTAAATTTATGTAATTGGATATGCCAGTTGGTTGAACATCTCTCCCCTCCATCCTTCTTGAATAGTGTTGTTATGCTCTCTATATGATCTTTAATGATATGTGAAAACTTAGATACACATATAAATAGAAACTAGAATCCTAGGGTATGGAGCAGAACTGGGAAATTAAACCCATGCTCAGTTCACTGATTGATTTCTATTTCTCTCACATTCAGGTGACTGAAGAGAAGTCCTTTCCAAAGTCAATGAATGAAACAAATCATTCTCAGGTGACTGAATTTGTGTTGCTGGGATTATCTAGTTCCCAGGAGCTCCAACCTTTCTTCTTTCTCATATTTTCACTGCTCTACCTAGCAATACTGCTGGGCAATTTTCTCATCATCCTCACTGTGACCTCAGATTCCCGCCTTCATACCCCTAGGTACTTTCTGCTTGCAAACCTCTCTTTTATAGATATATGTGTTGCCTCCTTTGCTACCCCCAAAATGATTGCGGACTTTTTGGTTGAACACAAGACTATTTCTTTTGATGCTTGTCTGGCCCAGATTTTTTTTGTTCATCTTTTCACTGGCAGTGAGATGGTGATTCTTGTATCCATGGCTTATGATCGTTATGTTGCTATATGCAAACCTCTTCACTACACGACAATCATGAGCCGCCGTGTATGTATTATTCTTGTACTCATCTCCTGGTGTGTGGGTTTCATCCATACTACTAGCCAGCTGGCATTTACTGTTAACTTGCCTTTTTGTGGGCCTAATCAAGTGGATAGCTTTTTCTGTGACCTCCCTCTGGTAACTAAGTTGGCCTGCATCGACACTTACGTTGTCAGCCTACTAATAGTTGCAGACAGTGGCTTTCTTTCTTTGAGTTCTTTCCTCCTGTTGGTTTTCTCTTACACTGTGATACTCATCACGGTTAGGGGCCACTCCTCTGGTAGCATGGCCAAGGCCCCCTCCACATTGACTGCTCACATCACTGTGGTCACACTCTTCTTTGGACCATGCATCTTCATCTATGTGTGGCCCTTCAGCAGTTATTCAGGTGACAAAGTCCTTGCAGTTTTCTACACCATCTTTACTCCCATTTTAAACCCTGTTATCTACACTCTAAGGAATAAAGAAATGAAGGTAGCTATGCCAAAACTGAAGAGTCGCTATCTGCAGTCTGGCCAGGTTCTACAGTCATAAGAAACATTATATTTCTGGAAACAAAGTAAATTCACAGGACTGTTAATGCTGTAGCTGTGTCGCTACATATTTACAAATGGAATCACTGTCATGTTAAAACCAATCATTTTAACCAGTGGGAAGCGTTGATTAAGTTGAAGTAAAGGTTAATGGTGATAATGAAAAATACAACAAACTTTAGCAATTTTCATCTTTTCTTCCTTCTACTATGTTTACCTGTCTTTTTGACTTCCCTTCCGCCTTAATTTTTAAAATTTAAATTTGTTTTAAGATAAAAAACTATTGACTGTGACATCAATGGTACAATGTCTTTAACTTTATAAAGTGTAAATACATCGGGCCTTCTTTGGGTGGAAGAAGTCTTGTTTATACCACAACGAACAGAATTATTTTTACTGTGCATAAACAAAGCAATGCATTGTTTTAAAACAACTTTTCAAAACTGGAAGAATAGTGGCGTGTACTTTCTTTTTTGCTGTTTTATGTTCACTCTCCTGCGATCGCAGAATAGTGTGAATACTATTCTGACTCATTTGTTTGGTGACTTATCATTGGATTGTTAGTTTTCAAAGGGGTTCCTCCACCAGCTCCATTTTTCCTTGTAAACTTTGCTGCCATTTGGGTCATATGAGCAATGAATTCCAATTAAATGGAAGTATTCACAAGACACAAGGTCATTATGGGATTCAGTAGCAAGGTCAAATAGATGAGCAGCAATGATAACTCTTAGGGCTCCGGAGGAAATTTCTGTACTCTGCAACTGAGCACCATGCATCATTTGAAAAGCAGATTGTAGGGCCCGTTTGGGACTTACTCCAAATTGAATTCCTGACAATGAGTTTACAAATGACTATGTGACTAGGATTTCCCACCATTTAAAAAATCATAATTTCTATCATTCACTGTTCTTACATGAATATCTACTATACACCATTCTTCATAGAGAATGCAGTTAAGGTCTGGGGAAAGGATAATCTGTTAGCCAACTCTGGTTCTGTATCCCCTCAGTGCTTACATAATGGAGACATGAATCAGCTGGAATTTAGGCTATGGATCAGATGGTAAAGAATCTCCCTGGAATGCAGGATACCTGGGTTCTATCCCTGGGTTGGGAAGATCTCCTGGAGGAGGGAATGGCTACCCACTCCAGTATTCTTGCCTGGAGAATTCCATGGACATAGGACCCTGGAAGGCTACAGTCTATGGGTTCTCAAAGAGTTGGACACAGCTAAGCAACTAACATACACCCTGAAGCATTGGATTCCCCTTCATTAAAGCTTTTTGACTGCTATCACAACCACTCTTAAAACTTTACCTGTAAGTAGAAGAGACTGATATTGAGAATTTGCCATTCAGTGGCAAGTCAATTACATCAGACCTCCTCCTCCCAGGTGGTAGTGATTCGTCTCTACAGGAATGAAATTTTACTCTAGATATGAATTTTCTCTCTCGCCTTGCAGTTCTTCCAAGATCACTGCCCGAGGCCTCAGAAAGGGTCTGATTTATGAACTTAGGATTCTACAATGATTGCCTGTGCAACACATTTTACTCTGAAAAATATTGTGGCAATAAACATAGGACCATGAGATCAATTTTCCTGAAAAATTCCAGGCTCAAATAACACTTGAACATACAATTAAATGCTCAGAAAAGAGTCTAGCATTATGATTATACCTACTTGGAAACAATGAACTCTAAGATATGATATTATTGAGTGCTGAGTGCTCAGTCATGTCTGACTCTTTGCAACCTCATGCATTCTAGTCTATGAGGCTCCTCTGTCCATGGGATTTACCAGGCAAGAATACTGGAGTGGGTTGCCATTTCCTTCTCCAAGCAATCTTACTAACCTAGGGGCCAAATCGATACCTCCTGTATTGGCAGGTAGGTTTTTTTTTTTTTTTTTTTTTACCAATGAGCCACCAGGGAACTTATATGCACTGAACAAACAGTTAATTGTAACACTGTCTTATCAACTTTTAATATACAGTTTTGAAAAATATAGAGTAAAAATAAGAGTGTTCCTCTTTCCATCATTCTTAGTGACCTATTTGTGAATTTTTTGCTTCTTGCCACTGCAATTCCAGGCTTTGCTATGCTGAAGATTCTGACTCCCAGAAGAACAACACTAATGAGAAATATACTATGATTTCCACTGAGCCAAATCTTTGCCAATGGCTTGACCACATTGGGATTTTCATGTTAATAGACAAGCAGCCCCAAAAAAGGGAGTCAGTGCATTAACTAGAATAGAGGACATAGTTAATGTGAGGAGCTAAACAGTGTTAATAAGTTCAGTCTCCCAGTCATGTCTGATTCCTTGCGACCCCATGGACTGAGGCGTTCTAGGCTTCCCTGTCCATCACCAACTGCCAGAGCTTGCTCAAACTCATGTTAACAATGCAGACTGCAAAAAAATATCAAAGTAAGACACAGAAGAAGAAAACCTATAAGAAGTTAATTAATGATCAGGTTACCACTATAGGAACTGAGCCTTGATGTTCCTAGAAGCCTTTGATGAACCATATATCCCAGTACCATGTTGTTTTGATTAGTATAGCTTTGTAATATGAGAAAGGGGAGAGAAACTTATTGAAAGGAATGACAGAAAATGTCCAAAATATGAGGAGGAAAATGAACATCCATTTCCATGATACCTAAAGAACCCAAATAAGCTGAGCATCAAAAGGTCTTCACTAACACCTATTATAATCAAACTTTCATAAGTTAAAGACAGAGGGAATTTTGAGAATGGCAAGAGAAAAGATACTCAAGACATAAAAGGGAATTCTTACAAGTCTATCTGAAGATTCCTCTGCAGAAACTTTGCAGACCAGGAAAGAGTGAGGCAATCTATTTAAAATACCTGAGAGAGAAAAGCTTCCAGTCAAGCTGACCTTATCCCTGACCATCTTGCTGAACGTCACTCCACTCCATACTTGTGTATTTGTTCAGCCTCAGCATACATACAAGTCAGTTTTAGAATTATTAGTATGTACTCACTGAGAAACAACTTTACCAACTATAGTACAGTGATAATGTATAATTATCTTTAAATTTTCAGGTTAAAATTGGAATGCTTCAGTTATGTAGGGTGGTTCTTTTCCCCCCTTCCTTCTTCAGTGCAGTTATGTCATACATTTCTAATACAGTTTGAGTTGTTTTCAGATTCTGAATTCTAGGAGGGATGCCCTTACAACCTGGTTGATGTTTTGCTTGTTTGCTTATTTGTTTATGTTTGCTACTAAAATTAAACACTTATTTACAAGTCTATGAGTTTTGAAAAATACATAAAGTCATTTATCCACAAGAGTTGCAATATACAGAATGAGGGCCACTTTTAATGTAAAACATTCGAGACATAAAGAAAAGAATAGGGAAAAATTTTTAAATATATTTACATTTCCTCCCATAGATATCAAATGTTGATATTGTACCATAGCTGCTTCAGATCTTTAAAAGTGTATGTAATATCACTGACCCAGTTGAGACAAGTTTCATCTTACTTCCTGACTATTTCTCTTATCGTCCATTCAAATACTACTCAGAATTTGGTGTTTATCGCTTCTCTGGATGTTTTGGAACATTTATTTAATTAATAAATGTCCATAATTATTTAAACCTGGGAAAATGTGACCATTTAAATTGTGTCATTTTCAATCTACTTTCTCCCTCAATATTTCATTTTTAACTTTCTTACTGTTCATATATAAAATTCAATTTTAATTGTTGGTAGTATGCCATTGCATTAAAATACTAAATTTTTTTAATTTCCCCATTTATAAATACTTATGATTATCTTCTTATTGAAAATATTTTAACAAACAATACATGCATGTATAACAAACATGCATGATAACAAACATGCATGTATCCTCATGCATGTAAAACTTTTACTACAGTATACAGAAAACTGAGTTTGCTGAATGGTACAGAATCCCATTTTCTTTCTTTCTTTCTTCTTTTTTTTAGAATCCCATTTTCAATTCTTTAAAAAATGACCAATTATAAATTACAGCAGAATCTCTGAGGACAGTCAGGGATGTAACATATATGAAATATCTAAAATATGGTCAAGTAGACTACAGGTGTATTTGTCAAGGAAATAGAAGATTTGTTATGGAGAAAAAAATGATAGCATCTTCAAATATCTGAAGAACAAATACGTTGAAGGAGTAGATTTCTTCAACTACAGGTGGTAGAACCAATTGAACATTATGACAACAAACTAAACTGTCTTGCAAAGTAGTGAGCTCCTTGTGACTGGAGAAAACCTTCCCCAAAGTTGGTGATCATTTATAAGACTGTATGTTGTCTTTAATGATAGTCAGAAAGTTGCGGGTCAAAAAGATTACTCACTAGGAGTTTGAGTGATAACAAATAATATTTTGCTTTCATAGGTACCACTTAGTTGGTTGAAGTTTTCTTTCTTTCACCTTCTGTTAAAATTATTATGTAAAATGTAATTATTCCCACTGCAGGATGACTTCACCCTTCTATAAAGGGTGATATTTCACTTTTCCAATGAGATCAGTTTCCTGGCATGCTGGTAATATAAAATATCTTATCTTAGGATACTGTAATAATTTGGTTGAAAGAAAGAGGAGCAGAGCCTGCACTATGTTGGCACAGAACCTGAGAGGCTTAGCACATTTCACTGCAAAGACCAATTTAAAATCATGTCAAGAGTCTATTGAAAATGCATTCAACATGAAAATTCACAGGTTAATGGAAGTTTAGAAGAGTCAGAGAAACAAGGACTGGGAGAGTTATTAGAATATGTAAGTATCATAAGCACATTTTGAACAGATTTGCTTGGAATAGAGAAATAAATAATAAGCTGTTTTTTAGATGCAAAATTGATAACTAGAATTCAGCAAAAGAAAGTCACTGTTTTCTCAAACTGGAAACTCCTTATAGGAGAAGCAAATTCCTATTCTTTTCTCTCTGCATGTAACATAAGACTCTACTACTGCACTGGCTTTAGGGATAGCCCTGATAGGAACAGGATTAAAATTTGATGAATTGCGGGAAGTATGTTATAACCATTATCTATGCCTTCTCTGCTCTTTTTATGCTTTCTATTCAAAGTATATTTAGACACTAGTTAAGTCTATATTTACTGCCTATCAAAATTTACCTGGAATGAAGACAGGAATTGCTGTCTTTTGTTGCATTTTGCTTTTAATCTTATAGGAAAGTAAGTTTTATAAAATATATTATGGACAAGAAGAATTATGTATACTTATGTTCTCAGGGTTCTATTGATACATTCTAGAGAAAGATATGAGTGTAAGACTAATTCCCTAAGTATCAAACTTCACCTGAAACCAGGAGGGAAAATTTATTTTATGATGGCTTTGCAATCCAAACTATTTTTATGTCTGATATTTATTGGCAGTGAGAAAATATATAATTCATTAGCTAAAATGCTACTGGACTTTCTAAGAAAATTCTAAGAAATTCTGAATGATTTTTCTGAAATTCACATGTTCCCACTACATATCTGCCTCTACATTTCTAATTGTAGAAATGAAAATAGCCTTGGAGATTATCTAGTCTTATTTTCTAAGCTAATAAATAGGAGAAGATAATTTATCTATAACACTATGTGTCTATCTAAATTATTAAAAAAGAATTCAAAATATTATATTGACCTGGTCTGTAACACTTGTGTTAATAGTAAAGTCAATGTGGAGAGGATATTACTAGTTATTTCTTTTGTTTTCAAAAGCAACTGACAATTCTATTGGGAAGATGGATATTGTATGAAATTTGGAAGTTTCAGGAAATTTTTTAGAGATAAGACAATCTACACAACAGATAATGAGTGATAACACTTCCTTGTGTAACATTATAAAACTTCAGGCTTTGTTATCTCTTCAACTCCCATCCCTGCCCTTGTCCCTGTTCCCAGATCTTCTCTCTGAGCGTCTATTATGCTCAGCATACATATGTCTCATCATTCATTACTACAATGTCCTCATGTCAAATCCCCAATTAGTTTCTAATCATTGCAAAGGTTTTCCTTCATCTGTATGCTGAGGGCAATAATGTTTCAGAGTGTAAACGGTTAGAGTGAAGTCTTAGAATACTTGTAGTCTCTATTTGGCCTTTATGCAGAGGCTTCTGCAAAATCTTGTTTACTTGCCAAATGTAGATACTACAAGGCATCACACAAGGAGGGAGTTGTGCTGCCCTAGACTCTTGATTCGGAGAAGGCAATGGCACCCCACTCCAGTACTCTTGCCTGGAAAATCCCATGGACGGAGGAGCTTGGTAGGCTGCAGCCCATGAGGTCGCTAAGAGTTGGACACGACTGAGCAACTTCACTTTCACGCATTGGAGAAGGAAATGGCAACCCACTCCAGCGTTCTTGCCTGGAGAATCCCAGGGACGGGGGAGCATGGTGGGTTGCCGTCTCTGGGGTTGCATGGAGTCAGACATGACTGAAGCAACTTAGCAGCAGCAGCAGCAGCAGACTCTTGATTCAGTCAGAAGAGCAGAGGAGGCAATATTTCTCTACCTTCTTGGATCTTCTTAGGTTCTGTGCTCAATTTATCTATTAACAATTGTCTAAATGCCTGACCCAGTAGAGTAATTAATGCCTAAATTTCTTTGATGAAACCATCATGATTTTACCTTTTCTTTTTTTTAACCATATATACTGTTTCCATCAAGGTAACCAGTTACATTACTTTTTTTATTTAAGTGATTTGCTCTCTGGGGATATTTTCAAATGCCAGAGAGTCATAGGCTAATCATGGCTAAAGAATAGTTCTCAACTGCCTCCTTTTTTCAAAGAGAAACTGAGTACCTGAAAGGTTGTGTGATTTGCCTAAAGTTTGGTAAGGCAGTGGATAAGAAGTAGAAAAGATTTTATCCTAGGCTAACGCTCTGTCTATATCATATAATACCTTTGGACATCTTTTCTTGATATGCCTTTCAGGCTGTTTTAAAGCCTATAATTTAGAACGGTTTGCTTATTCAAGTCAAGAAAATATTAGTATATATAATATATATTTACAGCTACTAGGTATGGGTTATTAGATATACATAACTAATGAAAGTAAGAATCACCTGCTATGTACTTAATTGTGAAAAAAATGTGTACCAGAGTGACTTTCACTTTCACTTTCCTATATGATGTCTGTGTTTGAGAATATTATCACTAATGTTTCCATGCATGTGTGCTCAGTCATGTCCAAATCTTTGCAACCCCATGGACTGTAGCCCTCCACGCTCCTCTGTCCATGGGATTTTCCAGGCAAGAATACTGGAGTGGGTTGCCATTTTCTTCTCAGGGAATCTTTCTTATCCAGGAATCAAACCCATGTCTCCTACAAAGAATTGGCTGGCAGGTTCTTTACCACTTGAGTCATAGGAGAAGCTCCACTAATATGGTTAAACCTATTATATAGCTGTGGTGTGTAAACAAAACAGCTTCTGTGACAGGCTGCTGGGAGATACAGCACGCCCTAGCTGTGGAGACCTCCCCCATCCTCACACCTCCCCGTACCTTACTCCGTGACAGGCTGCTGTGAGATACAGCCTGCCCTAGTTCCAGCGACCTTCTCCACCCTCACCTCATACCTCCCCCCACAAGCCAGGAAAGTCCCGCGCGCGCCAAGAGATAGACCATCCAGGGCAGATGCGCAGTTTAAACTGACCAAACATTGACTGCCAGCTATACCAATGCTGTAACAAAGAACTGCCTGTATAAAAGCAACTGTGATCCGGAGCGCGGGGCTCTTGTCGGATTCCACTGCGTGGATGAGACTTGTGCCCTAGCCGGCTAGCAATAAACCCCTTTATGCTTTTGCATTGCTGTGTGGACTTGGTCTCTTCAGGGGCTTGGGACCTGGAGTTTGGACTTAACAATAGCTACAGGATAAAATGTCTGATTCAGTTATATGAAGATCATATATATCTCTTAGGAGGGAAAAATTAATTTGTACTTTAAAATTAAGGAGAGTAAGAAAAGAAGAAAGAAGTCTAAATTTTTTCTAAGCATTATTTTGAGAAAATGACTAAATTTCCAGACAATTCAGGAACTTTTGGCAATAACTACAATTGATTGTGCTTCCAATAAAAACTTTGGAGTGCATTTGATTAATATTTCTAACTAAAATTTTTTCTGATCAGAAAAATAAGGCTTACATGAAAAATTTATATCTGGAATGTTTTGAGTTCCTCCTGGATATCAGTGTTTTAACTAATTAATTCCATTCATATCTGTGGAGGCTAAGTTGGAAGGTCACATTTCCCAAGCATATGTAGCTGGAATACAGGTCAAGAGTCTATCTTCTTTATGTGACTTTTAGTGAAGATTTATTGATTTTAATTTCTAGAATTTGTAGAAGTCTCTACAAATTGCTGTGATTGCCAACATATTTCCTTATTTACTGCTATCATGAAAAAAAGCAACGTAGCAACAACTAGGCTAAATTCTGCGCAACATTTGCAAATTTATTTTCAGTGCTTCGTTGCTTCTTTTTACTCCCTCTTTACCACTCTCATATTCCTGAGAGCTCCAAGTGCTCCCCGAGCTACGAAGGGCTTCCATCAGGATACAGCATCCACCCCTCTCCCACATCGTTGGAGACAAGTCCATTCCAGGTACAGGCACTGTGCCTCCTACCTTCTTTAGAAGTAAAGCTGTTTTATGGCTCATCATCTGAGGGTCCTGTCAGTTTTTCCTGGTAACTTGTGCCTGACAACTAAATCCTTTAAAGACTTAATGACCATAGATAGAGATGTGTGCACACTCTTGATTTTATCTTAGATAAGAGGCAGCATTTTATGTGTGTCTTTCTGAGGAGCATACAACAGTGAGGGACCAGGAAAGGAGGTGAGCATGGAGAAAGTAGACAGTCAAGAAAGTTTCTGATATTCTTTCTAACTCTAACTTTGAGCTGGTAGAGTTTATTGGCATCTGTAAATTATACTGATGCCTACTTTATCTTACCTATCAGGCATAATATTTCAGCAATAAAAAGTATTAGAGAGGCTTTATTTCATAAGATTTAGGAAAAGGAGGAATCTGCAAGCCACCTAGCAAAAACTCCTATGATTGCATTTATTCACTCTAAAGTATTAAAAAAAAAAAAAAGAAAGAAAGAAAGAATTTATGTGAGCCCATCCCATGGACGGAGGAGCCTGATAGGCTGCGTTACATGGGGTGGCTAAGAGTCAGACATGACTGAACGACTTCACTTTCACGCCCTGGAGAAGGAAATGGCAACCCACTCCAGTGTTTTTGCCTGGAGAATCCCAGGGACGGCGGAGCCTGGTGGGCTGCCGTCTAGGGGGTCGCACAGTCGGACACGACTGAAGCGACTTAGCAGCAGCAGCAGCATGCAGTAGAGTAAACTTGTTCTTTGAAAAGTTAGATAACACCATCCTTGAACAGGCATTATTATCAGAAAGAAAATACTCTGATATGAAATAACACAATATTAAGAATGCTCACATATGCATGGTTTTTACATTTGACTAAAGGTTTATCATTTATAAGTTTTTTTCTTTTAACAAACATTTTTAGCGTATCTTTCAGGATAACATTATTCTCAATGTTTTATTTCTGAGAATAATGAGCCCCGAACAGTTAAAATGACTTGCTCAATGTCATACAGCTGCCTAATGACACAGTTGTGATCTTAACCTAGAATATTTTCCCAATAGATTTAAGTTTCCATTACAGTATAGTATTTTATTGGGTATAAAAATAATGTCTTTTTATTAAGTGATAAAGCTATTCTTGTTTCATTTAATAAAGAATGTACTGGAGAATGATAAAAAAAAGAAGATCCATCACCTTCTTTAAAAAGAGTAAGGATTATAATATTAGTAAAGAATCTTCAGGAGGGAAAGTTTTAACTCTAACTGCTCTATCACCATCCTACCTAGCTCAGTGTTCTGGGAAAAATGGACAGTTAAATTATTATAAAACAAGAATGGATTTATATTACACAAAACTTAGAGGTTTGTTTGCCCAAAATCTTCATCCTACATTCTTAAGAATGGAGGTATTGATTTAAGAGCTTTTCTGAGATCAGTGAGCTACTCTGTAACAGAAGAGGAAATAGATATAAGCTATATGTTTATCCTTCACAGGTTTTTTTCCCCTCTTTGGAGCAAAGATGAGAAAACTAAACTTTCTTCCTCTTATGTCCATAGCCCCCTATCATAAGAGGAAAACCTGAAAAGATAAAAATATTCATTTATTATGCAAATCTCAATGATTTCTGACATAAAATACACAGTCATCTTCCACTAATGCTGAATTGTGAAAGAGAGTTTCTGAAGAAGCCAATGCCCCAAACTATCTTACTAGCAATGAGAAAAGAATTTTAACTGTTACAGCAGTTGGAACCCACAAAGGAAAGAAAAAGAAAGTCCCCTTTTTTCTGGACATCCTAAGAAGCCACTCAACTGAATCAAAATCAGACCATTACTAGCAATACAAAAGCCCCTCCAATGCTTCCTCCTGTCCCTATAATCCCATCAAGGAAAACTGCCATCCTAGCGTCAAATACTATAGATTTGCTTGTCTGTCTTTAAACTTCATTTAAATAGAGTAATAGAGTATTTATTCTTTTGTGTCTAATGTCTTTTGCACATTAATTTTGTGAAAATCTATTTCATTCTGGTAGCAGTTCACACATTTTTCTCTTTTTAAGAGTTCTTATTTTATTTAGTGAAGAAAAAATGACATTTTGTCTCTGTAGATAATAATAGTGGATTTCTGTGATAAACAACTTTTCAGATATTTATTTGTAACATTCACTTGTAAATCTCATTTGCAAGTTAGCTTATTTAACTTACTAAATTTAAGCAATTAATGAATCAATTGGTTGAAATTCTCTCCACCAACCTCCCAAGCACCACCCTCTTCTTCTAGAAAACTTTTGGCTCAATATCCCATCCTTCACTCTGTTCTCCTTTAGATTGCTAGAGCACTGTCTCTATTTAGACATGTGTGAGGTCTTACAAGTACGTTTGAGTAGAAACTGAACTGGAAAACTAAACCCTAATTAATTCATTCACTGATTTCTATTTCTCTCTTATTCAAGTGATTGAAGAGAAGTCCTTTGCAAAGTCAATGAATGAAACAAATCATTCTCAGGTGACTGAATTTGTGTTGCTGGGATTATCTAGTTCCCAGGAGCTCCAACCTTTCTTCTTTCTCATATTTTCACTGCTCTACCTAGCAATACTGCTGGGCAATTTTCTCATCATCCTCACTGTGACCTCAGATTCCCGCCTTCATACCCTTATGTACTTTCTACTTGCAAACCTCTCTTTTATAGATATATGTGTTGCCTCCTTCGATACCCCCAAAATGATTGCAGACTTTCTGGTTGAGCACAAGACTATTTCTTTTGAAGCCTGCCTGGCCCAGATTTTCTTTGTTCATCTTTGCTGGCAGTGAAATGATGCTCCTGGTATCCATGGCTTATGACCGATACGTTGCTATGTGCAAACCTCTTCACTACATGACAATCATGAGCTGGCGTGTGTGTATTACTCTGGTCCTTATTCCATGGTGTGTGGGTTTCATCCATACTTCTAGCCAGCTGGCATTTACTGTTAACTTGCCTTTTTGTGGGCCTAATCAAGTGGATAGTTTTTTCTGTGACCTCCCTTTAGTGACAAAGCTGGCCTGCACAGACACTTATGTTATCAGTTTACCAGCAGTTGCAGACAGTGGCTTTCTTTCTTTGAGTTCCTTCCTCCTGTTGGTTGTCTCTTACACTGCGATACTCATCACACTTAGGGGCTACTCCTCTGCTAGCATGGCCAAGGCCCGCTCCACACTGAGTGCTCACATCACCATCATATTATTCTTTGGACCATGCATCTTCATCTATGTGTGGCCCTTCAGTGGTTACTCGGTTGACAAAGTCCTCGCAGTGTTCTACACCATCTTTACTCCCATTTTAAACTCTGTTATCTATACTCTAAGGAATAAAGAAATGAAGGCAGCTATGTCAAAACTGAAGAGTCTGTATCTAAAGTCTGGCCGGGTTTCTGCAGCCATAAGAAATGTTCTTTTCCTAGAAACAAAGTAAATTTATAGAACTGTTATTACCACTGTTGCCTGTGGCTAGACATTTACAAATTGAATATCTGTGATATTAAAGCAAATCATTTTGACCAATGAGGAGGACTGATTAACTTGAATTAAAGTGTAATGATGACAAAAAAGATATTGAATGAATTTTACTTATTTTTATACTTTCTTCATCCAAGTATATGCTTTTATTCCTTTTTTTCTAATTCTATTTCCTACTTTTTATTTAACCTCTTTAAGATAAAGCCTTTGAAAATGTTGAAAATGGAATTTATGTTCAAGTGGTAATTAAACTGTATCTTTCCCTCTCAAAATAGTACTGCTCAGGTGCCAATTTTGGAGTAATAATAGATACATAACACTTTATCTATAGATAATAAATCTATTTTCAAATATAAAGTATGATATACTTAAGTAAGAATGCATTTCTCACTATATTATGTAACTGACAGCATGAAGACAATTCTGATTGTCTAGTAAAGTGTAAAATGGCCTGGTTAAACAGCAGAAGGCATTTATATTCAACACTTTCACAAATCCTTCTTCAACACTGTTGCTTAATATACATTATATACAGAAAACAATTCAGAGGCTAAATGTACCAGTGTGTTCTGTGTCTGGTTATCTTAATTTCTGTTTAATACTGATAAAATAATCTAGAGAATTTCAGAGATGAATTACAGCTCTCTACCTCTTGTCTTCACAATGATGAGAGACTGACTCTAAGATAAAACACACTCTCTCCCCCAGGTCTTCATGATTCCTATATTTTCAAATAGGAGTGAAAGTCACTCAGTCATGTCTAACTCTTTGCAACTGCATAGACTACGCAGTCCATGGTTTTCTCTAGGCCAGAACACTGGAGTGGGTAGCCTTTCCCTTCTCCAGGAGATCTTTCTAACCCAGGGATTAGAACCCAGGTTCAATGCACATTGCAGGCGGATTCTTTATCAGCTGAGCCACAATGGAAGCCCAAGAAAACTGGAATGGGTAGCCTTTCCTTTCTCCAGTGGATCTTCCTGACCCAGGAATTGAACCAAGGTGTCCTGCATTGCAGATTCTTTATGTATCTCTTAATTACTTATTATGATTATAGATACTTTTACTACTTTTGTCTTTTAACCTTCTTATTAGCTTTAAAAGTGATTGATCTACTTCCTTAACTATATTTTTGTTATTAGCAATGAGAGTTTTCCTTTCATAATAATCTCAGTTGGATTCTTTACCAACTGAGCTATCAAGAAAGCCCTTCAAATAGATAGGGTAGTTTTCAAATAGATACTTGGTACAAACTATCATATTTCTATGTGGACTTTTTCTTTAGCTTAACATCTTATTTTTTGTATTGCCTAATGCATGTCCAGAAAATGACAGAATCCTATTTCAAGGCCTTAGGAATAGTCATGAATTTATCCCTTCCCAGTAACTTACAAAATCAATATTTTTTTTAGGATTTCCTACTATATGCTATTCTGGGTTTTTCCTCTTGTATTGTATTCAAGATTTATCCTATATTTCATACTGTGTTTGGTTCCACCATATGTTATAATGTTAATGGACGATTTTCTAATCTTACCCTTTAGAGTCTCCTAATGGGATCCTATATTTAATATTACTTAAATAATTTCTTTTTTAAATTTCTGAGCCAAACAGTAGTAAGTAAATTTATTATGGACAAAATAAAAAAAATAAGTCAAATTTGCATGAGTGTGAAAGTATATGTATTCAAACTCTTTGTAATAATAGAAGACTAAGAATTTTACATGGCTTTTGCACACTTTTCTACTTTTATGTAAAAACAAATGACATATCATTGCACTAATAGTACTAATTGCAACTGAACTTGACACTATAACCAGAAACGTGGTAAGAATTTTAAAGCTTAAAGCTTTAAAATATCTCTATTAGATATTTTTTAAGATGGAATAAAATAGCCTAAAATCAAGAATACTTTATCCTGCAAGGTTATCATTTAGATTTGAAAAAGAAATAAAGAGGTTTACCAATAAGCAAAAGCTAAGAGTTCATCACCACTAACCTTGATACTCATTAGAAAAGATCTTGATGCTGGGAAAGATTGAGGGCAAGAGGAGAAGCAGGTGACAGAGGATGAGATGGTTGGATGGCATCACTGACTCAATGGACATGAGTTTGAGCAAACTCAGGGAGACAGTGAAGGACAGGGAAGTCTGGAATGCTGCCATTCATGGGGTTGCAAAGAGTTGGACATGACATAGCGACTGAACAACAACAACTAAGCAAAAAAAAAAGGCCAGGAATAGACATAAGAATATTATGAAAGGAAAACTCTCATTGCTAATAACAAAAATATAGTTAAGGAAGTAGATCAGTCGCTTTTAAAGCTAATAAGAAGGTTAAAAGACAAAAGTAGTAAAAGTATCTATAATCATAATAAGTAATTAAGAGATACATACATGATATAAAAAGATGAAAATGTGATGTCAAAAACAAAACGCAAGTGTGAGGGAGTAAGAAGCAAGGTGCTTAGATTTCATTCAAACTTAAAAGATCATCAACTCAAAATATACCTGTATAGAAAATACTGTTATATATGAACCTCATGGCAATCACAAACCAAAAAAAATAATAGATACATACACAAAAAAGGAAAAGGAATCCAAACAAAACATTAAGACCACCATCCTATCACAAAAGAAGAGAAGAAGAAAGGAACCAAAAACCACTATAAAAACAATCCCCAAACAATTAACAAATGACAATAAATACATACCTGTTAATAATTACTTTAAATGTAAATGGACTAAATGCTTCAATTAAAAGATACAGAGTGGCTAAATGGATAAAGAAAAATAAGACTCATCTATATGCTGCCTAAGGAGACACAGTTCAGATCTACACACACACACACAGAGTCAAAGTGAGGGGTTACATGTCAATGTATGGCAAAACCAACATGATAATGTAAAGGAAAAAATAAATAAATTAATTTAAAAAAGTGAGGGGTTAAAAAAGATATCCCATGCAAATGGAAACAAAACAAAACTGGAATAGCAAAAGTTATATCAGACAAAATTAGACCTTAAAGACTATAACAAGAGAGAGAAAAGGACCTTGCATAATGACAATGGGAAAAATCCAAAAAGAAGATGTAACAATTGTAAATATAGGCATCTAACCTGCCTGCCAATGCAAGAGATATAGTTACGGGTTTGATCCCTGGGTCAGGAAGATCTCCTGGAGGAGGGCATGGCAACCCACTCCTTTTTTCTTGCCTGGAGAATTCCATGGACAGAGGAGACTTGTGGGCTATAGTCCATAGGGTCACAAAAAGTTGGGCACGACTGAAGGGACTTAGCATGCACAGATGCAAATACATGGAGCAAATATAAACAAACAAAAAGAAAAAAAACTCAGTAGGGGATCTTAACACCACAGTTTTATCAATGAAGAGATCATTCTGACAGAAAACTAATAAGGAAACACTTGTTTTAAATGACATATTAGGCAATTAGATTTAATAGATATACATAGAAAATTCCACCCAAAAGCAATAGAACATACATTCCTTTCAAGTGCACTTGGAATATTGTCTAGGATACATCACCTTTCTAGGCCACAAAACAAGTCTCTACAAATTCACGAATACTGAATTCATATCAACTATCTTTTCTGATCATGACCCATAAGATTACAAGGGAAAAAAAAAGCTTCAAAAACCACACACATGGAATTTAAACAACATGCTACTAAGCAATCAAGGTAGTCATTGAAGAAATAAAAGAGGAAATTAGCAGAAAAACTTGGAGAAAAATGAAAATGGAAACACAGAAATCAATCTATGGAACCTGTGATGACGTAGAGGGGTGGGAGAGAGATTCAAGAGACAGAGTTTATGTATACTTATTGCTGATTCACTTTTTTCTACAGCAGAAAGTAATACAACACTGTAAAGCAATTATATGTCACTAATAAAATAAGTAAATAAATAAGTTAGATACAAAGTTAAATAAACAACATTTGTGGGATGCAGGATGAATGATTCTAAGAGAAATGTTTATAGTGGTACAAGAACACCTAAGAAAACAAGAAAAATCTCAATCAATCCTTATAAGTAAAGTAACTGAAAAACAAAAACAAACAAAATGCAAAGTTAGGTGAAGGAAGAAGATAATAAATGCCAGAATGGGGGAAAAAAAATGAAATAGCGACTGAAAAAAAATAGAAAGATCAAAAAAGGTAAAAACTGGTTGTTTGAAAAGAAAAACAAAAATGACAATTAGCCAGATTCATCAAGGAAAAAAGGGAAGTCACAAATGAATAAAATCATAAATGAAAGCTAACCAATACCACTAAAAATACAAAGGATCATAAGAGATCATTATGAATGATTATATGTCAATAAATTGGACAACCTAGAAGAAATGGATAAATTCCTATAAATGCACAATTTCCCAAGACTAAATCAGGAATAAATACAAACTATGAACAAATTGATTACTAGTAATAGAACTGATTCAGTAATTAAAAATATCTCAGCAAAATTTTAGGGCCAGAGGGCTTCACAGGTGAATTCTATCCAAAGTTTAAGAGTTAGCACCTATAATTCTCACAATATTTCAAAAAATTGAAGAGAAAGAAACACTTCTTAACTCCTTATAGAAGGCCAGCATTGATTTCAGATACCAAAAAAAGACAAACACTACAAAAAATTATAGCCAATATCACTAACGCACACAAATGCAAAATTTTTTGACACAATATAAGCAAATTAAATTCAAGAACACATTGAAAGCATCATACCTCATGATGAAGCAAGATTTTTCGCAGAGACACAAGTATGGATTACTATCCACAAATCAATGGTTTACTACATTAGAAAACTGAAGAATATAAACCATATGATCATCTCAATACATACAGAAAAAGCTTTTGACAAAATTTAACATCTTTTTATGAAAAACCTCTCTGCAAAATGGATGTAGGAAGAACATAACATAATAAAGACCATATATGTTGAGGCCACAGCTCACATTATACTCAGTTGTGGAAAGCTGAAATCATGTCCTCCAAGATCAGGAACAAGATAAGGATGCCACTCCTGCCACTTGTATTCAGCATAGTTTTGGAAGTCCTAATGACAGCAATCAGACAAGAAAAGAAATGAAAGGAATCCAAATAGGAAAGGAAGAATTAAAACTGCCACTGTTTGCAGATGACATAGTAGTATCTACAGAAAATCCTAAAGTCTCCACCAAAACTCTGGAACTAATAAATGAATTCAGTAAAGTTGCAAGACACACAGTACTATATAGAAACATATTGTGTTTCTATAAAATAATAACAAACCATTGGAAAGAGAAATTAAGAAAACAGTCTTATTTAAAATTCAACAAAAAAGAATAAGATACCTAGGAATAAATATAACTAAGAATGTTAAAAAATGTGTATTCTGAAAACTATAAGCCACTGATGAAAGAAACTGAAGACTATTATACAAAAACAAATGAAAAGATATATCATGCTTATGGACCAGAAGAATTAATATTGTTAAAATGATCATACTACCCAGGGGAATGTAAATGATGAGTCACTATGTAGTATTCCTGAAATTAATATATTGTGTGTAAACTATATACAAATTTTTAAAAATTTAGAAAAAGTATAATGTAGATAAAATTTCAGAGGACACTTTAAGAAAGTAATGAGACAGTCTATAGATTCTAAGAAAATATTTGCAAATCATATGTATGATAAAGGTCTTATATCTAAAGATTAATAACTTATATCACTTAACAATAAAAAGACAAATAATATAATTTTTAAATGATCAAAGGATTTGAGCATATGTTTTTCCAACCACGATATACAAAAGGCCAATAAGCACAGGAAAAGATGTTCAACACCATTAGCAATTAGGGAAAATGCCAATAAAAACCATAGTAAGATACCACTTTATACCTACTAGCATGGCTTAAGTAAACAGGAAAAAAATAGCAAGTATTGGTGAGGATATGCAGAGATTTGAAATCCAAATTACATACATTGCTGGTATGATAGAAAAACTGTGCAGCCTTTTGGGAAAACAGTCTGACAGTTCTTCAAAATATTAAATATAGAGCTAAATATAATCCAGCAATTCCTCTCTCAGGGATATACATTAGCAAAGTGAAAACATGTTCTTATTAAAACTTACTAGTAACTATTCACAACAGCATTAGTCATCATAGCCAAAAAATGGAAACAACTCAAATATTCATTAACTATTGAATAGATAAACAAAAGTGGTATATCTGTACAATGGGATGTTATACAGCTATAAAAAGGAATCAAGTAATGATACGTGCTACAACATATATGAACATTGTGGTAAAGGAAAAAAACAGTCACAAAAGGCAAGATATCATATGATTCAATTAGTACTGCATCCAGAATAGACAAATACACAGAAATGGAAAGTGGATGTCAGGACTAGAGAGAAGGGAGAGTGGGGAGTGACTGTTACTGGGTACAAGGTTTCTTTACAGGATGAAAAAACTGCTTGGGAGAAGGACACACTAGTGTCCTTGAGACAGTTGACAGAGCAAATCTAACACATTCTGTCATTGCAGTACCTGGGAGTCACTAGCCATTACATTTGAACCTATAGTAGACAAAAATGTCATGTTAGAAAAAGGCAATGCATGGCTTAGCCTAAATAGAACACTTTCAAAAACAATTATTGAAATTGAATTGTATAGATAAAAATCAATGACAACCACCTAGATCTAAATACTAAAGAATATTTTCACTAAGTCTTATTGAGAAACTGGGAATAAATATAATTATAATAAATCAATTTTCATTAGAAAGTGAATACAGCTTGTCATATTTTAATAGGCACAACATTTAAATGTTGTTTTGTAAATTTAGCATGTATAACTATTGACTCACTTGAAAAAATTTTGTAATAAATTTTAGTATAGGATAGATTGTATATGTATGTGTGTGACATTGGTAGCAAAATATTAACTAGCATTCAATCAGAATGCTAACAAGCTGACTATTAGCTTATTTTTCTGATTATTTTTATTTGCCTGAAAAATTTTACTATTAATGCAAATTTTTCTCTAATAAAAGAACAAATAAACACAGCTTTATTAACATTTTATTACATTGAATTAGTTCTTCTTCCTCCTGAAAGCTATTTTTCTACTTCAGTTAATACAGTTGAATATTAATACTTTATTTATTTTCCATAATTACGTCAGCTGTCAACACAAGTTCTTCAAAGATTTCTTCAGGTCTTTGATTAAATCTTACAGTCCTAAGTAATTTTATTAGATCTGCCTTCATCTCTTTATTCTAGAGGTATACTATAGATCAAATGGTTGAATAATGGAGTTAACACGGAATAGGACAGACTCAAACTTTCCTGGGTCTCTTGGATTCCCGGCTCTTGGACTCACATATACAATCACAACAGAGCCATAGAAGAGGGACATCACAGTCAGATGGGGGGCACACGGACAGAAAGCCTTAAACCAACTACCTACTGAGAGGACCCTAAGCCCAGCTCTGATCACCAGGGTATAGGAGCTGGTAATGAAGAGTAAAGAAGAGAAAATGATGACTGAGTTACAGGTAGCACAGATGATCTCAGTGACAGGAGTTGGCATAAGGACAGCTTTATAAGTAGATCTGGTTCACATAGGAAGTGATCAGTCTTATTGAGACAACAAAACTGGAGCTGAGAGATTAGGTAAATAGACAAGAGGAAGTACAAGAGGCAACACACTCAGCAGCAGGCTCCCATATTGATGTAGCATTGTACCATCATGACAGGAGGGTAGTGTAGGGGCCTGCAGATGGCAAGGTACCTGTCAAAGTCCATGGCAGACGAGAAGGTCTTGGTGGTGCCCATGGAGAATAAGCAGAACTTCAGGAAGCAGCCAGAGAAAGAGATGGTGTTGGTCTCAGAGAGGTTAGTGAGCATATAGGGCATAGAAGTAACATACCACATTCCACAGAGTTTAGGTTTCTAATTGAATTTCACAAGTTTCTTTACATTTGGAAGCATTCAAATTGTAAAATTCCCAAGAGCTGCATAACTCACATGATATTTTCTAGAAAGCCATGCTGCCTAGATTAGTAATAGATTCTTTTTAGAGTGGGTGGCTCAGATGGTAAAGAATCTACCTGCAATGTGGGAGACACAGGTTCAATTCCTGGGTGGGGAAGACTCCCTGGAGGAGGGTTTGGCAACCCACTCCAGTATTCTTGCCTGGAGAATCACATGGACAGAGGAGCCAGATGGGCTAGAGTCCATGGGGTCACAAAGAGGTGGATACAACTGAGCAAGTACACTTTTTTGCACTTTCAATCCTTTATCAGCAATATTCTGTAGGAAGATTTAAAGGATGAAGTCTTTCTTTTTTTTCCAGGAAAATATCTTTACTACCACCAGTAGGTCCGGCCAGTTATGTCCGACTCTCTGCGATCCCATGGACTGTCCATGGGATATTCCAGGCAAGAATACCGGAGTGGGTTGCCATTTCCTTCTCCAGAAGATTTTTCTGATTCAGGGATTGAACCTGGGTCTCCCGCATTGTAAGCAGATACTTTACCAATACGTTTACTGGATTACTGGATTTCCTGGAGTCTAGTTGCTAAGGAATTTAGTGTGTTTTCCTATCTTCTTTTCTTTACCCCAAACGATTTCCTCATGTGAAAGAACTGAATGAATAGTTGAATAGCCACTGTAATTCCTTCTTATCCTGCACTAATAAGCACATTTTTTGCTGCAATTTGGTCACCATCAAAATTGCCCTTATTATAAACTTCTTAACTATTTAGCCATAGTAAGTCTTTTTCTATACAACTTGATATTTTATATGTATTTAAAGAAAAGAACTTTATTACCACACATTATTTATTTAATTATTATAGTAATTTTATTAATTCTCCATATTTTGCAATTTGCCTATTCTTTTACATAAGTAATTTATTTCTCATTCTTTTTTCCTATTCGAAATTATGCTTGAAATGTCACTGAAAGGTACTATATAATTATAGATTATGTGAATAATTTATTTTAAAATTATTAGATCAAGATTTTATAATCTCAGGGACATAATCAAATAATTTCTTTTGAAAAAAAAAAAAATAAAGCAATCTTTTCAGGAATATCAAGATGGCAAAACAAAAAATAAGTAATTATGCTGTGACTCATATTGCCCCATAAACTTTGTGACAGATTTAGATACGCCATAAAATACTTGAGAAACTTTTAAAGTAGTGATTTGGAGTTTGTGTTTGATCTCTGGTCTTAACAAATACCTACTAAAATATAAAATGAATATAAAAGTTGGAAAAACATCTATAACAAAAAATAAACATATAAATAAGCATAGTAGTACTTTTTTGTAACCTTGGATTAGGCAATGATTTCTTAGATATGAAACCAGCATCACAAGTGATAAAAGGTAAAAAGATAAGTTGGACTTCAGTAAAATTCAAAACTTCAAAGGATAATCATAAAAGTAAAAATGTAACTCACAGATTGATAAAAGATATTTGCAAATTATTTATCTAATAAGTGACATATCCAGAGTATATGTAAAGACCTCTACAATTGGGAATTAGAAAGATGAATAGATTAATGTTTTAAAAACCATCAAGGATTTGAATGTATATTTCCCAGTGATGACAAGCAAGTGGTCAATAAGCACACTGAAAGATAATCAGCACCCTTATCATTAGGGAAATGCAATCGAGCACCACAGTAAGATACCACTTCATATATACAAGGATGGCTAAGGACAAAAAGAAAAGAAAGAGGAAACAAGTTTTGGTGAGGATACAGAGAAACTGAACCCCATACATTTCATACTATGCTGATATGATAGTAAAGATGGCACAGTCACTTTGGAAAATAGTCTGATAATTCCTCAAAATGTTGAATAGGTAACATATGACACAGCAATTTCTCTCCCTGGAGTAAACCCCCCAAAGTGAAAATATATGTTCACACCAAAACTTGGTCATGTATAACTCATAATAGACCAGTGATGGAAACAACTAAAATGTCCATCAACTACTGAATAGATAAAATGTGGTATATCCATAATAAGAAATGCTATTCAGCCATAAAAAGGAATAAAGTACAGATAAACATGCCCAGCAAAAATGAATCTTGTACACATTATGTTAAGTGAAAGAAGCTGGTCACAAAAGGTCACACATATACTATGATTCCATTTATTTGAAATTTTGAGAATAAGCAAATCTATAGAACAGAAAGTAGATTAATTGTTTCCAAGGACTGGAGAGAGGAAGGATGGGAGCTACTACATTAGTAGTAGCTAATGGATTCATGGTCTTTTTGTGGAATAAGGAAAATTCTGGCTGACAGTATAAGATACTATTGTTCTTGACATAGTTAGCAAAGCAAATCTAGCAATTTCTGTAATTGCAACAATATCTGAGGGTCAGTGAGTGTTATCTCTAGCTTGTAGAATGCACAAATGACGTATCAGGAAAAGGCAGTGTATCGTTTATTTTAAAGAGAATTTATTTCAAAAATAATTATTACATTAAACATATAATGGAGAAATAATGGTAACCATCTGGATCCAAATTCTGAGTATTTAAACTAAATCTTGATAAGAAAGTGGGATGTACAATAATGATAAATTAACTTTTCTAAGGAAGTTAATTAATTTTGTCATGTCTTTAATATCGACAAAGAAATTAAAATTTAAATGCTGTTTTGTAAATTTAGCATGACTTTTGACTTATAAGAGAAATATTAGTAATAAATATTTGATTATTGTGTATACATGTGTGACTGATATGCTAACACCAAAATTTTAGCTAGTAATAAGTCTGAATGCCAGGAAGATGGTAGTTTTTCTTTTATTATTTTTATTTGAATATGAAAAATTTTTACTATTAATATAAATTTTCTGAAACAATAAAAAAATGGACAGATGGCCACAGTTAACTTAATAAACATTTAATTATATTTTACTACATTCTTCTCCTTCCCCCAAATATATTTGTCTAATGTGGTTATACAATTGAATGCTAATTTTTCAATCATTTATTTCACATATATTATTTCAGTTGCAAACACAAGTTCTTCAAAGATTTCTGCCAGACCACTGCCTAAATCTCACAGTCTTAAATAATTTTCTCAGAGCCTCCTTCATCTCTTTATTCCGGAGACTATAGATCAAGGGGTTGAACAGTGGAGTTAGCACAGAATAAAACAAAGTCACATATTTCTGAATCCCTGCTGGATTGCCTGCTGTTGGGCTCACATATACGACCATAATAGAGCCATAGAACAGAGACACCACAGCCAGATGGGAGCCACAGGTAGAGAAAGCCTTCTGCCGGCCTTCTGCCGAGGGGACCCTAAGCACAGCCCTGATCACCAGGGTATAGGAGCTAGTGATGAAGAGTAAGGTGGAGAAAATGAGGATGGAATTGTAGATGGCACAGATGATCTCAGTGACAGGAGCAGGCACACAAGACAGCTTTATAAGGGGTCCTGGGTCACATAGGAAGTGATCAATTTTATTGAGACAACAAAAGGGGAGCTGAGAGATTAGGTGAATAGGCAAGAGGAAGTACAAGAAGCCACACACCCAGCAGCAGGCTCCCATTCTGATGCAGCATTGCACTGTCATGACAGTGGGGTAGTGAAGAGGCCTGCAGATGGCAAGGTACCTGTCAAAGGCCATGGCAGACAAGAAGAAGGTCTCGGTGGTGCCCATGGAGAAGAAAAAGTAGAACTGCAGAAAGCAGCCAGAGAAGGAGATGGTGTTGGTCTCAGAAAGAAAGTTGGCTAGCATATTAGGGACAGTGGAGGTGATAAACCAGATCTCCAGGAAGGAAAAATTGGCCAGCAGGATGTACATTGGAGTTTGTAGTTGATGGTCGCACCTCACAGCACAGATAATGCACAGATTTCCAATGAGTGTCAGAATATATGTCCCAGAAAAAACTGAAAAACAGAGGATCCGAATTTCCCAAGTATAAGGGAAGCCTAAAAGGATGAATTTACTCACAGAGCTAGAGCAATTCTCTACATGGGTATACTTATTTGTTTTCAAAGCTGCAAAAGAACGACAGATTTCCATATTAGAATTGGCCTTACAAAACATTACTCATTAGGGCAGATGATTTGCTTTGAGTCACATTACTGTGTGCTGTACTTAGTGGTGTCCAACTCTTTGGGACCCCATGGACTGTAGCCCACCAGGCTCATCTGTCCATGGGATTCTCCAGTCTAGAGTACTGGAGTGGGTTGCCATGCCCTCCTCCAGGAGAGTTTCCCAACTCAGGGATAGAACACAGGTCTCCTGCACTTCAGGCAGATTCTTTACTGTCTGAGCCACCAGGGAAGCTCAAGAATACTGGAGTGGGAAGCCTATCCCTTCTCCAGGAGATCTTCTTGACCCAGGAATTGAATCGTAGTCTCCCGCATTGCAGGCAAATTCTTTACCACCTGAGCTACCTACCATATACAGAGATGTTACCATGATTTTCAAGTATTCATATTCCTATTCTGGATATAATAAAAAACAAAGTGGATAAAGAGCTTTCCTAATTTCATACAGCTAAGAAAGTGTTGACAATAAGTAAATATGTATAAGGACTTACCATTTTAAATACTGAAAAAATCACAGATCCCCCCCACCCTGCCAAAAGAGCAGACAAATAAAAACAAAGCCAAGTTAACTCAGTGTTTGTGACATATAAAGACATTAAAGATAATGCTATTGGACATTCTTTGTTCTATTAGTGAGAAATACGTTAAGTTGAATTAAGGACAATATCAGTGGATCTAAATCCTTTATACAACTTTAAATTTTTTTGAGTTAGGTTATGAGAAATATTCTTATATCTTTTTAAGAATAGACTATAAGTTAATATTAAAATGAAAATTTATAAGAGTTCACATTCAATTCCTCCCTTCAATAAAAACACACTCGAAAATACATGTTAAATTCAAGTAAGTATCAGTTATTAAAATATGTTATGTTTACTTATGCTCACAAAGAATGTGTTAAATTTTGCAGTCTCAAGTACAAATAAAATCCCTTGCCTGCTATTCATTAAAAGTAACAGAAAGTACAGGGAATAGACTTTTCTGAAAGAAGGCACATCCATTCATTTTCTGGAATTTTCCCTGATTTAGGATCAGAATACCCTTATATAGAGTGGAAATAGAAAGGAGCACCTGGAAAGATTCTTAAAAAGTTTTAGCAAATGTTTGAAGTAACATTT
Source organism: Antilocapra americana (assembly GCA_007570785.1). Taxonomy (NCBI): domain Eukaryota; kingdom Metazoa; phylum Chordata; class Mammalia; order Artiodactyla; family Antilocapridae; genus Antilocapra; species Antilocapra americana. The sequence continues at coordinate 6,441,589 of ML661889.1, read as the reverse complement.
TTATAAGCTCTCACATAAAATCTTGGCAATGATTCTGGGGAAATAGTACTTTTATAATTCACATATTTAGTCATAAAACGAGAAGGGGTAGAAGAAAGAAATAAGGGGAGCTCAGACACATGTGACCTTTACTTTACCTGAAGATACAAGGTGACTATCATAGAATCCTGTATAGTTGAATGCCATTTTCCACATCTGAGTATACAGAAAAACCAAATACAACAGTTTTCTCATATCTCAGAAAAACAAAATATGGTAGTGTTCCATGAATTATGGTGGGAATTCATATGAATTGCTGAATAGGCTTTTAGTAACAACATGATGGGATTAAGAAGTCAGTCATGGGTACTCTTCAGGTTTGCCCTCTGTAGTTCTCCCTTTTTATATAAACTGTAAAGGCAAAGTGACAGTGGCAAAGAGAATCATGGTCTAGACAGAATCAAATGAAGAATTTAAATATTGTTCCCTTTTATGTCCTATAGAGGCCATCTTTGGAAATTGGCTCTCTAGGGAGGGAATTCATAACACAGTAGTTCTGTTGAACCTGGTTTCCTACTTTGATCTTTATTTAGCATGCTGGATTAAGTTTCAGCTTCTTACACATATTTTATTCTAATTTGAATATTTCTCTTTTGTAATAACGAGGAGGAATGGAAACAAAAAAAAAACTGGCAGGGAAAGTTTGCTGTTTTAGCTATGATAGAAAGTAAATTTATTTCTAGTGATTAGAAGAAAGTTGTGACTGGCAATGAGATTTGATTTTACATTTGAAGAAAAGTCTCTGGAATAAAGGTCAGCATAGTGATTAGGAGTCTGTATTTAACCATGTTAAAGACCCCTTTCCATGTGTTAATTCCACCTTTGATGCCCTACCCCAAGCTCACCACCATCATCACATTGAGAGACACATTCTTTAGCTATGAGTATGATATTTTAAAATAAAAAGTAATTTATAAAAATTTACCATGCAGTTAGCCACTTTAATAACATGTTTGAATGATTCTGTACTAAAATATTAGTATTATTATATGGATATATAAGATTTTACACAATGACTACCTGATTGTTGAGCCCTTAGGTGTGATAACCAGAGTTACAAAGATTATATTATATTAAGCCACATTCTAGAGTAAAATATTTCAATATAATAGAATATTATCATGTAAGATGTATACCTTAAGAACTATCCATTATTGTATCATATGTGAATATAATATATAAATATAATTTTAATTAATAAAAGTAACATAAGAATGTCTTGATAGATGCAGAAGAAAAAATAGATAAAATTGAAACCCATTTTTGAAAAAGTAAACCAGAAATATAAATAAATGATTTAACTTGGTAAAAAAAACCCTCAGAAATAATTGGCAAAATCATACTTTAGTAGGAAAACACAAAAACATTACAATTAAAATCAAGGAGAAAACAAAATATTCATATGACAGAGTTGTTCTAAGTGATTAATTTTCCTTTTTTACTAAAGGATAACATTTCCAGTGGTCATGTATGGATGTGAGAGTTGGACTATAAAGAAAGCTGAGTGCTGAAGAATTGATGCTTTTGAACTATGGTGTTGGAGAAGACTCTTGAGAGTCCCTTGGACTGCAAGGCGATCCAACCAGTCCATCCTAAAGGAGATCAGTCCTGGGTGTTCATTGGAAGGACTGACGTTGAACCTGAAACTCCAATACTTTGGCCACCTGATATAAAGAGCTGACTCATTTGAAAAGACCCTGATGCTGGGAAAGATTGAGGGCAGGAGGAGAAAGGGACGACAGAGGGTGAGATGGTTGGATGGCATCACCAACTCGATGGCCAAGAGTTTGGGTGGACTCTGGGAGTTGGTGATGGACAGGGAGGCCTGGCATGCTGCGGTTCATGGGGTTGTAAAGAGTCGGACACGACTGAGCGACTGAATTGAATTGAACATTTCTATGTTTCACAAATGTTAGACTAGGCAATCTGACTTAGTTTGCCCAGTAAGACAAACTTACATATGGGACTTTTAAAGAAAATCTTTAAGAATCATTATGCAGTGTACCATAGCTCTTTTTCCCGTGCAATAAATTACACCCATGGCTGATTCATGTCGATGTATGGCAAAAACCATTATAATATTGTAAAGTAATTACCCTCCAATTAAAAAATTAATTAATTAGAAAAAAAAAACTACTTACAGGGCAAGAATGGAGACACAGATGTAGAGAATGGACTTGTGGACATAGTGGGGGAAGGCAAGGGTGGGATGAACTGAGAGAGTTGCATTGACATATATTCTTTACCATGTGTAAAATAGCTAGCTAGCTAACAGGAAGCTGCTATATAGAACAGGGAGCCCAGCTCAGCACTCTGTGATGACCTAAAAGGGTAAGATGGAAAGGGAGGCACAAGAGGCAGAGAAAATATATATACCAACCAGAAGCAATAAGTCAATGCAAGTGAAAAAAAAAAGAAGTTGCTGTAAGTCACTGATACTCACAGGTACTTTTAAGATAACATAATTTGGAGAAAGTCAGTTGATACATCATCATCACTGCTCCTATATACACCAATGAAATGAGACAAAGGTAGTAATATACAGGTATGAATACTACAAAGACAAATTTTGATTGTTGGCTAAGAAATGAATGTCTACCAAGAAAAACAGAATCAACTAAAACACAAAATGATTCAAATAGTTTGCTAACTACAAAACATGTAGGTAATAAAACTTTCCTTTTATGGATGAGAAGACTTGTAAATTCTTATGGGTAAATTATTTCACTTTCAAAGCAACACAAATCATCTGGAAATAAACTTTGAAAGATAGTATATGCACCATTAAGAAAATGTCAATCTTTACAGATGTATATAAAAAAACCCAGATTATCAGGAAAGTTATACCATGTTCTTTCATGGACTGACTTCTTAGTGTTAAGTATAAATATTTAACACAAGGAAGTACACAAATCCAAGGAAGTCTAGACAAATCCCAGTGAGACAGTGGGAAAGAAGCTATTATAGAAGTTTTCAACTTGAGAAAGAGATTGTAAAAATCTCCTTTGAAATAAACTCTCAGGATAATAAATGTATTTTGAAAAAGTAAAATAATGATGTAAGATTTGACTTATCAGATACAAAACATGAAAAGACAACTTACAGAATGGGAGAAAATGTTTGCCAGCATCACCCTGATATCAATATCAGACAAAAAATATCACAAAAAAAGAAAGCTACAGGTCAATATCACTGATGAACATAGATGCACAAATCTGCCAAAAAATTTGTAAAAAATTCAACAATACTTGAAATGATTATACATCATGATCCAGTGGTGCTTATCTCAGAGAAGCAAGGATGGTTCAATATCCACAAAGCGATCAACCTGATATATTACATTAACAAATTGAAGAATAAAGATCAAATATTATTTTAATAGATCCAGAGAAAGATTTTGACAATATTCAACATGCATTTATGATAAAAACTCTAAGCTAAGTGGATATAGAGGGAAGGTACTTCAACATAAAAAAGCCATATATAATAAGCCCACAGCTAAAATCATACTCACTGTTGAAAATCTTAAAACATTTTCTTTAAGATCAGGAACAAGACAAGAATGCCCACTCTTACCACTTTTATTTTTCATAGACTCTTCAGTAGATGTTGTTGGAAAACCTGGATAGCTACATGCAAAATGATTAAACTAGACTACCTTCTCATGCCCTTTGTAAAAATTAATTTAAAATAGAGGAAACTATAAGCAAGGTGAAAAGACAGCCTTCAGAATGGGAGAAAATAATAGCCAATGAAGCAACAGACAAACAATTAATCTCAAAAATATACAAGCAACTCCTGCAGCTCCATTCTAGAAAAACAAACAACCCAATCAAAAAGTGGGCCAAAGAACTTAACAGACATTTCTCCAAAGAAGACATAAAAATGGCTAACAAACACATGAAAAGATGCTCAACATCACTCATTATCAGAGAAATGCAAATCAAAACCACAATGAGGTACCACTTTACACCAGTCAGAATGGCTGCCATCCAAAAATCTACAAGCAATAAATGCTGGAGAGGATATGGAGGAAAGGGAACCCTCTTACACTGGCGGTGGGAATGCAAACTAGTACAGCCACTATGGAAAACAGTGTGGAGATTCCTTAAAAAAACTGCAAACAGAACTGCCATATGACCCAGCAATCCCACTGCTGGGCATACACACCGAGGAAACCAGAATTGAAAGAGACATGTGTACCCCAATGTTCATCGCCGCATTGTTTACAATAGCCAGGACATGGAAGCAACCTAGATGCCCATCAACTGACGAATGGATAAGAAAGCTGTGGTACATATACACAATGAAATATTACTCAGCATTAAAAAAAATTCATTTGAATCAGTTCTACTCAGGTGGATGGAACTGGAGCCTATTATCCAGAGTGAAGTAAGCCAGAAGCAAAAACAACAATACAGTATACTAACACATATATATGGAATTTAGAAAGATGGCAGCGGGAACCCTGCATGCGAGACAGCACAGGGAACGCAGATGTATAGAACAGACTCGTGGACTCTGTGGAAGAGGGCAAGGGTGGGATGATATGGGAGAATGGCATTGAAACATGTTAATTATCATATATGAAATCAATCGCCAGCCCAGGTTTGATGCTCCGGGCTGGTGCACTGGGATGACCCAGGGGGAGGGAATTGGGAGGGAGGAGGGAGGAGGGTTCTGGAGGGTGAGCATATGTAGACCCATGGCGGTTTCATGTCGTTGTATGGCGGAACCAACACAATAAAGTAAAGAAAATTAAAATAAATAAATAAATAAATAAATAAAATAGATTAAAGACTTAATGGGGTCACAAACAGTTGGACACAACTGAGCAACTAATACTTTCACTTCACTTTTTTTTCTAAAGACAAGTGTAAAGCCTCAAACCATAAAACTCCTAGCAGAAAATGCAGGAAGTATGCTCTCTAACATTGGTCATAGAATTATTTTTCTAGATCTATCTCTTTAAGCAAAGGAAATAAAAAAATAAATAAATGTGAATACAGCAAACTTTGCCTTTTGTATGGCAAAGGAAACCATCAACAAAGTGAAAAGGCAGCTTACTAAACTGGAGAAAGCATTTTCAAATAATATACATGATATAGGATTAATATCCACAATATATAAATCACTCATATACCTCAACAACAAAAACCAACCAGGTGAAAAGGGTATGCAAGACAGCAAAAGAGATGCAGATGTATAGAACAGTCTTTTGGACTCTATGGGAGAGGGCAAGGGTGGGATGATATGGGAGAACGGCATTGAAACATGTAAATTATCATATGTGAAATGAATCGCCAGCCCAGGTTTGATGCATGATACAGGGTGCTCAGGGCTGGTGCACCGGGATGACCCAGAGGGATGGAATCGGGAGGAAGGTGGGAGGGGATTCCTGGAAGGAGAACACATGTATACCCATGGTGGATTCATGTCAATGTATGGCAAAACTAACACGATAATGTGAAGAAAAAAAAATAAATAAAAGAGAAAAAAAAAAAAAAAGAAAAGTGGGCCTGAACTGACATTTTTCTAAAGAAGACATACAGCTGGCCAATAGGCACATGATAATATATTCAACATCAGAAATCATCAGAGAATTGCAAATGAAAACCACAATGACAGAATGGCTATCATCAAAAAGACAACAAATAAGGAGTATTGGTGAGGATGTGAAAAAAAGGAAACACTTGTACACTGCTGGTGGAATTGTAAATTGGTGCAGTCACTATGGAAAAAGTATGAAGTTTCTTCAAAAAATTAAAAATATAACTGTCATATGATTCAGCAATTTCATGCCTGGGTATTTACCAAAGAAAACAAAATTGAAAAAGATATTTGTACCCCACTGTTTATTGTAGCATTATTTATAATAGCCAAAATATGAAAACAACCTAACTTCATTACCCTGACATCAAAGCAAGACAAAGACATAGGAAATGAAAACTACAGACCAACATTTCTAATGAATGCTGAAATAAAAATCATCAACAGAATACTATCACAGAGAATTTAACAGCATATTAAAAGGATTATACACTGTGACAAAGTGGATTTTTTTTCCTGGAATGCAAGGATGGTTTAAAAGATGAAGAGCAGTCAAAGTAATATATTAACTACATGAAGGACTAAAATCACATGAGTTTTCTAATGCAGAGAAAACATCTGACAAAACTCCTCACCCTTTCATGATAAGAAACATAAACAAACAAACAAAAACCCACTAGGGGTAGAAATAAAATATCTCAACATAATCAAGACCACTTAGGAAAAGACTTACAGCTAACATTAGAGCCAATGGTGAAAGACTGAAAACATTTCCTCTCGATTAGAAATAAGGCAAGAATTCCCACTCTTAATCTACTCTTCAGCATAAGAGGCAGTCCAGAGCTACTACACAAGAAAAAGAGGTAAATATTATCCTGAAATAGAAAAGGAAGAAGTAAAATAATTTCTTATTGTAGACAATATGATCTTATAAGTAGAAAACCCTACAGATTCCAACAAACTGTTACACCATATGAACAAATTCAGCAAAGTTGTAGGACTAAAAATGCAAAACACAAAAAATTATTTGGACTTCTAGATACTATAAACAGTCTAAAATAAAATTAAATATCATTCATTTACAATAGTATCAAAATTAAAATAGGAATGAAGCTAATGTAAGAAGGCTGAAGATACATCCACTGACAACTATAACATACTGTTGAAGTAAATTATAGAGCCAAATGAATGGAAAGCATTCTGTGTTCATGGATTGGAAGACATAATATTGTTAAGAAGTGCATACTAGCCAAAGTAATCTGTAGATTTAATACAGTAATATTTAGGCTAAGTGAATATAGTAAAGTCACTTCAACTATTTAAAAAATAAAATTAAAAAAAGAAATTTACAGTATTTCAAAAATAACATAAAGAGTAAAAAAAAAAACTAACTAAAATTTACTCTGAAAACTAAAACACATAACAGAGAAATTAAGTGAAGCAGTATGTTCATGTTTATGTACCACATGACTCATTGCTGTTATATGGCAGTGATCCCAAACAGTTATATAGTTTGACTGTATATTAAAATTCCAATTAGTATCTTTTTAAGTATGCTAGAGGAAGTTTATAAGCTAATTCTAAACTGTAGGTAAAAAAGAATAGGGCCTAGAACACACAGAGCAATATTAGAGAACAAAGGGGCAGATTTATAGTATCATATATCAAGATATAATGTAAATCTTAATGTGACAGTGCTGTATTAGTAAAAGTATAAAACATAGAGAAGAAGATTGAAATGGAGGCCCATAGACAGTGTTATTTATCACACAGCCTCCACTGAAATCTAGCCAGAAATCAATGATCTCTTTAGTAAATATTTTTAGGTCAATTAAATATCCACATGAAAGAAAATGAAACTTGACACCCTACCTCACACCATATATAACAATTAATTTTAAAAGGATTATATCCTTACATGTGAAAACCAAAAATCTTTAAGCATCTATTTTAAAATGAGAATGTGTTCATGACTTTAAGAGAAAGAAATATTTTTCAAAAGAAATGCCTTTAACCATATATGAAAAAACTTGACATTATTAAAACTAAGAGCTTCTGCTTACTAAGACACCATTAAGTGAAAAGGTGAGTGCTAATAGAATTAGATCATTACCATACATATATTCAACAAGGGATTTGCTTATACATGATACAAATAATTTAAGTCAGTAAGAAAATGCCCATGATCCAGTTAACAATAGAGCAAACAATCTGAATTGGCATCTCACAAAAAGTATTTCCAAATAGCCTATAGACATATGAAAAAGATGTCAGTTTGATTTTGGATTTTTCCTACAACACTGAATATAAAAGCTGATATGAGAGAAAAGCATGCTTATATTACAAAAAGAAAAGCTAGTGATGTCAATAAAAAAATATTTGGCAGTTTCTTATTGAGTTAAACATACATTTATCCTATGATTGAAAAGTTTCAGTTGATATACACATACATCCAACAGAAATGAGTGCTATGTCCATCAAAAAACATGAGCAAGAATGTTCATAGCAGCTTTATTTGTACCAGCCAAATGTCCAACAATAATGTAATGTGTAAGTAAATTATGGTATGTTCATACAATGGAAGAAATAATACAGTTCACTGGTAACAAAAAATAAACACTGATTAGCATGATTGCTTGGAGAAATTTCACAGGTAGTATTAAATCAAAGTAATCAAACACATACAGCGTTACCATACAATTCCCCTTATTGAAGTTCAAGAACGCCAAATTAATTAAGAGTGATTAGAAATCATAAAAAGAGTTTTAGGGTTTTTGACTAAGAGGAGGATGTGAGGAAGCCTCCTGAGGTACTGTTGATATGCTATTTCTCTGTTTGGAAGTTTACATAGGTAAAAATTGAATTAATTATAAATTTAAGCTAGGATTAAAAATCAATATTTCAACTATTTGCATCTTATAATATCCTTGAAATCTAGAGAATTTTTGTACATTAATAATGAAAACATAATAGACAGCTAAGTGATAACACGCACATGAAATTTTCAGAAGAAGGAATATTCAGTTCAGTTCAGTCGCTCAGTCATGTCTGACTCTTTGTGACCCCATGGACTGCAGCCAGGCCTCCCTCTCCATCACCAACTCCTGGAGTTTACCCAAACTCATGTCCATTGAGTCAGTGATGCCATCCAACCATCTCATTCTCTGTTGTCCCCTTCTCCTGTCTTCAATCTTTTTCAAATGAGTCAGCTCTTCGCATCAGGTGATCAAAGTATTGGGGTTTCAGCTTCAACATCAGCCCTACTATTGAACACCCAGGACTGATATCCTTTAGGATGGACGGGTTGGATCTCCTTGCAGTCCAAGGGACTCTCAAGAGTCTTCTCCAACACCACACTTCAAAATCATCAATTCTTTGGTGCTCAGCTTTTGTTATTGTCCAACACTCACATCCATACATGACTACTGGAAAAACCATTGTTTTGACTAGACGGACATTTGTTGGCAAAGTGAAGTCTCTGCTTTCTTATATGCTGTCTAGGTTGGCCATAACTTTCCTTCCAAGGAGTAAATGTCTTTTATTTCATGGCTACAGTCACCATCTGCAGTGATTTTGCAGCCCAAGAAAATAAAGTCTCTCATTGTTTCCACTGTTTCCCCATTGATTTGCCATGAAGTGATGGGACCAGAGGCCATGATCTTAGTTTTCTGATGTTGAGCTTTAAGCCAACTTTTTCACTCTCCTCTTTCACTTTCATCAAGAGGCTCTTTAGTTCCTCTTTACTTTCTGTCATAACGGTGGTATCACCTGCATATCTGTGGTTACTGATATTTCTCCCAGCAATCTTGATTCCAGCTTGTGCTTAAAGAGTATACAAATAATTAAAAACCCCAAAGATGTTCATTAATACTGCTGATGAGAGAAACACAAATTAAGATAATAAACTATTATTTTACCTATCATATTTTCAAAATTACAATAAATATTGATATTATCTAGTGTTGGAAAGAGTGTAAAATAGCACCATGTATATTGTTCACAGGAGGAAAAATCAGTCTGTTCACATTCATCTCAGAAATTTCACTTTCAGGCTTGTATCCCTTCCAAATACCCAATAAATACTGAAATAACTATGAGCAAAACTCAAAATTTTAAATTATTCACTGTAGTGCTGTTTGCAGAAGTTATAAAATATAACAAATATAATACAAGGTATGCAGGTGCATTAATTATTTTTTTCATTATAGCAGAACTATTTAAAAAATATTATGTATTATTTAAAAAAGAATTAGCGTTGCATACAGTATATGAAAGTATATCCATAGATCAATCTTCCTCTCTTTTTCTGTCCCTTCTCATTTTCTCTCTATTCACCCCTCTCTCTTCTTCTTTCCCCTCGTGGTATGGATGTGGCAGTGGAGGAAAGGGTGAGAATTTTATTATTTACATATTTCTATAATTTAGAAAAATAAAACAATATAAACTCTATAAAGTGCGAATCCTGACTAGAGAAGGCACTCCAAATAAATAAAGGGGTGAAAAGGTTTACTGTTATGGGCAAGGTGCTTGGAACAAAACTTTTCCTAATGTTTCATTATCTTTCTTATTAACCTCAGTCCTGGAAACATTTACCTCTCAATTTACATAACATTTTAAAAATAGGTCTGCTGTAATGAAATAAATAATCAATTAATGGACACACATATCATTTATTATTTTATAACTTATGCAAACAGCACTACAATGAATAATTTTAAATTTAGAAATTTTAAATAACCCAGCTGACATACTGGAACTATCACCCAGCTGATAAATTGCAAAAATGAATCTTTATCCCCCTGTTTTTTTTTTCTATCCATTGCCATTTACTCCTGCATCCCACTATTACCCTAAAACACACATATTTTTTTGTGTTTGGTAATTTCTGGCAATAGATTGCAATTTAAAATTTTTAATAATTCCCATTGCGATTTGATTATGAGTACCTGAATCCCTAAATCCCTGAATGCCAAAAATTTCCTAATGATGGTCAGTGTAACCTGGGGGTTCCACTGTATTTATTTATTTTCTTGCATCTGTAGTATTTAGGATGGCTCTGTAGTGTTAACGTGCCAGGCTTTTGTGACCACAAGACCTGAGAATCTACACTTTATATGCAGAAGGTATATAATTAGACTTATACTCTGTTATGTTGAAAGCTTTATTTCATGTTCCTGTTATCTATACCCATTTGTAAGATCAGTATTTAATGGAAATTGCAGAATTTTTAAGCAGTAGATCATATTGTATATGTAATATCAAGTATATAAATCAAAAAATACATTTTAGAAAGCTTTCAAGAATATATGACTCACTAAAGGTAATCATGGTTGCTTTTTAGGAAAATTATTTTCCTCATGTTTTTCATGTTTCTAAATTTCAGCATAAATGTTCATTATTTTTGTAATTATAAAAATGTTTAAACATGAAAAATTAAATATTTTTTGAAAAACATATTTATCATTAAAACCTTGCTTTTAATAAATCTGAGGTATTTTATGTTATACCTAGACAACAATAATTGCTCTGTAAAAAAGTAACATGGATTATAATTAAGGGGATTTTTAATCTGAAATTTAGTAACTAAAATAAGCAACAATTAAATTGCAAATAAAGGACAAAATCTAAATATTCAGTTTTTTAATATAAAATAAGAGTTTTGCAATCAAAAAAGCTGTGTGGATATTTATAACTGCACAAATTCACAATTATATATTAATCAAAAGTATATTTGAGTTTATTATAGAAAATTTTAAACTATCAATAAATAAAAAGAAAGTTTCAATTGTCCAAGTAAATATTTATATTTTGTTGTCTTTTCCTTTAGTACAGCTGCTTATATAGCTTAACTTTTCATGTTATATACATTTTTTTCATGTTTTAAGTATATTTTTGTGTGTTGTTTTATTTCCCTTTATTAGTTTACCATTTTCTCAGGTTAATGAATTTTTTTGCAAGCATCATTTTAACAAAATGATACTTAAATTTGGGAGATTTTCTTCATACTATTCTTTGATAATTTTAATTGTTAGCATATAAGTAACAATATTTCTATTCATAAATTTTATTTTTTCCTTTTTTCATATAATTTCTTTAATTGAGAATTATATATATTTTTGCTGTTTTCTTTAATTTTTATTTGGTTTAAAATTATCTTTTTCAAAACTTGCATTCTTGTTAAATGCCTCAATGAAGATATTCAGTTCATAGGTTCAAAACGGGGCATGAACTATAATGATAAAATATAAAGAATATTCACTGACCTCTAACTTGAAATTATTGTGTCTTAATTCCTCAAAACATTGCTATGTGTGTGGTAGCACTGTAGACTTTAAGTCAATAGCAGCTATTGCATGTACCCACAGTCCTCAGTATACTATTACCCATTTCATTTCATGCAGTAGCACCTTCTAGCTATTGCTCGTATGAATGGATGAAATACACAGACACACTCCCTGGACTGCTAATTCTTTCATTTCTTTGTGCCCAATTTGATAGGAGTCAAACAAGGGAGTAACTTGAATGTAAGAATAACCATCATATGATTCTACTTAGATCAATAAAAGCATACTATGTGCCCATATGTCCACAGCTATGACTTAAGATGAGAAATGTTATTATAGATAATAATGAGCTGGATGGAAGTGTATTATAACAATAATATGCAGGACAGACATTCAGCAAACTTAGGTGTCATTACTGAGGTAATGAGCTAGCAATAAGACCAAAGTGGCAAACAAACTTCCCTCTAGCCATTTTCACAGGGTGGAACCTCTACAGTTATCTTCATAGAAAAGGCCACAGGGTTATTATAGTAGCCTAACCATCTACAGTGTGATTTCTTATCTCAGATAAAACCTTTATAGACTCTAATGCCTGTACACTGGAATTTTAAATCCTATCTTCTGGTATTATTTTTTCTAAAGATTATATTTTTTTAATGTTAATATCTTAGTGAAATGTAATACTGCCTTGAGACAACGTAAAACAGGGGAAGGAAAATGCTGACTGATGGAAGATAGGGATTCATCAAGTTGAAGTTAAAATTCCAGTACTGGTGACTTTCTTCAAAAAATGTTGGCTACTTCATCAGTATCTCAAAGCTAGATTTGTTGGAAAATTTGTGTTCATATCATCTAAGGAAAAATAATTTCTTCCAGCTAACCAATCAAGATGCATCCTAGAGAAAAAGTTCACTTTTGAAATAAGATTCTTACATTTTGTGTGAAATATCTTATCCATTTTTAACATTACTAATGCCCTGTTGTTTAATTTTTTGATCCAGGTGAAACCAGAGCAAATGGATGAAAACCAAACAAAGGTAGTGAGAGAATTTATCCTGGCAGGTTTCTCGCAGACACAGTCTATTGAAACAGGGCTATTTGTACTATTTCTTCTCTTCTATGTGTCCACTTGGGTAGGAAATGTCCTTATCATGGTCACAGTAGTCTATGATAACCATCTGAATTCATCACCCATGTATTTCCTTCTTGGCAACCTCTCTTTCCTCGATCTATGTTATTCAACAGTAACTACCCCTAAGCTTCTGGCCGACTTTCTTGATAATGAAAAGCTCATTCCCTATGACCAATGCATTGTGCAGCTCTTCTTCCTGCATGTTGTAGGGGCAGCAGAGATGTTCCTGCTCACAGTGATGGCTTATGATCGCTATGTTGCAATTTGTCACCCCCTGCACTACACCACTATCATGAGTCGAGGATTATGCTGTGTGTTGGTAGCTGCCTCGTGGATGGGAGGATTTGTGCACTCTACTGTCCAGACAATCCTCACTGTCCGTCTGCCCTTTTGTGGGCCAAATCAGGTGGACAACTTCTTTTGTGATGTTCCCCCTGTCATCAAACTTGCCTGCGCAGACACTTTTGTCATTGAATTGCTAATGGTATCTAATAGTGGGTTGATTTCCACCAGCTCCTTTGTAGTGTTGGTTTCTTCCTATGCCACTATCCTAGTCAAGATTCGCTCCAATGAAGGAAGGAGAAAGGCACTCTCAACCTGTGGCTCTCACCTCATGGTGGTAACACTCTTTTTTGGACCCTGTATTTTCATCTATGCTCGTCCATTCTCCACTTTTTCTGTGGACAAGATGGTGTCTGTACTCTACAATGTTATTACTCCCATGCTGAACCCCCTCATCTACACACTTCGGAACAAAGAGGTCAAGTCAGCCATGCGAAAGCTGTGGGATAGGAGTGGACTTATTTGGAAAAAGCAGGGGATGTAAGAAGACGAAGTGAGTTTTTGCAAACAAAGAATCTCGGGTTAGAATAATTACTTGGCAAGAATGTGTTACGAGACGGTAGCTTAGTTGTTTGGTTTTCTTCCATTAAATCGTAATACTCCTATTTATGGCTTTATAACAAAATTAAACTCAGAAAAACTCCTTTCATACTGAATTGTCCTGTTTTCTGCTTCCTTTTCTTCCCTAAAGAAAATCTGGTTTCTGTTTCCTATCAGTTTATGCTCTTCAATTCTATTCAGTTATCTAATCAAATTTTATTCTATATATTTTGTAGTTTGCTATCACATATAGGTACAATCTACCCTTTCCAAATTCTCATCAACTTCTTCTCTACCTTGCCACAGGTTTTGTCTTGGTCTCAGTTTTAACTTACTCCAACTAAAAGTCTGCAATGAATTAAGTAATGAATTTATACAGGTTTCTTATTTTCACAAAAAAGGAGTAACAATTAGATGAGTCAGAGTGAATCAGATTTATATGACCGTATAACAACAAACTAGTGGAATATCTTAGTCTGCTTCATCATTTCACCACACTATTAATTACCATCTCACACGCTAGTAAAGTAATGCTTAAAATTCTCCAAGCCAGGCTTCAGCAATACGTGAACTGTGAACTTCCAGATGTTCAAGCTGGTTTTAGAAAAGGCAGAGGAACTAGAGATCAAATTGTCAACATCTGCTGGATCATTGAAAAAGCAAGAGCGTTCCAGAAAAACATCTATTTCTGCTTTATTGACTATGCCAAACTCTTTGACTGCATGGATCACAATAAAGTGTGGAAAATTCTGGAAGAGATGGGAATACCAGACCATCTGACCTGCCTCTTGAGAAAACTGTATGCAGGTCAGGAAACAACAGTTAGAACTGGACATGGTACAACAGACTGGTTCCAAATAGGAAAAGGAATACATCAAGGCTGTATATTGTCACCCTGATTATTTAACTTGTATGCAGAGTACATCATGAGAAACACTGGGCTGGAAGAAGCACAAGCTGGAATCAAGATTGCTGGGAGAAATATCAATAACCTCAGCTATGCAGATGACACCACCCTTATGGCAGAAAGTGAAGAAGAACTAAAGAAACTCTTGATGAAAGTGAAAGAGGAGAGTGAAAAAGTTCGCTTAAAGCTCAACATTCAGAAAACTAAGATCATGGCATCTGGTCCCATCACTTCACGGCAGATAGATAGGGAAAGAGTGGAAACAGTGGTGGATTGTATTTTACTGGGCTCCAAAACCACTGCAGATGGTGACTGCAGCAATGAAATTATAAGACGCTTACTCCTTGAAAGGAAAGTTATTACCAACCTAGACAGCATATTAAAAAGCAGAGACATTACTTTGTCAGCAAAGGTCCATCTAGTAAAGTCTATAGTTTTTCCAGTAGTCATGTATGGATGTGAGAGTTGGATATAAAGAAAGCTGAGCGCCGAAGAATTGATGCTTTTGAACTGTGGTGTTGAAGAAGACTCTTGAGAATCCCTTGGACTGCAAGGAGATACAACAAGTTCATCCTAAAAGAGATCAGTCCTGACTGTTCATTGAAGCTGAAACTCCAATACTTTGGCCACCTGGTAAGAAGAGCTGACTCACTGGAAAAGATCCCGATGCTGGGAAAGATTGAGGGCAGGAGGAAAAGGGGATGACAGAGGATGAGATGGCTGGATGTCATCATCGACTCGATGGCCATGGGTTTGGGTGGACCTCAGGAGTTGGTGATGGACAGGGAGGCATGGTGTGCTGCGGTTCATGGGGTCTCAAAGAGTCGGCCATGACTGAGTGACTGAACTGAACTGAACTGAGTATAATTGAGACAGTAATTGCCTAATAGTGTGGGTTCAAATACCCATTTTCGAATTACAAGTCAAGTAAGGTCCCTATCTGTAACATGTATACATTGATGCCTGTCTTCCAGTTCTTTGTGAGAGCTAAACATGATGATAGATATGAATGCAGATTGGTGCGTTTCTCATAACAAGGTTTCACTATTATTTATTCATTGAAGTTGATACTTTCTCAAAAGATACAGATGGTGAAATTCTAAATTTGTTGATTTGCCTTAATGAAACAACAGTGTAACCTACTGTAACTGGTTTGTGGCGAATGCTAGAAAGTGTACAGAAATAAGTCACAACATTTTCAATTTCATCAATTATTGGGCACAGTTTATATTACTGTCACTATTTTCATCAATATATTGGTTATCCTTAAAGTTATATTAAAACTAATTCATAGGTTTGTTTTTTGTTTATAAGCGAAGATAGGAAAATTAAAGTGGCATTCAAGTTTAGAACAAACTAGACACGAATTTAATATAAATGTGAAATACAAGTGAAGCCTCCACTTTTTTGGGTTTTTATGTCAGTGGATTATAGAAGCAATTGCAGCAACTAATTTGTGTGACAGAGACAGAAGCCAAGAATATTTGGTTAATTCATTGGATACTGAGTTTTTGCCTTTATTATCTATACATTTCCGAGTCAGAGTCAGATTTAGCTCTTTCCTATGACAGATCTGAAGACTCACATGGTCCCGTAGCCAGAGCTGGTGAATGTGCAGAACAGATGCAGCAAAACTCCAAGTGAGTGTTTGAACCTCCACTTAAGTGTTCTCTTAGCACTTGTTAATATTGTTTAGTCGTCAGGTCATTTCTGACTCTTTTTCAACCCCATGAACTGTAGCCCACCAGGCTACTCTGGCATCGAATTCTCCAGGCAAGAATACTGGAATAGGTTGCCATTTCCTTCTCCAAAGAATCTTCCCGACCCAGGGATCGAAACCGCGTCTCCTGCATTGCAGGTGGAATCTACTGCTGAGCCACCAGGAAGGCCCTACATATTCCCAACACTTACTTTTTAAAATGCCCAAAATAAAATTAATAAAAGACTTAATGAAAATATGTTGAATAAATGAAGGAGGCTTTTATATCTTCTCTGATTGATGTGGCAGTATTGGGGAAGAGATATTTCAAAGCTGAAGTTTTTTCCCCATACTTGGAAAGAGAATTTGCAAATTTTTCACTAAGACGTAGGAAACATTTTGAGAGATATGAAAGAGCAAGAACAGATCAAAATTGCTTTAGTTCTTAAAACAGATATAAAAACATTTAAAGATACACCACCTGTTGTCAGTGAAGGCCAGATAGACACCTCAATAGTGAGCAGATAATTAGGAAACCTGGTTCATAACACAAATAACTAGAAAGCATGTGACTTCATCTTAGAAAAATGACTATTTATAATGACTATAAATGACTATAGTTGAATTATTTGTCAGTCTTTTAGTTTTTATTTCTTAATAACAGTATTACTAACAGAGGAGATAGCTGAGGGTTAAAATTCAGCAGGATTGAGGCAATTTATCATAAAGACATAATACAGTTTATTTTTCTCTAGATATTAAGAGAGAGGACCTCTCTTGCTCTTAGACATGTTCCACTAATCAATAATATATGGGAAAAAGTCACACTTAGGAATTTAAAAAATGGTTCAACATTTTGTTATAGGAGGAGAAGATAAAAAGTACATAAAATCAGTATTCTTAGAAAATATAAAGAAACAGATATAACTATAAATTCTACAGGATAAATGAGAATGTATGTTTAAACAGAAGTACAAATAAAGCTCTCTAGAATTCTCAAGAAAGCAACTGCCCTAATAAAATATCCCTAATGCTACTCTTTGATGACTTTTACTGCTCCTCTTGTCACGACCATTTTGCAAAACCTGTATATCTGTATTTTAAAATAAGAATTTTTAAGAAGTTTTATTGTATTTCTATACACTGACAATACAAAAATTGAAAATGTAATTAAAAGTACTGAAATTATGCTACATGTAAAGCGTCAAAAGCAAAACAATTAAATATAAAATAAAATAGTTACATATTCAATTCATAATTATGGAAAGTGTACTGGGTGAAATTCATCACTCATTCAAAAATAGCAGGAAACTCCTTAATCTTAGAGAGGATATCAATAAATATCTACTGAAAACGTCAGTATGTGAATTTTTAAAAAGCTTTCCTATGAGATACGAAGTGCACCAAAGGGTCTCAATATTACCATTTAAATAATATGTTGCTAGACGTCCTATCTAGGCAATAGCTCAAGGAAAAGAAATTAAAAGCCATAAATGTTGGAAACAAAGAGACAAAATTGCCTTTTACAATGACATAATTTTAGCACAAGTGCATACTCTATGATTTCATTCTATAAGTTCAAGAAAAGAAAAAGTATCCATTAAAAGTTACAACTGTAGTTATCCTTGGTGGGTAGAGAATGGAAGGGGGAGTGAAGGAACTTCTGATGTTATGTTCCTCAATCTGGGTGCCTGTTTATACAGATGTGTTCATTTTGTGAAATTTTGTTGATCTATGTAATTATTATTTGTATACTCCTCTAAATGTATGCAATTCTTCAGTAAAAATGTTTATCTATAAAAGGTAAAAATAATAAATAAAATGTTACTTATTTGAATAGTATTAAAACAAACATCTGGCAAGATAAAAATAGAAATGAGGCAAAAAGTAATTGAATTTTGGTAGCATAACTGTCCCCCACTCCCAATACACCAGGCTGTTAAAGTTTTATGGGTGGTCTTGCTAAATTGTCTGTAAAATACAGTTCTCACCCTGTGCAAAAGTATTCTGGAAAAATAAAAGTTCTCAAACTTATTTTATAGGACTCCTGTAAATTCAAAACCAAATTAAAAAGAGAAAGTAAGTAAAATTATAAACAAATCTTACTAATTATTATGAAACTGAAAGTCACTCTGTCATGTCTGACTCTTTGCGACCCCACAGACTGCAGCCTGCCAGGCTCCTCTGTCCATGGAATTCTCCAGGCCAGAATACTGGAGGGAGTAGCTGGTCGTTTCTCCAGAAGATCTTCCCAACCCAGGGATCAAACCCAAATAAATCAAAAAAGATAACACTTTACAAACTCAAGTTAAGGCTGTATTTGTGTTCCTTTATCAAGTAGAATTTATCCTAATATTATTTATCCAAAGATGGTTCAACTTTACAGAATTTCTCAGTGTAATATTATATGGAGCAGATTAAAGAAGAAAAATATATTATCCTAATGTGTGCAAAATATCACTCGACAGAATGTAAAGAAATTATCCTTTTGTTGATATGTCTCAGAATTTGGCAAGAGAACCACTGTCTTACTATTTAAAGTCAATAGGGATTCCCTGGCGGATCAGACGGTAAAGCCTCTGCCCGCAATGCGGGAGATCTGGGTTGGATCCCTGGGTTGGGAAGATTCCCTAGAGAAGGAAAAGGCAATCCACTCCAGTATTCTTGCCTATAAAATTCCATGGATGGAGGAGCCTGGTGGGCTAAAGTTAATACTTTCAGTTATAATTGAACAAAATTGTGAATTTACTTTTGAGTTTTCTTGTTCCCCTTTCAATATATTCATGATAAAACGCTCAACATCCAGGACCTCTATTAGTATCTCTACAATCTTACATTCATTTTATTTTCGGGAAAAGAATATTTATATTAATCACACAGCCCATGCTCTCTGCTTCTGCTTAAGATGGAATAACAAGGACTGGATTTACTTTTCCTTCTAAAGTAACTTAACATAAAATACACAAAACAATAGTTCTCAGAATCCTGAACATCAGGCATCAAAGGACAACAATGGTCCCTCAGAGGAAAAACATTGAGTCCTACAATTGCCTTGTAGCTTTTTGCTGTTAGGGATTTTTCTGGGCTGCAGTGATATACTTCTGAGAACACCTTCTGGTCCATTATTAGAGATTTCTCTCACAAGAAAATACCTTAATAGCAACTACTCCTTCAGATTGATAATATTACTAATTGTTCTGTGGTTCTCAATCATGGCGGTGAATTACAATTACCTGAGGCAGCTTACAGTTAAAAAAAAAAAAGCACATATTATTTTCATTTAAAAATCATTCCACGTGAATTTTTAGTATAACCAGCTTTCAGATTACACTTTGAGAAACATTGTATTATGTATTTAATTTACCTTATCTCAGAAATGGAAAATAAATTTTATAAATGGTTCCTCAAAACCCAAAGAAGTTCCTCTATTTGGAATGTACAACTTCCTATGAATTGACAGTGGTGAATTTCCTGCAAAAGTTCAGAGTCTGTGGAAAACAACACTGATGACTCCTTTCACACTAGTTTTATTTACACATCAAATATCCATGTTTATGCCCACACAGCTTAAATGCAGGGATTTCTCCATTTAGACTGATAATACCATGGTCCATATCCATCTTCATGGATCTGGCCTAAGCAACATGGAGAGTTGAGCAGATATTAGAGATGGGACATAGCCATTGGATAGTTTTATTAATAAAAAGAAACATAGGATCTAGCATATATTTGGGCATTTACTATATAACTGAGTCCTGCTAAACTAAATGAAATGTGTGTGTGCACAGTAATATAACAGAACCCAGAATCCTAGGAGATAGAAAAGCTAAAACAATAAGGGAAATCTTTTCTGAATATCAAAACTGAACTAGGTTTCCCTCTCATTTGCTCTCAGAGCATATCATGTTTATTCCTATCACAACTCTCATTTAATAATATGTTTTGATTATGTGTATAATCAACTTTATTCCACTAGACTGGAAATTTGTGTTCTTAAACACTCTTTCTTCACTCTTAGCACAAGGCATTGAGTCTTAAATATAGAAGGTGCTTGACAAACTTTTGTCAACTGAATAAATAAATCTATGAATAGTATTATCTATATCTTTGATGATGAAAAGAGCTATACCCAAAATCTGTAAATCAATAAATCAATATTACGTCAATAAAAACTAAGGAAATTAATCCCCAAACAGATATTGATTTCCTTTTAAGCTTTTCCAGTGTTTACCGATTCAATGAACATGAACTTGGGCAAACTCCAAGAGATGGTGAGAGACAAGAAGGCCCGGCGTGCTGTAGTCCATGGGGTCACAAAGAGTTGGACACAACTGGGTGAATGAACAACAACAATGTTCACATATACAGGCATAGTAATAAAAACTGACTATGACCAAATTTATAAAATAGAAACACAGTATTATCATAATAGCAAGCAAGATGACTATAGAGAAAATATCCCAAGGAAGAAGTTGCTTTCCTTTTATGTTCTTTTAGTGTTTAGGCACAAGTGTAGGATTATAGTCAGAAGGGAAAGCAGAAGTACCCAGGAGCATGCTTCTCCCAATTGACAATAATGTCCAAAATTATCGGAAGTTTCATCCAGTTACTCAAATAATTCATGCGTTACTCAATTCTGTCCTTTGGCTTGATGCTTCTGAATCAGCTTATGAGAAAATTGCTTGAATCCTCTAAACATTATCTTGGTTAATATCCAACTTAATTTTTGCTTATGATTGTCTTTGAGGATCCAAAGACATTCAAAATCCAGCATAAGATCTGAATCTGTGTTATTCTGAAAAACACTTCCTAATAGATGACTCCTTAAGGGACAGCATCAACTCAGTAAGATGCAATGTTTATTAAAAACCTACAATAGGTGAAAATTTATTAATTAAATAATCCAGTGTATATCACATAGTAAGTTTATGTTTATACCATGAAATATGTGGCCATAAAATATTGATATTCTCATGTTAAAATTTACTTCTATAATTCAATACCACCAGCATGCATTCAGTTTTTAAGTTAAAAAAATTTAAATATAATACACATTCAAAAGAAAATACCACTGCTGGGCATACACACAGAGGAAACCAGAATTGAAAGAGACACGTGTACCCCAATCTTCATTGCCACATTGTTTACAATAGCCAAGACATGGAAGCAACCTAGATGTCCATCAGCAGATGAATGGATAAGAAAGCTGTGGTACATATACACAATGGAATATTACTCAGCCATTAAAAAGAATTCATTTGAATCAGTTCTACTGAAGTGGACGAAACTGGAGCCTATTATACAGAGTGAAGTAAGCCAGAAGAAAAAACAACAATACAGTATATTAATGCATATATATGGAATTTAGAAAGATGGTAACGATAACCCTGTATGCGAGACAGCAAAAGAGACGCAGATGTATAGAACAGTCTTTTGGACTCTATGGGAGAGGGTAAGGGTGGCATGATATGGGAGAATGGCATTGAAACATGTAAATTATCATATGTGAAATCAATTGCCAGCCCAGGTTTGATGCTTGATACTGGGTGCTCAGGGCTGGTGCACTGGGATGACCCAGAGGGATGGACTCGGGAGGGAGGTGGAAGGGGGGTTCTGGAAGGGGAACACATGTATACCCATGGCAGATTCATGTCAATGTAAGGCAAAATCAACACGATAATGTAAAGAAAATAAATAAATTAGAAATAAATAAATAAATGCCAAGAGCTTCTCCTTCAAAAAAAAAAAAAGATAATAATATACTTTTTAAAGCAATAGGATCCTGAAATTGTGAGGTGTTTTTTCCTCTCAGGGTTTCAAAACAAGAACAAAAATTCACATGGTACTGTTTACTCTCAAGCTATCTTCCCTGTGCCAAATATCTCATGTGTTGAATATCTATGAACTGAGAGTCCTTGCTGTGTTGGACTGCAATTGTGAATGTGTGTATGTGTGTGCATGCGCTCAGTCCTGGATGACTCTTTGCAACCCCATGGACTGGAGCCCACCAGGCTCCTCTGTCCATGGGATTTTCCCAGGCAAGAACACTTGAGCGGGTTGCCATTTCCTTCTCCGGGGGATCTTTCCCACCCAGGGATCAAACCCATGTCTCTGACATCTCCTGCACTGGCAGGCACATTCTATACTACTGTGCCACCTGGAAAGCCCCACTGTACTATGATTAGGAAACAAAAATTCATTTTTAATCAATTTTGTTGGACAAACTGTTAAGAGAAATCTGGCTTAAAAAATTTGTGGAGTCCATTCCAAGGAGGATGTGTGGAATTGAGTAAACATACGCATGCGTGCCTTCTTAGTCACTCAGTTGTGTCCAGTTCTCTGTGAACCCATGGACTGTAGCCTGCCAGGCTCCTCTGTCCACGTTATTTTCTAGGCAAGAATATTGGAGTGGGTAGCCATTCCCTTCTCCATGGGTTCTTCCCAGCCCAACAATCGAACATGTGTCTCCTTCATTGCAGGCGGATTCTTTACCATCTAAGCCATTAGGGAAGCTCTGAGTAAACATCTATCATATGAGTAATTACATATGCATATATATAATATCACACGCAAAATTATGTATATATTTTGTTGAAATCAGTAACTAATTCTCTGTAATGTAACACAATACAAATTATACCAAAGTAATGTCAGAATGAAATATCTGATCAGAATTATATTAAAGAAAGATATCTTTTGAATAAGAACACATAACTTTTTGGAAAGCTGAACTTTAGTGAAAAGTCACATGTCGGTTTCTCAGTTTCTTCATAGATATTTTCATCTCCTTATTTCTCAGTGTGTAGATAAGAGGGTTCAAGAATGGAGTAAAAATGGTGTAAAACACGGAGAGGAGCTTGTCCACAGAGAATCTACTAAAAGGCCACACATAAATGAAAATGCAGGGCCCAAAGAAGAGCGTGACTACCATAATATGTGCAGAGCAAGTTGAGAGTGCTTTGGATACCCCACCAGCTGCACGCTGTCGGACAGTGATGAGAATAACAGTGTAGGAGATCAGGAGGAGAAGGAAACAGCTCATGGAAAGCAACCCACTGTCTGAGATCATAAGTATACCCAAGACATAGGTGTCCAGGCAGGCAAGCTTGATCACAAGAGGAAGGTCACAGAAAAAGCTGTCCACCTCGTTGGGACCACAGTAAGGTAAATTTACAGTAAAGGCTACCTGACTGATGGAGTGCACAAATCCAATGACCCATGAAACCAGCACCAGCCCCACACAAGTCCGCCGGCTCATCACTGTCATGTAATGCAAAGGCTTGCATATGGCCACATACCTGTCATAGGCCATGGTAACAAGAAGTACCATCTCAGCCCCACCAACAAAGTCCAAGAAGAAGATTTGAGCCATACATCCTTCAAAGGAGATAAGCTTTTGATCACTAAGGAAGTCCCTGATCATCTTGGGAGTCGCAAATGAGGCCAGCCATATGTCCAGGAAAGAGAGATTCCCCAGCAGGAAGTACATAGGGGAGGAGCGTAGGTAGGGGTCAGATATTACAGTGACCACAATGATAAGGTTGCCCAGAACAGTGACCACATAGATCTCAGAGAAGAATACAAAGAAAAATTTTTGAAGATGTTGTGAAGTATAGAGTCCATGCAACACAAATTCTGACACCAAGGAATAATTCTGGTCCATCATCACTGGTCTCAGATTTTGTTCTGAATCTACACAAAGAAAACAGATATAAGTGAAAGTGATCAACTGTGATCTAAATATAATTTTTAAGTTGTAAGAGACAACATAAAATACGATACATAGAAGATTAAAACCAATTCCCTGCCAACATATTTATTCACCTTTTTCAGACTTCAGTGTTTCCTTATGGCCAGTTAGACATTCTGGAGACTCCAGCATAGATGAGAGTTGTGGGAATATTTTTTTCTCCATTAACTAGCCTTTGCCCATGAGCAAATGTAGCATCAATCATGCATAGAATATGAACAAAAAATCCTTGTAGGATTGAGAATGTAAAGATTCTCTTAATAGTATTATAGTCTGTCCCCTATCAAATTATTATCAGCCAATGTATAACTGTTTTTAAGTAACAAACTTAAGAATTGGAATTAAAACTTAATTTAAAATAATGCTATCAATGACAATTGAATGTACATTGTCAAGTCTCCCCTTCTCTTCTCTTTTTTTCCATTTACTTGTTCTGTGCTTAGTCACTCAGTCATGTAGGACTCTTTGTGACCCCATGGCCTGCAGCCGGCCAAGCTCCTCTGTCCATGGGGATTCTCCAGGCAAGAATACTGGAGCGGGTTGCCATGCCCTCCTCCAGGGGATCTTCCCAATCCAGGGATTGAACCCAGGTCTCCCTCACTGCAGATGGATTCTTTACCCACTGAGCTATCAGGTAAGCCCCTTGCATTTACCTACACAAACTCAAAACAATATCTGGCAAAGATATTTGATGGGTGGCCATATCTATATATCTAACCACCAATCAACATGTCTCTCACCAGAAGCCAAGAGATGAAGTCAATTTCATCCCTTCGTGGCAAATTAAAAGGAAAAATATTCTTCCAAGCTAAAAAGCATTATTTGGGTTAAAAACATATTTGAGATGATATATAAATATAGGATAGCTGCCAGATCGTGAACTGTTGTATATGCTGTTTAGTAAATCGGGGGGTAGTGACATTATTGTGCTATATATGAGTTATACAATGGCATTTATCATATTTTCTGTTACTATCTTTGAGCAAAATTTGATCTAAATAGTAGCCTAATTATATACAATTTTACTCTAAAGCATGAATCTGTACCATCAGGGAGACTAGGGCACAAAACCCTTTCCTAAACTTTGCTCTTTTTCAGCATCTTGGAGAAAACATAATCATCAGATCTACAAATGACAGAAATCTGATGGAGTTCACTTATAAAATATTTCAAAAGGCTAGAAAAATAGGCTGTAGTCAGCAAATTCTACATATGGAAAAGAGAGAGAAAAGAGTGTAGACTGATACTTACCATGGTAATAGGGATACAGACTATTATTCACACACTTCTTTATAACTGTGTTTTTTATGCTTTATAATTATAATGAGAATATATTTTTCTTTTATCATTTAGAAGCTAAAACTGCTTTTGTCACAAAATGAAAAAAGCCCTTATAGTATAATTTGTTGTAATGCTTGTGATTAACTGAATGATAAAGAAGATCTGGTTCAGAAAAATTATATCTTATTTTCCAATTAATATTCAACTCAAGATAAGGTTTCCCAAAGAGCAATAGAGTTAGTATCTTTTCAGGTTAAGCTTATTTGGATTTTTTGGGGGGAGCCTGATTTATTAAATCCAATTTATCAACTATAAAATTCACTCATTTTAAGTGCAAAAACTCTATGATATTTAGTAAACATATCTTCTGTACTAATTTACTCACACACTTATTAGTACATATCTTCTGTACTAATTTCACACACTCACTCATTCAGATCATACCTATATAACACCAACAGAGTTTCCCATTCTCACTTAATTAAGTATATAGAAACCAACCAATATGAAAGAAAATAAATAAATTTACCTAAGATTTATACAGTACCCCTGATTCCACACATTTTTAAAAATTACTGCTTTTGTCATCTTTTCCAATTTGGTTTGGGAATAAAAAGCTAATGGTCTAATTCATTTGTATTTGTAATTTCTTTTCTATAAACTGACTATTTTGAAAGGATTTTAGGATGGCTTTCAATGAATGAGATTTTTTTTAGGACCTCTCAACAAGAACCAGAGCATAAAATCTATGAAATAATTTGGTGGGGGGTGCGGCTGCTTTCACAATTATATATAAAAGATTGCTAAATTCAGTATTTGATTTACAAATGTAGCTTTGAGCTCCCCAGAAGTATAATGGGATGTATAGATATCACGACTGATTTATCATGAGAAATAAGCTGGTGTTTCGCTTTCCTCACAAGAGGAAGTTAGTATATAAACCTATTTGTAAAGGCATTGAACAGTTCTTTATGAAAAATTTTACAAAACATGTAGAACTGTCCTTTGTAAGAGTTTTATTATGTTTACCCTTTATAAAATTGAAATATTATATGAAATAATAGTTTTGTAAGGTTTTTACAGGGAACTAAAGTAACACAGGGGCTCCCGGGTGGTGCTAGTGGTAAGGAATCCGCCTGCCAATGCAAGAGCCTCAAGAGATGTGGTTTTGATTCCTGTGTTGGGAAGACCCCCTGGAATAGGAAATGGAAACCCACTCCAGTATTCTTGCCTGGAAAATTCCATGACAGAGGAACCTGGTGGGTTACAAACTACATGGGGCCCCAAAGAGTCAGACACAGCTGAGCGACTAGCACATAAAGTAACACATTCCATGCTTGAAATATTCTAATGATCTAAATAGGATACAATAATAAAATTTAAAAACTATAGGAATTAATGGTCTCATCTGTTTTAAACCACTCAAATAGCACTCATCTCAACAGACTTTTGTCAAGATAATAAGGACTCAAAACTTTTTTATTCCTCTTGAACTTTTACAAATGCATTATATTTAATTGCAACACCTTTGGTAGTAGACTGGGATTATAAATTTGAAATTAAGTGCTTCATGGGTAGAGTGGTCATAAGTCACAATTTAGGAGCTCTTTCATAAATATAGTTGGGTTACCCATTGTAGCATACATAGTACAGATCATAATGGCATATATTTATTGATATTTCTTTCCTTTATGACCATGAAAAATTTCACATGTAAACCTAGAACATAACTATGTTTAATTTAGTGTTTTATAAAAATTAAGAGAATGAAAAGTTGAAATGATCAAATGGAAAACTCAGGAAACAAAAAATTGAAAAAAAAAACCTTTACTTGCCATTGAATCAAAATGTTCCAAAAGTAGATATTGGTGATGGATGCACAGTTCTGAAATGTAAAAATACTAAAAGCCATTGAACAGAACACTTAAAATGAGTGAACTCTATGGTATGTAAACTATATCTCAATAAAATTCTTTTAAAAATAGACACTAAAAAAAGTAGAATAAGAAAACCTTAAACAGGGTTCTAATTTCAGAGACCCTTTTATGATTTGCAATGGCTTTTTAAAGATCATTAAACAGATGTTGAATTTTTAATCAGGAAAAAAAATGAGGTTGATTATGCATACCTAGAAATGATACTAAAATATAGCAATGAAGAAATTTAAATGTTAATACATTTTACTCTAATCATTTAATATACAAGATAATAGGACAAATCAGTCTCTATCTGACTTTTATGTTCAGACACACATTCACTTAAATATACATCAAACGATTTTTACTAACCTGGAGTTGAAATAGTCACTACTGACACTGTAGATCCCTCAGTTTGAATTTTACATCTACTATACTTAAATAAAACTTTTTAAACCATGCATGTTTTTATTCCAGAGAAGGTTTAATTATCTCTTCTGCCTCCTAAAAAATAATTCAGAGAAGTATCATTTTAAGAAGATAGAGAACTTCAGATTTGAGTCTCCCTCAGATTTCAGATATAAATGTCTATATCCTCTTGCCCATAAGATTAAGAACCCTTTAAAGATGGGCTATTTTTGGCCAATTATCATAATGGAATCTGGGGAATAAACCATCTTCTAGTGGAAATTTTTGGTAATGAATCATGTTCACTTCCCCAATTGACAATTGAAGAAATATTATAAATGTCTGTCAGATTATAGAATCATAGCTGCAATTATTTTAATAAGTCAACTAGAATAATAAGTCATCATTATATAGTTTAAAAAGTATAAAATATACACTTCTCTAGGTTGGTGGTTTAGTCGCTAAGTCGTGTCCGACTTTTGCGGTCCCATGGACTGTAGCCTGCCAGGCTCCTCTGTCCATGGGATTCTCTAGGCAAGGATACTGGAGTGGGTTGCCATTTCCTCTAGAGAGGATCTTCCTGACCCAGGAATTGAACCCTGGTCTCCTGCACTGCAGGCAGATTCTTTACCAACTCAGCTATGAGGGAAGACCTCAAAAATATGCATGCTCTTTTCTTAAATAGTCAAATTAACAAGTTACATTCTAAAAATATGCTGAAAATCTACCAACCCCATACATCACTTTTATACAATCTTGATCCAGCATAACACTTTGGAGAAGGCTCTATTCCTTCTCCAGATTAGAGATTTATCAGATTTATATATAACAAAATATTTGCTTTCTCAAAGTCAGATTCCTGTGATCATGTATAATGACCTGTTGTCTGGGTTACTTGGAGATCATTTATATTTAGGGTCTCACTTACTTTCCCAAATCATTTTAAGTTAAATCAAGTTTCTTATTCTAAAGGTTGTATGATGATTGCAAAAATTCTAGAATGTTCTAACGAATGGTAATCACATTTGCAACTATCTACATAACATTGAATTCCATATTAGACATATACATGCAGTCAAATTTATAACAAATTTTTCTTTCAAGATAGCACCTGCGTGTAATGAAAAGGACAAGTTCCAAACTGGTATTACTTAATTATAGTTCACTAAAAGAAATAAAAAAACCTCTCTAAGTTTCTGTTTCTCTATTTAAAACACAGAAATAATAGTTGCTAAATAATGATTGTAGAAGTAGACTACATAGATCAGTGTCACTTGTTTCTGAAATGTAGCTTTTATATGGGTAAAGCAATATTATGTAAAACAAAGAATTACAGAGAAACTTGTGACAAGCCACAGAAGTAGATACTTGCTACAGAGGTAGGGAAGGATTTACTAAATGTGATAATTAATTTCATGTGTCAACATGGAGAGTGTCTTTGGATGAGACTGATGTTAAATTGGTGAACTCTGAGTAAAGGAGATCACAATCCACAATGTGGGTGGAATCAGTTGAAGGCTAAATGAATAATCTAGATTATCCTCTAAATCTTTGAGACTGAATAGAAGAACAACAACCAAAAAGATATATATATATATATTGCCAAGCAAGAAGAATTTCTCTTGTAGACTGCCTTGGACTTTATTTGGGCCATCAGCTTGCCTGGGATCCCAACTTGCCAGTCCACACTTCAGATACCAGACTTGCTAGGGCTCCAAATCATATGAACCATTCCTAGAATAAATCTCTTCTCTTCTTGTCCTTTCCTTCCCTTCCCTCTCCCTTCCCCTCTCCCACCGCTCCTCTCCACAATGGAAGAATTCAGACAGTAGAAGGATAAAATATAAAAATATTTAAAATTAAAAGAAATCTTTTATTTGAGACATCATCACAATAATATTAAAATTCAAACTGGTGAACTGTATGTCTAAACTTGTGAATTTTGTACACTTAACTGCTCAAGTCCTACTGGCCAAAGAGTCCTTGGGGGCTGACATCCAGCCTGTGCCCCACCCATCCAGTGAACCATATACGCTGACCAGTCCTAAGTCTGCCAAAATGGAATCACATTTTTTTTCCAATCCACAGTGGCTGTTATAGCACTGATCACAAAGGCCTAATATCTTCAATACAGAAAAAAAATTTACAAATCAGTAAAAAAACTTGAAGAGAATAATGAACAAAGAGTATAAGAAAATTATTTTTTAAATGAAGAGCATAACAGGCCAGTATTCACTTTAAACATTTTTAAAACATTATTTAAACATCCTACCTCAATAAATGTCAAACATAAAAATTAACAAGATATTACTTTTATTCACACACAAAATTTGGAATGACTACACCACAACCTTGGTCAAGCGTGAGGTATGTTTCAGTTAGTTTGTTTTTCCAGGGAAGAGATGAGTTCAGGTTCTTCCTACCCTGCCATCTTGGACTCCTCTGTTTTAAGCCAGTGTTTTGACTGAGCTTTTCTTGAATGTAAGGAGCAGGTGAGAGAGATAAAGGGAGTTTGGAAGAGAAAGATTGAGACAATAAGAGAAAGAAAAAACAGAAAGAGCGGGAAGGAAGAAAGAACCACTAAAACTTTGCCGACTGCTCTGTGCAGGAGCACATATTCAATGTTAAACCGGCCTTTTACAACTTTGACTTAAGTCTTAACTTTCTGTTTGCACTTAGCTTAGAGACCAGTCAGAGATGAAAGCTTAAAGTCTTCTCATGTCTTTTTTTTTTTTTTTTGAGCCTATATCTCACTCTGGTCATGCATGTAACTTTCTAATTCCTCAATGTACATAGTCACTTTTGAAAGAAACAATTTCCCAAAGAAACTCTCCCCCAATTTTTTCCGTAAGTTTTAATGTTCTATTGTATACCTCAACAGTAAACTTTTGTCCAAAGTTGCTGTGGATTTTTTATTTTCATTACCATGTTTTTGAGGAATGTTGTCTGCTTTTCTATCTTGAGTGAGTTACTAGGTATGGGAAATAAAAACAGCTGCTACTCCTTCAGGTAGCCTAAAGATAAGTAAAGGTGGAGAAATAATATTTTAAGAATAACGTCTGCTTTGCTCCCTCTAGAACTTGAAGTATGTCATTCCACTAGCTTCTAGCATCTATACTTTTTGATGAGGTGGGAACTGTAAACATATTGAGAGTAACTTGTGTGTGATGTATGAGCATTTTTTTTCCGGTTTCAAAATCCATTTGTTAGTATTTAACAGTTTGACTAATATGTATGTAGCTGTGAACTGGAATTTATTAAGGTCACTGGGGGCTTCCCAGGTGGTGCAGAGGTGAAGAATCCACCTGCCAATGCAGGAGATGCAGGCGATACCTGTTTGATCCCTGGATCAGGAAGATCCCCTGGAGAAGGAAATGGCAACCCACTCCAGTATGCTTGCCTGGAGAATTCCATGGACAGATGAGCTTGGCAAGCTGCAGTCCATGGGAATCCAAAGAATTGGACATGACTCAAGGACTGAGCACTCACACGTGAGATTTTTTTTTCTTTACATTATCGTGTTAGTTTTGCCATACATTGACATGAATCCACCATGGGTATACATGTGTTCCCCTTCCAGAACCCCCCTCCCACCTCCATGTATATTAGTGTTTCTCATCAAGTTTAAGAAGGTTTTGGGTTTCTTGTTGTTGTTGTTGTTATTTCTTTAACTATTCTTTATATTTCTTTCTTTCTGTCTTATTTTCCTTCAGAATTACCATGATATATTTTAGTACTTTTAATGGTGCTCCTCAGGTCTCTAAAGCTCTTTTAATTTTTCTTTATTCTTCTTTGTTTCTGTTCTTTGACTGGATAATCTTGATTGACTTATCCTCAAGTTCACTGATATTTTCTTCTGAAAGCCAAAAGTGCAGTTGAATGTTTCATTTCTACTAGTGAATGTTTCATTTCTGTTATTATATATTTTTAAAATTTTCTTTACTTTATTGCGTTGGTTTTGCCATACATTGACATTTCTGTTATTATGTTTTTTCATTATTTCTGTTATTGTATTTTTTCAGTATTTCTGTCTCTTTATTAATATTATCAATTATTCTTCTGGTTCAATAGCTCTTGCACTTATGATATAATGTTAGCAAGATATTGAGTTACAATCCTGACTATCTTCCTGTAGCAGATTGTATTTTCCAAAGATGGTTACTGTAAGGTACAGAGTTAGAGAAGGCAAGGTTCAGAAAAAGAACAAGACTGGCACTTTATAGGAACAGATCACCTTTAATGAGGTGAGAAGGGGCAGCAGTCAGATTAGTGAGCTGCTGCACTTACCCAAGAAAAGAGTAAGTATACCTAGGCATGTATGTGGAAAGTTAACTGTCTTAAGGGGGCCTGTTCTTCTCCAAGGTTGATTCCCTTTAAATCTTTAAATCTTCATCATATTATTAACTGTAGCACTAATTGCTTAAAATGAATCTGCCCTGAGAATCTATTTTATGCCAGAGATTGTGAAATAATCTAGTGGGAATAAGAAATGAAACATCATTGAAAGCCTCAAGGCGTAACTTGATTAGTGGCTCTTGACAAATAATGCAATAAAAAATCAAACTTTTAATGATAGCATCATGTAGCATGGACAGTGTGTACACAAAAAGGAAAGTGTTAATTCTAACTCAGGAGGTCAGGTTAAGGTAAAAACATCATTGAGGACATAGATGTTTTTATGTCCTGATCAACTTTTTTTTAAACTACTATTTATTGAGTATTTAACATTAGCTACAGACTATGTTAGTTTGAGGCTGATAAGAGTAGTTGAAGTCTGTGAAAGACTTTAATGTAGAGGATATTTCTCTAGTGTGACTGCTAAAAAACTTACTCAAATATTAGTATTTAATTAATGTTCTCTCACTGACACTATATGGTTTCAATACTCTTTTTATGGGTTTTATTAAGAGCAAACATAACATTCACAAGCACTTATCACATAATAATAAATTTTATTTATTAATTTGTTTATTTAGCAAACATTTCATTTCTATTCTATGACAGAATTTTCTAAACATTATCACTGAGTGGTGTTTCATCTGGGGTAATTTCAAACAGTTTCAGTGTTTCAGGATGCAGCAATTCTGATAAGACATTTTTTTGCTCTACTACTTTGCGTGTTGTGCCACATTTTCTCGGAGGACAAATATTCAGGAAATTTTTTAAAAAATAATTAAAAGGGATCCCCAAATTCCACACTGAAATGAGAAATGGGCTGCCTTATTAGATACTGAGCTACCATTCCAGGGGAGGGTTTCTTTTCCCTGGGACCTCAGAGCTGAAATGCTGCAGCCAGAGGTTACCTTCACCCACAGCACAGCCTTCCCTCTGATCCCTGCTTGAAGGAACCTAAAAACGCAAATCCCAGCTTTGGAATTAAACATGAGACTCCTGGACCAGCTCTACACTTGACTTGCTGGATGATCTCTGAATGTTGCTTAACCTCTCTGTGTCTTATCTAGTGTGCTGGATACTGGTCTAGGTGCTGGGATATAGGCAGGATACTCAACCAGGTCATGTCTCTGCTCCCTTTCTGTTCTAGGTCTTCTCCACATGCCACCATTGGCCTCTCTCCATCTGGTAGAGCCATAAGCTTTCCCAGGAAGGTCTGATCCAGAAGGGGACCACTAACCAGTCACCAAGGGGCATCTTAAAATATTCCCAGGGGCTTGCTGGTGGGTGAAATGGCACTGGCATCTGGGTGGGGCCAGTGTGCCATGAAGGAAGGGAGGAGTGTGAGGCTCAGGGGCAGTTCCATCCACAGAGCCTCATTTCCCATTGCTGGCCCTTACAGGAACAGCTGCCACTTTGTGAGCACCAGTGGGTGTGAGGGAGGAATTGCTTGGCATTAGTATATGCATATATTTAATTTCATTGTGCGTTAGCCACTCAGTGGTATCCAACTCTGCGACCTCATGGACTGTAGCCCAGCAGGCTCCTCTCACCATGGGATCCTTCAGGCAAGAATACTGCAGTGGGTTGCCATTCTCTTCTCTGATAAGTAATGCCATAATTCTCTCCAAACTGGTTTCTCCCACTAACGCTGTATAAGTCCTATATTTCCACATCTTGCCATCGTTTGCATCATTCAAAATCTGATTGTCATGTTAATTTGGTGGTGCAACTTTGTATTTAGCCTTAATTTTTTTCTAGCACATGAAGTAAATTTCTTTGGTTATATTAGTTTCCTAGGGCTACCATAACAAATTGCTACAAACACTGTGGCTTAAAACAACAGAAATTTATTGTTTCACATCCTGTAGGTAGAACTCTGAAATAAAGGTGTCATCAGGGCCATGCTTCCTCCGACAGTTCCAGGAAAGGATCCCTTCTTGCCTCCTCCAGCTCTGGCAGCTCCAAGTATTCCTTGGCTGTGGCACCGTAACTCCAAACTGCCTATTGTGTCTTCACATGGCATTTTGTTTGTGTAACTTTGTGCCCTTTTCTGTCTCCACAGGGCACACTCATTGGATTCAGGGACCACCATAATCCAGCATGACTTCATTTAGACCATTATCTTTATTGTTTCAGCAAATACGCTATTTCCAAGCAAGATCACATTCTGAGATTTTAGGTGGACATGAATTTTGGAAAATGCTATTCTACCAACTACACCTCTATGCCAAAATTATAAATTATTTACTATTTACTGCTTAGCTTTTTACGATCAACACTACTTGAAAATTTCATCATATTTATCATATATGGTTATTTTCAAAACCTCAATACTTGCGAGCAGACAAGTCTTATAGTTGAAGTGTTCAATATCACTTTTGCAAAAAATCTTGAGTACATAGGAAAATAAATTAACTTTTGCATTATTTGTCCATGGACTCAGCTTCCCTCTGTTATGTTTTAAACTCTTTCAGGATTTTGGGAAAAGGTTGCTTATAAATGTGGTTTCCAGAATTTGAGTTAAAGGCAGAGGTAGCATAAGAATTATAAAGAGGTGCATGGAGTCTAAAAACTGAGTTTGAGTTCTCTGCTTACTAGATACAGAAACTTAGATAAATTATAAAGCTCCTCTGTGACAGTTCCCTTACATAAAAATGGGGATAAAAACATCAAGTAGCTAATAACACTGAGAAAGCCGAGTTATTTACTTAGTTTCTCATCCATTATATTATTTTTATTAAAAATTAACTTAATTTTTCAAAATCTGTCTTTTGAATACTGACTGAAGAATTGTCTTTGACTGCTCTTTCTTTAGTAGCCTTAAACCATTCCTATTTTTGGGGGGACAAATTAACCAATCTGACCAATTATGCTCAAAATAAAATCTTGCAAATTAAGATAATAATGGGTATTATATATATATATGTTCCTCCTGAAATTTAGAAGGCTCATCCACACTTTTAGAGAAGTTAAAGAATTAGTTTTGTAAATCTATGGTAGGTTATAAAATTTAAAAATCATAAACAATAGATAATTTTTTGCTATTACTAATAGTTTGACTTGCTTTTTTCACCCTAATGGTGACTGAGTAGGTTGTGATGTCTACTGGAATTCTAAACTTGGCTGATGGGTACTAGAGGAAAGAAAGCTCTCAAAATAATGTTATGTCAATGTATGGCAAAACCAACACAATAATGTAAAGAAAACAATTAATTAATTAATTAATTAATTAATTATGGGGGGGAAAAGCTTGTCTGTGAAAATGGCTATTTTTTGGTAATGATGAGAACAATCAGCCTGACTTCCTCTTTGGGAGGTATAGGACTTGGAGCCGAATCTATTGAGGGGACTGGGAAGAATTCATCCCATTCTTATAAATCTCCTTCCTAATTCTTGGTTTCTTGTTTAAAGCCAGGAAGAGAAACACAGGAGGTTGCTCTCTCTAGATGGCACCCCAGCTCCTTATAAATTTGTGTTAATTTTTGCTAGGCGGTCTAACTTCCAGCTTCAAATACATTTTCTTAGATTTCTTATACCACCTAAAAGATTTTACCTCTACCTACTGGAAATGCTGACACTAGCTCCAATGAAATTAGCAATTTTATTCACGTTAAATAAACCAAGTGCAAACTGTAATTTTTATTATCTCAAATATTAAATTATTTTTGTAAAATGATCAAAATATTCAGCATATTGTATATATAGATTAAAATCAGCAAATCTTACTGAACTGTCTCACAAATTTTATGGCATATATCTATTTTGTTCTTCAGCTTTTAGGAAAAAATTCAGAAAACATACTAAGTCCTCAACATGTCATGATCTAAAATATAAGATAAAACACTGAAAAATAATAGAAAAAGATATTTATCATAGCTGAAATATTATACAGTAAGCCCCCCCCAAACTGACTAAAATTTTGAATTGTTTAGAGCTTATTTTAGTGGTTAATTTCAAGTAAATATATATTTGTATCAAACACACACACACATATATGTAAAACTAGACCTACTTCACTCCAGAAATAACAAAAAATACAACTGAAAATGACATTAAAATTAAATAAAATAATATAACTCATAATTTGAAAAGTTTTAGTATGTAATGGAAAACTGTAGTAAACATTATTGGAGGACATAAAAGAAGACCTAAATAATTACAGAAATAAACATATTCTAGATTAAAAAGCCCAAAATTGTCAGTATCATACTTCTCCCTAAATTGATGTGTAAGATGAATGCAAATATAATTAGTATTCATGTTATTTCATAGAAGTATTCTACTTAGTATCAATGAATAACTGAATTTAATAGTAATTAAATAAATAGTAATTAAAGAATAGTAATGAGGATACTTACTTAATAGACAGATATTAAAATGAACATGGGTTTATGGTAATTAAAACAAATTGCTATTGAATGAATCTCACCGGCATTATGCTAAGTGAAGGAAATCATGTTCAAAAAGCTATTTCATATCATTCTAGATCCAAGACCAAGACCAGAGGAAGAGAGAGAAGGTTGACTACAAATGGGACCAGGGGAATTTGGGGGGTTGATGAAATTCTCCTATGCTACTGTGATGTTTACATGACTATATGCTTTTGTCCAAACTTACAGAATGATACACTAAAGAGAGTGATTATTTTTTTCCATTTAAAAACTACTTTTAAAATAATAATAAAAAAGGGCCTGATACTGGTACTAGGGTCCTAGGAATTGATTGCAGGATTCTCAGAAGTGTTAATCACCACTTCCCCCTCCTGAGTTCTGAATCAGTCTATGAATAGAATCAGGAAAAAGAAAGAGACAGAGTATCAGTATTATTACTGGTAAAGCTAGCTGTATTGAGTGTGTAACTCACAAGGTCTCTGTACCATTTCTCCTTAATTTTAACCCTGAAACCCAAAGGGAGGGTTTGCAGAACAAATACTTAAACAGGCAGGGACAAGCATAGCTTTATACTGCACAAACCTCTAGAGCAGATCATTCTTAGAGGAAGACACTTTGAGATGTTTCCAAATCTGCTCCTAGAAGGCAGGTTATAATCCCTGACTCAGGTTTAACACCAAGAGCAGAAAGAGAACTCGTGTGTGTGAGCAACTTTGAAAGGGCAAAACTATGAGGACCTCATGCTCAGTCTCCTTTCTAAATCTTAATGATCTATAAATCATGCTTCATACCAAGAGAAATAATGAGTGAATGGTATAGGGAAGGAAGTGCAAAAGGAAAGAAGTCTTGCTAATATCAAGATGAATGTTTATGTACTATATGTCTATGGCAAGCAGAATTGTGAGAGGGGAAAAATATTATTCCTCCTAACAACAACAGTTTACAAATTTCACACAACGAAGTGAAAGAAGGATAAATTATATTAAAAATAATGATGTGGAAAGAATATGTAACTGTTTGGGGGAAAATCTTGAGTAGTTAGTGGTTTTACTCTGCGCTGGCATAAAAGAAATAAATTACAAATAATTTAAATTACAAATTTGTGGCCACAACCATCAACCAGTAATGTGCTTGCAGAAACAAGACTGTAGACTATTCTAAATCTATGATGCGCTTCTATAAAGTGTGCTCAGAGAAAAGATATCTCTAGCCAGATAGAACTCCATATGCATGTACATTGTTTTATCCAGAAACTGGTTTTTCAGTATAAAACAACTAAGGTTGATGTGATGGGGCTTTTATGTAGAAATGACCTACTGATGTGTTGCTGCCATAGTATTTAGTGTTTTATCTTCTCGGTCATAGCTATGATAAATGCCATAAATGCGATAAGATTCTATTTTATTGTGTGCTGCAGTTAAAAGACGATGGGCATCTCTTCCTATAACCAGTTGCCATAAATTTCCTTTTGTCTTTTATTCAGTTCCAGGCTTAGTTGCTTAGATGGCAAAAAGGAATATCATAGACAGAGATGAAATGAAGATAAACTTGGAATAAGAACAGTACAATGTGCTATTGGGGGCAGGAGAGTCTATGCTTTCTTTTTCCTTCTGTTTCAATGTCCATATCATATAGTTTTGAATGCCACGGAGTGCCCTTTGGTCTTCTTTTATAAGATAAGACTGCATTTGACCTAACTCTCTACCCTAGCTCTTGCTATCAAACTCCATGTCCCAGCTCAATAAAATTATGTGTGCTTCCTCCAAGGTGTCGTATTTCTTGCTTCCAGGTGTTCTCCTATACAGCTCCCTTTGAAATGATGTCTTTCTTCTCTATCCAACCAATGCCTACTCCAATTATTTCCTTCTGGAAGCCTTTCCTTGCACCTGCCCTGATTTAGATGTCACTCCTCTGCACTTCTACAGCACCCTGTGCATCCTTTAATATAGTGCTTTCATGCCACAACACAACTGCAAATTTAGTCCACTCTCTCCATCCTTAGGCCATGCTCCTCGCAGTCCTAGATATATCTTCCAGGACTTTGCAGACTCACTAAATATATGTAGAATGGTTGGATGCACTGTGGCAAGTAGGTAATTAAAATTTAATACATACAGACTAGGGATTATCTACAAAATGCAGCTCTCTAGCAAGGTATGGTAGTTAGCCAGGGCCTTAACTAAACAACTAGATGTGAAGTGTCATCTTTGTGCATACTCCAAATGCAGAATACCATTGTAATGACAACAGCTATAACAGCAGCAATAATAATACACTTTACAAGGTTTAAAGACATGCTAAAATAGTAAAAGAGTCATACGAGGAAGGTTTTCTAGATAAAGAAACTAAGTTGCAGAGAGTTTATTCACTTTGTTCAAATTTGCATGAGAGAAAGTGGAGAAGGTGGGATTTAAATGCACACCGGCTGGACTAGATATCATGCATCTAAACATTAAGGGTGACAATAGGAAGGCTTCCTTTTTAACAATCACACATATTGTTTTATAGAACTTGAAATACATTTAAAGTCCGTTCCTAAATAATGTCCAAACACCTCTTCAGCAGTGTCATCTACAAAGCATGCTTTGAATTTGTATGTCGAGTTCTTATCTTCCTAATTGCTGCTTTTACCTCTTGATTCCTTAATGTATAAATAATAGGATTTAAGAGAGGTGTGAAAATCGTATAAAACACAGAAAGAATTTTATCTATGGAGTATCTGCTGAAGGGCCACACATAGATAAAGACACAAAGGGCAAAGAACAGAGTCACTACTGTGATGTGTGCTGAGAGGGTGGAGAAAGCCTTAGAGGAACCACTGGCAGTGTGGTGCCTAACAGAGTAAATAATTACCGTGTAGGAGACAAGCAAGAGGAGGAAGCAGACCAGGGACAGGAGGCCACTGTCAGCAATGACCAGGAGTTGGAGCACATAGGTGTCCTTGCAGGCGAGATTGATCACAAGGGGGAGGTCGCAGAAAAAGCTGTCCACAACATTGGGACCACAGAAGGGCAAATTCAACATGAAAGCCATTTGACTAGCTGAGTGCACAAATCCAACTGTGTAGGAGGATAACAGTAGCCCCGTGAGCACTCGTGGGCTCATGATGGTCATGTAATGGAGGGGTTTGCATATGGCAACATATCTGTCTATTGCCATGGCTACAAGCAACATCATCTCACTCCCACCTAGGAGGTGCGTGAAGAACATCTGAGAATAACATCCCCACCAGGAGATGGTCTTCCGGTCTCGGAGGAAATCTGCAATCATCTTAGGGGTAGCAAAAGAAGCCAGGATCATATCAATACAGGAGAGATTGATAAGCAGAAAATACATTGGTGTGTGAAGGCATGAGTCAAAGATCACAGTGACTAAGATGAGGAGGTTTCCCAACACAATCCCTCCATAGACCACAGAGAATCCCAGAAAGAATAAAATCTGAAGATTCTGAGATTTGGAAAGTCCCAGCAAAATGAACTCAGATATCACTGAATGGTTTGTCTTTTCCATGTCATCCACTTGTCTGGTTGTCTACTTAATCCTGTAATAATCAAAATGAGTAAGAATAAGAAGCAGGAAAATTGTATTTACATAAAGGTAGTTCATGCTGATGTCCAGCTTCGCTATTTAGACAGGGTACTTGAATTTATAAGCACCTCCTACTTTGGGGAATTTTTGTTGGTCAGTGATTTACTAAACGGTACAGAGAAGTATCCAAATAATGGTAGAATTCAGAATATATATTTCTTAAAAACAAAAATAAAAATAGTTTATGAAGCCACAATTTTATAGGCTGTGAACTTGGAATCAGAGGGCTTCAATACAACACCTAACTGAGCTATTCATTGACAACATAAGATAAGCCATTTCTCTTTTGATGGTTAAGTTTCCTTCTCTGTAAAGTAAAAAAAAATTGGACTACAAGACATCAAAGCCTCTTTGTGCTATAAAGATCTCCATGCATAAGAGACTTATGATGGGTTCTATATTGACAGAATAATATTGAAATTTTTAATCTGGAAATTAGAAATGTAGAAAATATATTCATGATTCTCAAGAACTATATTTCAAAATAGATTTTGGCAAAGAACTATGAATTAAAGTATAAATTAAGGTTTAAATATATGCTTTTAGTTCCTGAGAAATCTACCTTTATTTTTCCATGCTCCATTCCATGTTCCAGTGCAACAATATCTCACAGCTTAACTAGTGATGGTCATTACACACTTTTTAAAAGTATATAAAAATACAACTTATTCACTCAAAATTTAACTGTATTCACATCAAATGCCTATTCTAGAATTCTGGGCAAAAAGTACAAAAGGTGAAAAAAGTCCACAGCCAAATGTAATTGATTTTATTTCATGTTTAATTTGTATTCATTTATTTGTTTTTTGTTTGCTTGTTGCTGTATAGAGGACTACTGGTTGGTTTGTGCAGGGGTATCTGTAACAGGTCTCAAAATAACTGAGAATGTTTGAGGCAACTAGTTTATACAAATTTTGCAGTAGAATCACCTAAGTAAGCCCATGCTTATTGCAAAACTGATTTGACTAGCTTTGCTTTTTAAAAATTGCTTTCATCATTCAGTTCAGTTCAGTCACTCAGTCATGTCCAACTCTTTGCAATATCATGGACCATAGCACACCAGGTCCCATGTCCATCATCAATTCCCAGAG
Source organism: Antilocapra americana (assembly GCA_007570785.1). NCBI lineage: Eukaryota > Metazoa > Chordata > Mammalia > Artiodactyla > Antilocapridae > Antilocapra > Antilocapra americana. The sequence goes on along the minus strand of ML661889.1, from coordinate 6,400,276 downwards.
CTTACTCAAACTCATGTCCATTGAGTCAGTGATGACATCCAACCATCTCATCCTCTGTCGTCACCTTCTCCTCCTGCCTTCAATCTTTCCCAGCATTAGGGTCTTTTCTAGCGAGTCAGTTCTTCACATCAGGTGACCAAAGTAGTGTAGTTTCAGCTTCAGCATCAATCCTTCCAATGAATATTCAGGACTGCTTTCCTTTAGGATGGACTGGATGGATCTCCTTGCAGTCCAAGGGACTCTCAAAAGTCTTCTCCAACACCACAGTTTAAAAGCATCAATTCTTCAGTGATCAGCCTTCTTTATGGTCCAACTTTCACAAATATACATGACTACTGGAAAAACCACAGCTTTGACTAGATGGACCTTGATCAGCAAAGTAATGTCTCTGCTTTTTAATAATGCTGTCTAGGTAGGCCATAGCTTTTCTTCCAATCAGCAAGTGTCTTTTAATTTCATGGCTGCAGTCACAATCTGTAGTGGTTTTGGAGCTCAAGAAAATAAACTCTCTCACTGTTTCCATTGTTTCCCCATCTAGTTGTCATGAAGTGATGAGACTGGATGCCATGATTTTAGGTTTTTGAATGTTGAGTTTTAAGCCAGGTTTTTCACTACTCTTTCATCCTCATAAAGAGGCTCTTTAGTTCCTCTTCACTTTCTGCCGTAAGGATGATGTTATCTGCATATCTGAGGTTATTGATATTTCTCCAGGCAATCCTGATTTCAGATTATGCTTCATCCAGCCCAGCATTTCTCATGATGTACTCTGCATATAAGGTACTCCTTTCCCAATTTGGAACCAGTCCATTGTTCCATGTCTAGTTCTAACTGTTGCTTCTTGATCTGCATACAGATTTCTCAGAAGGCAGGTAACAAGACCTGGTATTCCTATCTCCTTAAGAATTTTCGAGTTTGTTGTGATCCACATAGTCAAATGCTTTAGCTTAGTCATTAATGATTTCTAAATTACCTGTTTTTGTAAATCGTCTTCAGTAAGTAAAATATAGTCTTCTTTCCACCTCATTGATACCCAGCAGACAGGGAGAAAATATTTTCATGTGAAGGTGCCTCCTGTGAATCCCAGGAATATCCGTGCATCTCCTAGCCTCTATCCCATCAATATCCTCTATCCCAACTCTCCCAATCCTTAAAAACAGAAAGAATAAGCATCATAATGGTGTATGTTCTGTTTCTTCAAGACAACTTCAAAGTATTAATACATTTTCCAAATGAGGCTGTATTTTTCCCTATATAAACGTATCTTTTGGCCAATTTCCTACTCTGAGAAACATGAATTGATGTAAAGTACTAAATTACATCAAGTATATAAAGTTATTCATTTCCACATCTAGAAAGTTTATAGCTCCTTTCAGCTACAGTCTAGTATTTTAAGGATCCCTTACAGTGATCCTTTTTAAAATTTAATTTTTGAAACTTCATTTGAAGAGAACAAGACAGTTCTCAAGAAACACAGAAAGTAATTTATACACATTTTAGCATCTGTGCATGACACTCATATATCTGTTGAATGAGTGGTTGAATAAATGAATTATACAGTATATATTCAGGATCTAGATTAAAATTAGCTTTAGAGACAGTCAATAGAAATTGGAAACTTTAACCATATGTCAAATTGAATGTTGAAGCATTTAAAGCAGAAACAATCACCATTTTAAAATATTTGTTAAAAATATAGTTTTCCTTTAGATTATTTTTTAAAAAGTAAAAGTAGCTTATACTAATGGGAAAAAAACAAACATGTCACATATAGCAGGATTACTAACTATAAGCCATTTGTATCCTAGACAGATTTCAAGAAAAATAATAACATACTAGTATGGTGTTTGTGTGTTGTGTATATTAGTGTATGTTTATATTTCTAAGACAACAGTGTTTATGCTACATGCATAGTTATTTCCCTTGGGTTTTTCATATGACTGCATAAAAATTCTGAGCTTTTTGCAGCTATACAGAATTTGATTTTACATCAATAGATGATGCATATGTAATCACCCCACAAATACAGTTTGTTTTTAGGATTTTAACATTTCCCATAAAAATTCTGTTTTCATCATATCATTGTTTTTTTTAAAAACTTATAAATTTTTAACTATATCATGAATCCCTAAATGTTCTTAGCTCTTCACAGTCAGCCCTTCACCAACCTATCCAATACTATTTTCTAGTGTTGAAAAAATTCAACTTCTCTTTCAGCAGAAACAACCTCATGGCTTGCTACATTATTCATGCATTTTTTCCCCCATCCTTGCTTGTTTTCTCCTTCTTAGCTACACAAATTCCTTTGTTGTATAACCAAATCCTTCAGAGCACATCAAGGCTTCTCTTGTACATAATAAAACCCTCCACAGATTTGAAACTCAAGATAATTTCCACTGTATTTATTATCCATTTCATGCATCCTATAACTTAACCATTTCCCATATATAACACATATATTACATGTATTAATTCTCAGTCTTCTGAAGGAGCACTGGAACAAAAGTTTAAGTTGCTAAGTCATGTCCAACTCCTTTGTGACCCACTGGACGAGAGCCCACCAGGCTCCTCTGTCCGTGAGATATCCCAGGCAAGAACACTGCAATGGGCTGCCATTTACTTCTCCAGGGAATCTTGCAGATAAAGGGGTTAAACCTGCATTGCCCACAATGGCAGGCAATTTCTTAAACACTGAGCCACCAGGAAAGCCCAGAATAAGAATTCAGTTCAGTTTGGTCGCTCAGTTGTGTCTGACTCTTTGCGACCCCATAAACCACAGCACACCAGGCCTCTCTGTCCATCACCAACTCCCTGAGTTTACCCAAACTGATGTCCATTGAACTGGTGAGGCCATCCAACCATCTCATCCTCTGTTGTCCCTTTCTCCTCCTGCCCTCAATATTTCCCAGCATCAGGGTCTTTTCCAATGAGTTAGCTCTTCACATCAGGTGGCCAAAGTATTGGAGTTTCAGCTTCAACATCAGTCCTTCCAATGAACACCCAGGACTGATCTCCTTTAGGATGGACTGGTTGGCTCTCCTTGCAGTCCAAGGGACTCTCAAGAGTCTTCTCCAACACCACAGTTCAAAAGCATCAATTCTTCAGCGCTCAGCTTTCTTCACTGTCCAGCTCTCACATCCATACATGACTATTGGACAAACCATAGCCTTGACTAGATGGACCTTTGTTGGCAAAGTAATGTCTCTACTTTTTAATATGCTGTCTGGTTTGGTCATAACTTTCCCTTCAAGGAGTAAGCGTCTTTTAATTTCATGGCTGAAATCACCATCTGCAGTGATTTTGGAGCCCCCCCAAAATAAAGTCAGCCACTGTTTCCACTGTTTTCCCATCTATTAGCCATGAAGTAATGGGCCCAAATGCCATGATCTTAGTTTTCTGAATGTTGAGCTTTAAGCCAACTTTTTCACTCTCCTCTTCCACTTTCATCAAGAGGCTCTTTAGTTCTCTTTTAATTCTTCTAATAAGAATTAGGCACATTTATTCTATTTAGGTATCTCTGACTTCTAGGGCTAAATTTCTATTGTGGTTTCCTTCCCAAATAAGGAATTTTTAAGGCCCTTGAAAATATACAAATTATTTCTCGTAATACTAATGCAGTTTATGAAAGCCATCACTAAAGCTGTTGAGTGAGTGAAAGCATACAGATATTTAAAAAGGAAAAAATTTCTAAAAAGTTTGTTAATATTTTTAGAGTAATATTTCTAAAAATATATAGCATAATTTTTACATGTCAATGGATTTTTCTACTTTTATTCCTTTCTGTTTTTATAGTGTTGCACTAATCTATGATTTTCCTTTGAAGAACATTTATATATATATATAGATTTTTAATCCAAAAGCTTACACATATACATACAGAGAGAGCACACACACACACTCATAAACTCACCCACATAGACTCCCTAAGGGTATGGAGAAGGCAGAAGACAGAGAAAAGAATCTCGTTTTTTTTCAAAAGGATCATTTTGATTGTCTGCCTGGCATCTTCCCTTTCTGCAAAAGCAAAGTCCTTAACTTCCCTTTGTTAGATGAAAAACTTTCATATTATTCTAAAATAGTTGAGAATAAAGATGGATATATGAAACCCTGAAATTAACAGTTTAATTCTAATGCTCAAATGGTGAAGAATCTTCCTGTAATGCGAGAGAACTGGGTTCATTCCCTGAGCTGGGAAGATCCCCAGGAGGAGGGCATGGCAACCCACTCCAGTGTTCTTGCCTGGAGAATCCCTGTGGACAGAGGAGCCGGGCAGGCTACAGTTTATGAGAGTCAAAAGAGTCAGACGTGACTGAGTGACTAAGCACAGTACATAGACTCATGCACAGGAAGTATAACTGAACTAAGTTTTAGAATTTGAAATTTACTCACAGAAGGTTACAGTCATCAAAATCCAATAAGAAAAGGACAAATTGTGGTTGATTACCTAGTGCTTTAGAGTTTCCCAGGTAGTGCTAGTGGTAAAGAATCCGCTTGCCAATGCAGAAAACATAAGGTCCCAGTTTCGATCCCTGAGTCAGGAAGATTTTTCAGTGCAGGCAATGGCTACCCACTCCAGTATTCTTGCCTGGAGAATCCTAAGGACAAAGGAACCTGGAGGGCTACAGTCCATGGAGTCACAGAGTTGGACATGACTGAAGCAACTTAGCATGCACCTAGTGCTTTATCTACAAAGAATAAAATGCTCAAACATTAGAGAACAGATAAAGTATTTATTCTATTTAAAGTTTATACTTTTAATATTTGTAATCTTAATACATAAAAATGTTAAATAAAAGTGGATAGTCTTAGGTCAGATTTGCCAAAAGTCATATTCTTATCCATATGATATTAGTCAATTTAGCTGACTTATTTTTCTTTAAAAACAGAATACGATAAATTGATGTGTTAGATGTTAGAGGTTTATAAGTACAAGAGAATAACACATTTCTTGGAAAACAAGAGGGAAGTTTCCATTCACCCAGTTACTATTTTAAATAAACACTGTTTGGCATAATTTGCCATAAAATTTTTGTTGATAATGACATTGACATGATCGAGTTTGACATGGACATTGTTTAGCGGAGTGAAAGTAAAACCACTTGAGTTGTATCAAAGTGTACTCAAAGATATAATTTTCTTCATGTTGTCACACACATTATGAGACTATGCTATATTTGTATGACAACTAAGGTAATAACGCCTTCTAAAATTCTATAATTTTATCACATTGTTCAGCTTCTAAATGACTTTTCACATCTGATTCTACCTATGGACAATGTGATTATAAGCCAGTATCCAGGAATGTTTCTGTATTGTTTTAATTTACATTAAAACTGCCTCCGGAGAAGGCAATGGCACCTCACTCCAGTACTCTTGCCTGGAAAATCCCATGGACGGAGGATCCTGGTGGGCTGCAGTCCATGGGATAACTAGGAAACGGACACGACTGAGCGACTTCACTTTCACTTTTCACTTACATGCACTGGAGGAGGAAATGGCAACCCACTCCAGTATTCTTGTCCAGAGAATCCCAGGAACGGGGGAGCCTGGTGGGCTGCCGTCTGTGGGGTCGCACAGAGTCGGATACTACTGAAGCGACTTAGCAGCAGCAGCAGCAGCAAAACAGCCTCCATGACTTACCAACTCTACAGAGTGTTTCAGAACATCACTTAACTCCGGGCACACTGAAACCTGGAGAGTGTCTCACTCCAAAATAATTGCATTATCCCTAAAATAATGACACATATGAATATTCATTTTCCTAGGGAAAAAGGGACCATAAATATTGAGAGGGTGGTAATAAAAAGGGATATACTTTTAGACTTAACAATACCCAACTGATGATCAAATACCAATGGGGATTATTAAAGATGCTACGTTGTTTTCCCTTAATTACAATAGAATTAAACATTCTTTTCTAGTATCACAAAATTATAGAAATTGATATGCTTTACTTATGGACAACAGATAAGAAGGTAATATAAAACCACTCTCAGGTCTGGGATATTGAAATTATGAAAATATACTTGAAGAGTATTAAAAAGCATCAAATCCAAAGTATATTTAACATTTACTGTAAGCTAACTTTAGGTTTTTTAATGTATTTAATGTATTTTAAATACAACTGGGTCTATTGAAATACAAGACATGAAAAGATAATGTTAGGTAATTATATTTCCCTCTATTTCCTCATTTCCACCTCCATTTTTAAGAAACTTTTCCTGTGGAATATTTCCTTTTACTCTTATGTCCAATTGAAAAGTACATTTTCCCATTAAGAAAGATTTTTGTGTCTGTTTCCACTCCTATTAAATCCAACACAATAATGTAAAGAAAAAAAACTGATAAAGTATGTTGTGATCAAAAAATAAAAAATGACAAAAAATTAACATATGCTTTGAATTGACTATTTCAGTTTTAAGTAAGACCAATGCTCTAAGAATGATGAGAAATGTGAATACCACATTATTCAATGTTTCTTGGCTAATTTTTGCATATTAATAACAAAAAATGCCCTTCTTGACCAGAGGAAATGCATTCATATAAAGTACACTGATAGCCTCTACAATGTTATAAACCTTTACTTTTCATGGTGGTTGCTTCTATAAGAGGCTAAGCAGATTTAAGAGCTGAATAGGTGTCAATTCTATTAAATATCTGTTTTTATACCACCAGGGCTTCAGGAATGAATCCAATACAATCCATTTTCTGATTTTGTGTGGGTTTGCCATCAGACAAATTTGCCTAAACTCATCTTTAGACTATTTTTCCCCATGGGCACCAAGTGTAATTCAGAGAATTGGCTTCAGCAGCTGTGTATGAGAGATGTACGTACATCTATTCTTTGTTTGATGTCCCCATGTCAATTTACTTCATGACCCCAAGTAGCTGTTTCCAAGAATTTTAAGTCATCTAAAAGACCTTGCAGATGCATTTAAGTTTCCTGGCTCCAGGTTTTTTTGTTTTTTGTGTTTTTTTTCCCAAGAGGTTTCTACATGACCATTTTCAATCTTCCTCAAAGTTTCCATGAAAGTTTCCATAACCAAGTTCTCAAGATGAGAGTGGTTTTATATTCCAGTTATCTAGAGCCAATGTACTTGACTAGATAGGAAGAACACTGGTTTAAGAGACTATCAAAAATAAACTCAAAATGGATCAAAGATCTAATCATAAGACCAGAAACTATAAAACTCCTAGAGGATAACATAGGCAAAACACTCTCTGACATAAACCAAAGCGGGATACTCCATGACCCACCTCCCAGAATATTGGAAATAAAAGCATGAATAAACAAATGGGACCTAATTAAAATTAAAAGCTTCTGCACAACAAAGGAAACTATAAGCAAGGTGAAAAGACAGCCTTCAGAATGGGAGAAAATAATAGCCAATGAAGCAACGGACAAACAATTAATCTCAAAAATATACAAGCAACTCCTGCAGCTCCATTCTAGAAAAATAAACGACCCAATCAAAAAGTGGGCCAAAGAACT
>ML661889.1:6371620-6392687 GCA_007570785.1 Antilocapra americana | reverse complement strand
CCACTATGGAAAACAGTGTGGAGATTCCTTAAAAAACTGCAAATAGACCTGCCATATGACCCAGCAATCCCACTGCTGGGCATACACGCCGAGGAAACCAGAATTGAAAGAGACACGTGTACCCCAATGTTCATCGCTGCATTGTTTACAATAGCCAGGACATGGAAGCAACCTAGATGCCCATCAACTGATGAATGGATAAGAAAGCTGTGGTACATATACACAATGGAATATTACTCAGCATTAAAAAAAAAATTCATTTGAATCAGTTCTACTCAGGTGGATGGAACTGGAGCCTATTATCCAGAGTGAAGTAAGCCAGAAGGAAAAACAACAATACAGTATACTAATGCATATATATGGAATTTAGAAAGATGATAACGAGAACCCTGCATGCGAGACAGCAAAAGGAACGCAGATGTATAGAACAGACTTGTGGACTCTGTGGAAGAGGGCAAGGGTGGGATGATATGGGAGAATGGCATTGAAACATGTTAATTATCATATGTGAAATCAATCGCCAGCCCAGGGTTGATGCTTGGGGCTGGTGCACCGAGATGACCCAGGGGGAGGGAATTGGGAGGGAGGAGGGAAGGGGGTTCTGGAGGGGGAGCATATGTAAACCCATGGAGGTTTCATGTCATTGTATGGGAAAACCAACACAATAAATTAAAGAAAATTAAAAAAAAAAGAGAGAGACTATCAATGTCGGAAGATATCATTGTGACCATGAATAGAATTACTCTTGTAATACTAACATGGGAGACTTGGCACATTTGTCATGCAGATTTCCCTTTTAACTTTTTCAACATTTTTATTGTTTATTTGGGCTGACTGTGGCTGATTAATAATGCAAAGGCAACATTGCCTTCATTTTGGAAAGCCCATCACTATTCCAAAAAGCTTGTTTGGTTTGACCAGGAAAGAATCAAATGGCTTAGACTGGGCTGTCCAAGTTTTAGCAACTACTACACAAACATGGTTATTTTAGATAACTTCTGTTTCATTTTTCTTTCTTTTCTTCTTTTTTCCTTTCTTCTTTCTTTCTTTCCTTCCTCCTTCTGTCATTCTCTCTTTCATTTTTGTGGTTTCTTTAGAGTACATAATATGTAACTTTAAATGATATAATACAACTTTTCTAGTCCTGGCCACAGGACTGGAAAATGTCAGTTTTCATTCCAACCCCAAAGAAAGGCAATGCCAAAGAATGTTCAAACTACCACTCAATTGCACTCATCTCACACACTAGGAAAGTAATGCTCAAAATTCTCCAAGCCAGGCTTCAATAGTACATGAACCAAGATCTTCCAGACGTTCAAGCTGGATTTAGAAAAGGCAGTGGAACCCGAGATTAAATTGCCAACATCTGCTGGATCATTGAAAAAGCAAGAGAGTTCCAGAAAATATATATATATTTCTGCTTTATTGAACTGTGTGGATATCAAAAATCTGTGGAAAATTCCTAAAAAGATGGAAATACTAGACCACCTCACCTGCCTCCTGAGAAATCTATATGCAGGTCAAGAAGCAACAGTTAGAACCAGACATGGAAAAAAAGACTGGTTCCAAATTGGAAAAAGCCTTAGTCTTTCAGTTATGCCCTACTCTTTGAAATCCCATGGACTGTAGCCTGCAAATCTCCTCTGTTGATGGGGTTTTCCAGGCAAGAATACTGGAGTGGGTTGCCATTTCCTTTGTTAGGGAATCTTCCCAATCTAGGAAATGAACCTGGGTCTCCTGCATTGCAGGCAGAGTCTTTAATGTCTGAGCCACCAAGGAAGCTCTCTAAATTGGGAAAAGAGTACATCAAAGCTGTATACTTAATTTATATGTAGAGTACATCATGTGAAATGCCAGGTTGGATGAAGCACAAGCTGGAATCAAGATTTCCAGGAAAAATATCAATAATCTCAGATACATAGATGACACCACCCTTATGGCAGAAAGAAAAAAGGAACTAAAGAGCCTCTTTATGAGGGTGAAAGAGGAGAGCGAAAAATCTGGCTTAAAACTCAACATTCAAAAAACTAAGATCATGACATCCGGTCCTATCATTTCATGGCAAATAGATAAGGAAACAACGGAAAACAGTGAGAAACTTTATTTTCTTGGGCTCCAAAATCACTGCAGATAGTGATTGCAGCCATGAAATTAAAAGACGCTTACACCTTGGAAGGAAAGTTAGGACCAACCTAGATAGTACATTAAAAAGTAGAGACATTACTTTGCCAACAAAGGTCCGTCTAAAACCAACCAAGGCTATGGTTTTTCCAGTAGTCATGTATGGATGTGAGAGTTGGACAGTGAAGAAAGCCGAGTGCCAAAGAATTTATCCCTTTGAACTGTGGTGTTGGAGAAGACTCTTGAGAGTCCCTTGGACTGCAAGATGATCCAATCAGTCCATCCTAAAGGAGATCGGCCCTGGGTGTTCTTTGGAAGGACTGATGTTGAAGCTGAAACTCCAATACTTTGGCCACCTCATGCAAAGAGTTGACTCATTGGAAAAGACCCTGATGCTGGGAAGGATTGGGAGCAGGAGGAGAAGGGGACGACAGAGGATGAGATGGCTGGATGGCATCACTGATTTGTTGGAGATGAGTTTGGCTGGACTCCGGGAATTGGTGATGGACAGGGAGGCCTAGCGTGCTGGGATTCATGTGGTCGCAAAGAGTTGGACACGACTGAGCGACTGAACTGAACTGAACTGAACTGAGCTATGTAGGACCAGTATCCTGTGTTGTTCACATCCTGAGTTTCCTTGTGGCTTACTGTAGGGAGTGGCTATAATGATGGCTGCAACATGGCAGGTGTTTTTCTTCCGAGTTCCCTCAGAGCTTACCAGCTCACCATGGTGGTGGCTGCAATTGCTAATGACTATAACATCTTCATTTACTAACATAGCAGGAAACAGTCTATTTCTCATACCTCCAAATAATTATACTATTTCATTAAAAAAAATGTAAGAAACTTCTTTATGCACCTTCTCCTCTATGGACTACTGTCATATTCAAATTTTGTTTTTACATAAATAAATGTAAAATTTTCATTACAACTTCATTTAACATATTTATTTATAAACATCAGGTTGTTAAGAATTCTTTAATGTTTTGTATGCTTTAAAATGTCTTGATTTCAACTTTAAGTTTTAAAGGTAGTTTTATTGTAGGTTGAAAGGTCTTCTTGATTATTGTAAGATGTTTAGCAGCATTCCTTCCTTTATCCATTAAATTCCAGTAGCAGCCCCAACATGTGACATCCAACCAGGTCCCCAGATAATGCCAAATGTCTCTTCATGGAGATCACTGATATATGACATCCAATCATTAGCTAATAAAAATTCAAAGATATGATCTATATAATCAAGAGATACATATTCAGAAATGATTTAGATGAATAGGTTTTTAAAATTAAAAATTTTGAAATAGACATTATATAAATGATTAAGAATTTAAAGGAAAATATGAACATGAGAGAAAAAAATGAAGAAATGAAATAAATAACCAAATGGAATTGGGGGTCAGTAAAATATAATACAGAAACTGAAAAATTCCACTTGGGAAACAAAGGAAAAATAAAACACCTGGACAGAAAATAGAAATCATCTAAGCTAAACCAGAAACAGAACAAAATTGGAGAAAAACTTAAAAGAGCCTCTATAACCTATGAAAAATATCATATGATATACCACATGTGGTACTGGAGTCAGGGATGGCAGAAAAGAAATAATGTTTAAAAAACTCTAAATTTAATGAAAAGTATGCTGGGCTGCATGTGTTACAAGATGGAATCAAGATTGCCAGGAGAAATATCAACAATATCAGATATGTGGATGATACCACTCTAATGGCAGAAAGTGAAGAGGAACAAAGGAGATTCTTGATGAGGGTGATGGAAGAGTGTGAAAAACCCAGCTTAAAACGCAGTATTAAAAAATGTAAGATCATGGTATCCAGTCCCATCACTTCATGGCAAATAGAAGGGGAAAAAGTGGAAGCAGTGACAGATTCCCTCTTCTTGGGCTCTGAGATTACTGAGGATGGTGACCCCAGCCATGAGATTAGAAGACAATTGCTTCTTGGCAGAAAAGCTCTGGCAAACCTAGACAGTGTGTTACAAAGCAAAGACATCACTTTGCCGACAAAGGCCCATATAGTTAAGGCTATGGTCTTGCCAGTAGTCATGTACAGATATAAGAGTTGGACAATAAAGAAGGCAGAGCACCAAAAATTGATGCTTTCAAACTGTGGTGCTGGAGAAGATTCTTTAGAGTCCCTTGGAAAGCAAGGAGATCAAACCAGTTGATCTCTAAGGAAATCAACACTGAATACTCTTTGGAAGGTCTGATGCTGGAGAAGAAGAGACTTTGGCCACCTGATGCGAACAGTTGACTCATTGGAAAAGACCCTTATGCTGGGTAAGATTGAAGGCAGAAGGAAAATAGGGTGACAGAGGATGAGATGGTTGGATGGCATCACTGACTCAGTGGACATGGTGAGGGACTGGGAACCCTGGTATGCTGCAGTCCATGGGGTTGCAAAGAATCAGACATGACTTGATGACTGAACAACAATGAACCCACAGATCAAAGAACAAAATGAGGTTGCTGAACTCTTCTCTTTTAGATTTTGTCTGTCTCTCCTTCAATTCACGATGATAATCTTGCTGGGTAGAGTATTCTAGGTTTATTTTTTTTCTATTTCAGCAATTTATATCATATTGTCAGGGGAGTGTATGCTCCTTGGTTCTGTCTCATCACAACAAAGATTTGGAGTGATGGACATTAAAGCCCTTGGCGCATCACAGCTCTTGGGTCTTGGACAGACAGTGTTATAGCTCTCGGGTCTCGAACAGACCGTGTTATAGCTCATAGACAAATCAGTGTTACAGCTCTATTTTATTTAGAAAACAGCAGGAAAATCCATCCTTGAGGCGTGAGGGCATATTGACCTAAAGACGTGAACAGAAGAGCATCCCAGAGTGAGGGAGAGGGACGGTGAGGGGAAGAGAGAGAGAGACAGAGAGAGAGAGAGCCTTTTGGCTCCTCTTTTTATGTTTTTTTTGCTCCCCCTGGACCTGCCCTATGTAAATTGGGCTCACCAGGAGTGCTGTTTGTTTTGCCTGAGGTCCTCACTCTGATCTTTGGACTTCCTTTGACCTTCCTTTTGTTCTATTTTCTATTTCTTTCTTTTCCTTTCCTTGTCTTTTAGCCACAGCCATTTTGGACTCCTGTTTTCCTATTCTAACTACCTAACAATATCATTCCCTTCCAGCCTGCAAAGTTTCTGCAGAAAATTCAGCTGATAGTCTGATAAGGGTTCTTTTGTATATGACTCTTTGGTTTTTCTCTTGCTGCCTTTAGAATTCTCTATCTTTAATTTTTGTCATTTTAGTTATGATATGACTTGGTGTGGGTCTCTTTGGGTTCATCTTGATTAGGGTTCTCTGTGATGAATATCTGAATATTTGTCTTCTACCTGAATATCTGTCTCCTACCTGAATATTTGTCTCCATTTTTAGTCTCAGGAATATTTTAGGCATAAATTCATCAACACTGAACACTCTCCTTGACAAAGGCAGTGTTCACTCTAGTGGAGAGTTGTGCTGGAGGTAGAGGGGCCAGAGTGGGTGACTGGCATGGGCAAAGCTACATGTTGGGGTGTTTACTGGAAACCAGCCAGAGCCTAACGCAGTTTCAATCTGCTTCTTCTTCCTTGTTCCTGGGAGTAAGAAAGATGTATGTGCACTTCACCAGTGGGTCTTGGCCAGCCCTCTATAAGTTCCACTGGTTTTCAAATCAGCTAATGGGACTCATCTTCCCAGTGTCAGACTCCAAGGCTAGGGTGTCAAATATGTGATTTGAACTGCTCACTCCCCGGGGAGGATCTCCAAACCCCTCTTCTTCTGTGTCCCCTCTGATGGGTTGTGAGTCCTGAACTGATATCTTCCCTTCCAACCCAATTCTATGTGTATCTTTCTTACAACCTTGGTTGTACAAGAGTCTTTCTGTCAGTCTCAAAGTTGTTTTCAGTGAGAATTGCTCCACATGTAGATACGTTTTCGATATGTTTCTGGGTGGAGGTGCAATCAGCATTCTCCTGTTCCACCATCATCTCTGTCTATTCCCTCTATATTATGTCACTTAAAACATTTGGAAAATTTTTCATTAGTGAAACAAATGTTCCTTGTGTTTCTTTTTTAAAGGGAATACTTTAAATTATGGTTTTAATCTCTTTGATACACAACATGTATATATATTTTTTATTCTCTTGCCAGTAAGTATAATTTGTTTCAAGATTTGCTTGTTTCGCTTAAATTGTCCATTCATAAGATTGGGCAAAAAGAGTTAAACAGGTACTTCACAAAAGGGAATATTCAAGTGGATAATTATCATATGAAAAGGTATTCCTTATTAGTAGTAATCAGGGAAATGTACATATAACCACAATTAGTATTGCTATGTACCTAAGAACATAGCTTTAAATGAAAAAAAGTTGAGAATATCACAGTCTGTGAAGGATATGGGACATTTAGAATTCTTGTACACTGCTGGTGGGAGGTTAAATTGGTGAAACAACATTGGAAACTGGCAGTTTCTAAAAGACATGCCTACCCAAGAGCCAGTAATTTCACTGCAGAGTATACACCTAAAGAGAAAGAAATGATCATGTCCAAAAGAAACGTACAAGAATGCTTATAGCAGCTTTGGGAATAACACATTAACCCTTTAATAGGTATGTTATTTTCTTAACAGTATCTAAACTATGAAAACGTGAAGTAATTAGTATGTGAAATTGTCAATATAGAGGCAGAAAAAAAGTACTTTTGGATACTATTGACCAGGCTTTTCACTGAAATCCCAATATAATTCAACAAAATAATTGGCTGCACAGGTCATTTGTTGACATAATAAATATTGGCAGTCAAATGTGAGAAATAAATTAGCTGCTGTTTGACATGGAAGAAATCGAAAAATAGTAAATCTCTTTAATTTTAACCAAATTTAACCAGTTTGAACTCTCCTGGAACAATGCAGTTATGGGGGAGCTTGCAAATCCAAGAGGAACTAATTACAGAGGAAAATAGAAAGGTATCAGAGGAATGTGACTCTTAGGAATAAGCTATTTCCAATATTTCCAGTTAAATTTGTTCTCTTGACTTTTATTCAGATAATAGGATTAAAGAGAGATGTTTATGGCTAGGAAAGTTTTTTTAAAAGAAATTTTCTATAATAAAGTGAATTATAATATAATTAAACTTGTCTCTTATATTTATAAATCCTTCTGACTTTATATTTTTGAAAATTCAATTTTATCTACATTTTAAATAGACACTCAGTTTTTATATCCATAAATGTGGATGTATTGTTTGGTTGGTAATGCCTTATTTTTGTCCCTTGTTATTGGGAAAAACTACACATTAATGAGAGAATTTGAATACTCTAGCTTGCCAAATAGATGTCCTTTTAATTGCTGAGGGAATTCAGTTATAAAATGCCAGATTTTCCCAAGGTCATTAATTGACACATTTTTCATGTTGTCTTATACATTTTCAAGTAAAATTCTCCTTTATTAGAATTTGCACATACAAAAAGAAGATTAAAGAAAGTGGAAGCAAGTGAAAAAAAATTCTAGAAGAATCTCAGTGATTTTCGGTCACAACTCTCAAAGCAGGTACAAGGTATGGAGAAAAAATTTTAAAATATTTTTATTTTTGAATATATTAAATAAAATATTTATTCAAACATCTTCAATTTTAAAATTAAATATATTTATTACAAAATATTTCTGATAGATCAAGATATATAGGAAAACATAACCAGAAATCTAATTTTACCATCCAATTAAATCACCAAAACTTTTCTGTGTATGATCTCAAGCTATATTTTTACTGAAATTAATTTTTTTCCCCACAGGTTCAAACATCACATATATTTTCTTAAACTTTTTATACTTCACTTTGTCTCATTTTTTTTTTACATGGCTCTTGATATTGTCCTGTTGACTTGTAAAAAATTGATATTAAGAGCATATTCTCTCCAGTTCAGCTCTTGCCTCTTACAATTTTTATTATGTTTTTAAGATAATAGAGAGTTTACTTATCCTCACTGAATAAAATCTATTGATTTTTATTTTTGCCTTTTACATGATCCTAACTCAATACTATAACATAACAAAATGAATATATTTACTTATAGGTTTATCTTGATCTTACCCAATATTAATACAAGAGTATATATATTCATGTATATTAATGTCAGCATTTTATCATTGAAATTATTTTTGCAATATTTTAAATATTTGAATTTATTTTTCTTTAAGATATGTAGCTAAGCAGCCATATTTATTCTCAAATAACTGTAAATTTATCCTTAAGAACATATTTTTAATCTATGACTATTTTTAAAATCTCAGGTTTCTTATAATCACTTCATTACTCCATCTAATGTTATGAAACTAAAATATCATTTTATTACTCTGCTTTGTAACACATTTTAATATCATATTTCACTGTCCTTCACTTCAAGAATTTTTCTCATTAGTCACATAGGACATTTTGGAAAGGCTGAAGGGTAAGGGAACAGAGATATCGTCCTGACTTTCCTGAAGTTACTTTGTCAAAGTTGATATACAACTTAGAATATGTTTCCAATTCTGGCTATGTATGATTGATTGCCAAATCCATAATTACCAACTTAGGTGTCACGCCACTGCAACTCTAAATGCTTTAGGCAGTAGATGATAAACTGGCACAGCAAGTTAATATCACAGCCTCAGGTTACTTACGGATATTTTTTAAT
This sequence comes from Antilocapra americana, assembly GCA_007570785.1. Lineage (NCBI taxonomy): Eukaryota > Metazoa > Chordata > Mammalia > Artiodactyla > Antilocapridae > Antilocapra > Antilocapra americana. Next base: position 6,383,890 of record ML661889.1, on the reverse strand, counting down.
ATCCCATTATAGCTGTGTGTAAAATAAATGACTCTATGATTCAAAGCTTTTGGTAGCTAAATGCCAACTACATTTTTGAGAGCATTTATCCAGGACTAGACTCTAATCAATTTTATTAAATTGTATAGAATTTTAACTTATAAAATTTACAGTCTTTATTAAAATTTATGTTAATATGCCAGAGGTAAGCAGCCTTGGTTGTTTAGTGAATTGATAGTTCTCTGAAATTTGTATGAAATATTTCATTAAAATATTACAACAATTTAAAATATAACATTTACAAATTTAATGTCATATATGTTTCCAGATCAGCACATATACATTTCCATTTTAAAATCATCCCACTAATAGTGGGATTTTGAGGAGCTTCTAAATTTTTGGTTATTAAAAACATGATACAAAGAGCATGCGATTATGTTTCTTTGAACACTTAGCCTATAAATCCCATAAGTGGAAGTTCTCCATTAAACTGTCGTAAAACCTTTCAGTCTAAGATATAGTGCCAACTCCCCCTCCCAAAATATATATAAGGCCAATATCAAAAAGTTCAGAATTCTTAAACTCTATCTCACATTCTGTCAAAATTAAATTTATTTTTAAATGTGATAAGTAAAATTATATATTTTGCTATAACTTGCATTTCCTTGCTGCTGCTGCTGCGGCTAAGTCGCTTAAGTCGTGTCCGACTCTGTGCGACCCCATAGACGGCAGCCCTCCAGCCTCGAGCATCCCTGGGATTCTCCAGGCATTTCCTTAATTATCAATAAAGTTGAGGAGGCTTATGTTTAAAGATATTTGAAGTTCTACTTCTGTGAATTGCTAATCTATATTGTGTTTCTACTTTTCCACCATTTCTTTAACCTTTTGATCAAAGATAACAGTTCTTAGTTTCATTTGTGGAAAGTATATTCTCATCTCTGTTTTATGATCACTTTTTTATTTTTTACATTGAGTAAAGTCAAGTCTACTAGTCTATATCTTCATAGAGTTTAGTTTTTTCATCATATCTAAAACATTTTAATGAGCTATTTTAATGGGTTAAAATATATACCTATCTTTGCTTTTACTGTTTCCATAGCTATATTTTTACAAATCTAAATCTTTTACACTTCTGAGATTTATTTTCAAAAGAGAAGTGAAATTAGAGGTTTGATCTTGCCATTCCTGATTGCTAAGTAGTTGCTCTATTATCATTTACTATTTTACCTTACTGATCCCAAAATTTATCTCTATCATATATCTCATTTACATATGTGTTTGTGTCTAGGTGTGGACAATACAGTTGACTCCGAACACATCCTGGAGAAGGAAATGGCAACCCACTCCAGTACTCTTGCCTGGAGAATTCTGTGGACACAGGAGCCTGGTGAACTATATACAGTCCATGGGATCGCAGTCGGACATGACTGAGCTACTAACTTAACACATGGGGAGATAGGGGCACCAAACCTACAACACAGTGGAACTAACCAATTATGTAATACTGTAGTATCTATTATTGGAAAAAAATCTGCATATGCACAGTTCAAACCCTTGTTATTCAAGGGTCAACTGTATTTTTGTTTCATTTTGCTGTCTCGCTCTTCCTGCTCTGGATCCTTACTCTCTGAAATCTGTAATTTGTGGAATAAGCAGTGCATGAAGACAAACAGCACTGTGTCACATGGCAGAGTCACACGTGAAAGTATGATTTAATGGAAAAATTTATAAGTAAAAATTTAGCAAAGTTCCTTCTTTTCTCATTATCTCATGGGGAAGCTAGGTTATTGCTGCATGTAGGCTTCTAATGTGTCCTAGGAAAGTTAGCTCACCCACTGCCTGGTCTACTACTTTATAATCAGGCAAACCTGAGAACAAACTGGAAGAAAAGATTAAAATGTCAAATCTTTAAACTTAAGCAATATTAATTTTGAAGCCAAATTTTTAGGAGAATATGATTAAGCCAACTACTGGCATTTGTTGATATTGGGAATTCTGACATTAGAAAGGGCCTCTTTTCCAAAACAGAGCCACCAGCACCAGTGACTTACTACATACTGGCTCACCAGTAAACAGTTATATATGTTTCTCCACACATGTGCTTCACTGTGTTATCTGTTGCTGTCATTTCTGATATTTCATTGGTTTCTTTGGTTTATTTTTATATCCTTGAGCCAAAGTCAAACTGTCTTATATGGCTTTATAAGTAGGTCTTGGTAGTATAAATCTTCTAGCTTTGTTCTTCACAACAGCCTTGGCTCATCTTGATCTTTTCTAATTCAATATACATTTTAGAATTAACATGTCAATTTTCCAAAAACTCTTACTTGGATTCAGATTGGTAGTACATGAATCTATACATGAACTTAAAGATAATTGGCATATTTTATAATTAGTGAATCTAATATTTATTAGATGCTTATTTTGTTGTCACTTGTAAATTATGTTACTTGCCTAACTTTAATTTTGTTAATTATATAAAGTGATTTTCTAGTATTGAACCAGTTTTGGATTCCTAAAACAAAATCAGGTGGTCAGAATGAAAGCTAAAAAAATACCAATATTTGTGCAAAGTAGTATTTATATAAATCTTTATTGAGAATTTTGCATTATTTGATTAGTTGAAAATTACTAGTAATTGTGCTTCTGGTAATGTAATCTTGAAAAAAGTTTTCACATGTAAATAGATATGTCCAAGAATATTTTACAATTTTAGAATATTAGTTTTTCAGTAAAAATAAAATCATTTGCAGAATGTTGTTATGACAGGATATCACTTATTCATTTTCATGTCATACACAAACTAGTAAGATGATAAGTGAACTTTACCTCTGCCAGTATTTTTTATTATTTATTAAAAAGTTTGAAGCAAAATGATAAAAACGTACATACTTGTTAATTCTGAAAACAAGATATCTTTATTATAGTATTTTTTACTTTTCTGGATTCTTAAAATATTTCAAAATATTTTTATTTGCTCAGCTAGAAACTCTTCCGTGGTTTTTTTTTTTTTCCAGTTCTCTTAAAAAACAATGTGTTGTGTTACTATCTCTTCTTAGATACCTGATATATCTTCCTTGTTATTTTGTTTCCAAAATTCTGGCTAGCATTATTCATGTGTAGATGGATGTCATCCCACAAAGATCTGCTTTACACATCCAGAGCAACATGGATGTGTTCCCTGATAAACAGATTTCCTTTGTTTATCAGGCATCTACAAGCCAGCAGCAAGCCTCCATGTAGGCTATCTCTACACTGTACTTCCCAATCTACTAAATTCATAGGCCCAAAGGAAATCAGAGCATGTGGGAGAAGACTCAAATATTTGGACGCTTCTTCCATCTTAAAAAAAAATAAGATGAGAAGCTATCTCAGTTTGCCAACCAGAGATTCATTTGTCTCAAAGACTCATAAAGTTTATTATCTCTGTCCATCTGACTTTCAGCAGCAAATACAGAACGACTTCTAGATTGTTAATGCTCTATATTCCAGTTATTCAATTTCATTTCTCTTGGCCCTGCTTATAATTAGAAAACCATTTGGCCTTTCTTTCACTTACATCATCCTTACTATTATTAGAGTTCAAGATGGTAGACCTTATTTTTTTGTCGAGGGGGATGAATAAATCTATTTCTCAAAAATCTAAAAAAGGTGGAAAGGAGCTTGCATATTCTCTCACCAGCTGGGATAATCACTTTTCTAAATAAGATTAGCCCAAATATGAGTTACATATTGATAGTTTCAATTTTCTTCAAACATCTTGGTTTATGGCAGATATTCCTCATAATTTTTGTTAAGAAATTGTGTCTATCTCTTTCAAAACACTGGATTTAGTGTTGATTATTTTCTACCCTTTTTAAGCATTTCTGTGAATTTTAGGAAAAAAAGGTAAGTGATTATGCACTTATCTTTCAAATTTAACTAACAGACTTTCTATTCTGATTTTGTTTTAGGTAACATATGCCAACAGCCAAACAAATGGAAAAACAAAATCACTCTATAGTGGCTGAATTTATTTTGCTGGGACTCACAGAGTTTCATGAGTTACAGACTTTCTTTTTTTTCTTTTTTTCCGTTATTTACATAGCCATTTTATTAAGTAACCTCATTATTATCTTGGTAGTGAAACTGGACCCTCAATTACAGTCTCCAATGTACTTTCTACTGGTCAACCTGTCCTTTATTGATATGTCTCTGGCCTCCTTTGCTACTCCTAAAATGATTGGTGACTTAATTAGTGAAAATAAGGCCATTTCTTATGAAGGATGCATGGCTCAGATTTTTTTCCTTCACCTTTTAGGTGGAAGTGAGATGATGTTACTTGTAGCCATGGCAATTGATAGATTAATTGCCATATGCAAACCCCTTCATTACAAAAATATTATGAGCCATAGTATTTGCATCAGACTTGCACTTTTCTCCTGGACTACTGGGTTTGTGCACTCTGTTAGCCAAATGGCTTTTATAGTGACTTTACCATTCTGTGGCTCCAATGTTGTGGATAGTTTTTTTTGTGACCTGCCTCAGGTGATCAAACTTGCCTGCACTGACACCTACGTCTTAGACCTGTTAGTCATAGCCTTTAGTGGACTACTTTCTTTGTTCTGTTTCATATTTCTGTTCATTTCCTATAGCATCATCCTGATAACTATCCATCATCACTCGTCCAGTGGATATTCCAAGGCCATGTCCACTCTTTCAGCCCACATCACTGTGGTGGTACTATTCTTTGGACCTTGCCTCTTTATCTATATATGGCCATTCAGCCATGTTTTCATAGATAAGATCTTCTCTGTGTTTTATACAATTTTTACTCCCCTTTTAAATCCAATCATTTATTCATTTAGGAATAAAGACATGAAGAAAGCAATAATAAAAATAAAGACCAAGAATGTGAGTTCCAGATCAGCCTTTTAACTTAGATATTACAATCATCAAAGGCATCATCATTGTTGTTGTCATTGTAATCATCAACCAGAGAAACAGCTATAAGATTTTACACCAAACATAAGTCATATTTGGGGAAATTATTACTTTTCCCTACACAAGCATATACGCAATAAAGCATTCTGAATTGTATATCCAAGTGCAAATCATTCCTATATATTATCATTCATTTATGTTGTAATTTTAAATTTAAAATTCTTTGACTTTAAATACTGTTTGTTGAGTTCTAACCATGTCTGAGGCACTTTGCATGCATTTTCTCTTAACCTCACACAATGAAAATAGAGAATATTATTTATATTCATTACCAGAAAACTGCACATTATAAAATTTAACAAATTGTCACAGAAATTGTAAGTACTAGACCTAGAAGCAGATCCTACATTTAACAACAAAATCTGTGCTTTTATAACTAAAAATATTTTTATCTATATTTTCATTAGTTTTCATACATTTTTGTTTCCTGTCCTCTCCTTTACATGTCATAGTTCCCAATAATTAAATCTTCCCAACAAAAGGTTAAAATGATTTTCCATTGATCTGAACGTAAAAACAAACCAACAACTTCTGTTTCCTTTTGCCTCTGATTCAATAAAAAGAGTTTATTAAAACAGCTAAGAAGGTTGACCCATTGAGCAAGATGTACTAGTACTACTGGTACACAGCAGGGTGAAGATCATGTTTGAAGTCCATGAGAGTCTCTGTGGTGCCTCGCAGTATTTGCATATCAAGTAGTAAAGGAATGAAAATTACACAACCTGGTACAAGTTAGATTTGATTCACTCCACCAAGTAAAGAATCACCATCATTGGAGATCTTGGATGAAGACAGAAGAATGCAATTGATAGTAAAAGAAGATAGCCACAAATAAATATTACAATAGTTTAACATTAGTAGAATGAAGATTATAGAAACTAAGACTGTTTTCTTTCTAAAATATTTATGGTCATTGTGTATGTATAGTATTTGTTGACAACTTTCAATTTTTTTGTTGTTCATTATCAAGGAGTTGTTGGAGGTTAACTTGAGAATTTTGTCTCTAAGATATGGGATATTCATGTGGGATTATGACTAAATTAGAGGAAATACCAATACTACACTGAGATGGACATAGTAACCTATAGAATTTTGTCTTTCCATTTGGAGAAAAGAGGGTGAATGTCTTAATTTGTATAAATCTTTAGACTAAGATAACTGTTGTTCTTTGGCAGTTTAAATAAAGATAGAATGAGAGTATTAAACATTTGAGAAGAGAGAAGGGGTGTATCAAGAATCACAGAATTTAACCCTGACCAGTAACTTAGGGTGCATATTTAATCAAGAATAAAGGATATTATAATAAGTAATAAGGAATCTGGAGGAATATTTCATTGGGTCAGAATTTATAGTTGAAACAAAAGAGAAGCCTGAGTTAAGCAGTATTTTAAAATGTTATTCCAACCCATTGTTTCAAGGAGGGTGCATGCATTTTAAGCTAACTGCAATTATTTAATTAGACACAAAAAAATGAGAACATCTATTTATGTCTTTTAATATTAAATAATAAGTAAGTTTTGTTATTATTTACTACACAGATTATTTTAGGTACTCAATTAATCTGTGTGTTGCCTAGTTATGCTATATGGCATTTAAAGTTTCTGGAGAAAATGTGAGTTAACCAAAGACAGAGGGGGACCAAAAGCAGTTCTCTTCAAGGTCATTTGTTTGAACAAATTGTAATTCAATAAACAGCTATCTCTCTGTATAATAGCTTAGGTGAGCTAAAGTAAAGGAGAGAGAGTACTTAAAGATTATATTATCTTATTTTAGCTCAATTCATCCTCCACAACTTCATTAGGGCTTTAAAAATGTTTCTGTGAATAAACCTTGGATCGAAGATAATTCTTGTTTTTAAAATTCATGTAATGATTATAAAATGACACAATTGATAATTATATCCATAATATGAACTTTTTCTTAGCTAAATCACAAAGTATTAATAAAAGAACAATGAGATACAGAACTGACAGTAAACTGGCCAAAATATTTTAAGAAAAATTATTTCACAATATGGATTTACTTCCATCTTTATTAACAATAAATGTTACAATATATATTGTACCTTGATAAATTAGCTAGTCATCAAAATTAGTAAAACACTAAAAACTAAATGTATAAAACATAAACTTCCACAATTTTATTTGCAATAGTAACAGTCAATGATAACCAATGGAAGGGTTTAAATTTTAATTAAATGTAGTAAAAAGTGTTTCCATTTGTTACTAATACCAAAAGAACAAAAGCCACATTCCACAGAGAAATTACTTGTATTTTCTGCCATTCTATAAAAATGACTAAGATGATCAGTATGACAATAAATAAAATACATTCCTTATCAGCAAATGCTATTGAAAAGCACACAGAAACTGTTTTTAATTATCTGCAAATTAAGTGATAGAATAAATTATGTCTTGGGAGGAGTTTTGCCTTATATAAGAGTTGAAAGGTTTTAACACTTGTACATAAAAATTCTTGTCAATAATACTGACTCATAATAAAAGCTAGTCTATGACAAAAATCTACATTAAGCCCTTGGTTGAATAGTGAATTTGACTGGAATTAAATAAGAACTTGCAGATAAGATACAGCTATGTCAACCAATTTGAAGGTTACTCATGACATTGTTGGCAAGTTATTAAAACAGACTTTGAAGCCTTCTGTGCAAAGTACATTAGGATGATCAATATGATGAACTGTGTAAAAGCAAACTCTTATAAAAGAAGAATTTACTGTAAGATTTTATAGCAAAAAGGGCAATGACAATGAAAGCATATTTTGCCATATAAATATTCTCTGAAACTTTCATAGCAAGGTCAATAAATTTTTAAAAATATTAGTATTTTAATGACCATAAAACAGTTAGTTGTAACATTAATGTATAATGTCAAGCTTGAAGTAATTTAATGTGAATTATTCTCAGTATATCTTTACAATTTTCTATTTCCTAAATATATTAATGTGCACATAATATGCACTTTTAGGAGTACGTGTATAACATGTATAGATCAATTTTTCTATTAAAGATGTAATGGTCAGAAAAGTTTAGAGATTATTCATCTGAAATAATACCACAAAATTGTTAGAAGGAAGGTAAGAATGTAGCTTGGGAATAATGTGAGGAAAAGGAGTGTCCATTAAATCAAAGCTGTCAGCACTTACTATGTCACAAAAAAACCAATACTCTCATGACTATTTTAATCATTCCAATGCTCAAGGAGAGCAAAGCATATTACAGGACCAGAAATTAAGAGTGAACATCTCTCCTGGTCATGCTATCACAGCAGCCCCACTGGTTTAACTACTTCCACTGAAATTTGGATTCCCAGGGCTCCAAAAAAATCTGCCTCCCAAGTGGTTTATGTCTTTATAAAAGATGCAGAAAACAGTATCCAGAATCACATGAAGGGCATCACAGAGAGTGAAAATTATATTTCTAATTTTGAATAACGCCTTGAACACATTGTTTCTCATAATGCACCTTTACAGCAAGTAAGTGAAAACATTATAGAGGATTAATTCATTACAAATTTAGTATACTGAAGATGGTATTTTATTAATTCTGTGTTGACTGGAAGGACAGTACTATGGTTTTCAAGACATGGAATTACATACTTATTTTACAATGGAGTATAATCAACAATTTCCATGAAAATTTAAAAGGTACATGCTCTCAAAATGGTATTGCAAATAAATTCAGTGGTATATGGTATGTGATTAAGAATGATGAATAAAATTAAGAAACATAAATTTCTGAGCATCCAGACAATTCATACTATCATTGAAAATAGTGGAAAAGCTAGAAACTCATATTATTTTTGTAGTATAGGGATAGATTTCTTTGAATCAATTTCATGTATACCCAGGACATATAAATAAGAATATCATAATTACAGTTGGAAAAGAAGCTGGCAAGGAAGAATTAATGAACTAGATATTTAGGTATTAGAACTAGATATTTAGAAAATTGCTGTTTGAAATTAATGGTTATACCATATATACATAGGGCATTTTAAAGAATAAAGACAAAGAAGCCCTTACAGGATGTTCATATTCAGGAGAATGAAGGAAAAAGTCACTACTTCAGGAGTCTCATTATGAGTATTCAAAATAGTAATAATATCAAGAAAACTATTTAACAAAAGAGAGAAGAGCAAGCTTCCAAATAGATATCATTCAAAACCATAAATTCAAATAGGAGACTTTAATAAAAGTTTAAAGCTAGATTGTATTGGATTGCAGGGTGACAATAATTGTCTCCTGGTGAAATAAATTTGAGGACAAGCAGCTTGACAGTACTAGAAAACCCTATTTATAAATGCTAAATTAAAATATTAAAGATAATTTTAATTTAATAATAAAAGCAAAAATGCATAACAGTTTTTTGAATATAAACACCTAATACAAAATCACTCATTTAATACACATTTTAATGATTATTATTCTATTCACATAGCTGTGCAAGGCTCACCACAATCTTATTTTACACAATCTTATTTTAAACCATTTTCACCACTGCAAAAATAAAACTCACACCCATCTCGAGTCGATCCCCAGCTGAAGGGCTACATTCTTATTTCATAGATTTGCTTTTTCTAGACATTTAATCTAAGTGAAGTTACAAAGCATATAGTCTTTTGTGTTCAGCTTCTTTTATGAAGCATATTTTTCAGTTTCATCTGTATTTTAAGATAAATATGTATAGTTTTAGAAAAAGGTGAAATTAGTCAAGACAGAAATTATGCTTAGTTTATTTAAATGTCTATGATGAAAATGGGAGAAAATATTTATGTGAGTTAGTTAACGCTTATAGTGTTTGTTGTTCAGCTGCTAAGTTGTGTCTGACTCTCTGCGACCCTATGGACTTCAGCACACAGGGCTCCCCTGTCCTTCACTATCTCCTGACGTTTGCTCAGATTCACGTCCATTGATTTGGTGATGCTATCTAACCATCTCATCCTCTGCTACCCACTTCTTTTGTTATATTAAGTAATTTATGTCTTATATACGCATGAGCAAGAGTAGAAGTATTTATTTTCAACAATTTACTAAAACAAGTCTTGATTCCTTCCTTTCCTAATAGAGATTTAAATGGAAAAATCTCAGGATTATATAAGATTTATATGAGTGACTCAGATTCAACACATGCCCTCTCTGTGCCCATTCTGTGTCCAACCATGAGCTTATACATACACCATCTCATCTAATAATCACTACATTTCCTCGCGGTGGTCCTGCATCTAAGACTTGGGAAAATTTAATTAATTACGGGGGTCTTGATTTTTCATTTACTAAAGAGAACAAATGATTACAAAGTTCCATCCTTAACTCTAATATATTGTGATTTTGTCTTCAAATTCCTGCAAAGTGCATAATAAATTGAGTAAAGGTAACTGAAACAAAATGCACAATTATTCAAGAAGAAGACAATTTTCTTCATTGATAGGATTTTTGTCTAAACTACATGATAACTTTTTTCTTTTCATTTGTATAATCTTTTTACCTTCATAATATAGAAGCAGGTATACTAAGTGCAGAACCAAATAAATATTTTGAGAAAGCTTGCTTAAAAATGAAAGAGAGTAATAAGAGACAGAAATATTGGGAAAGTCATCAACACAGTAAATTCCAGCTTTCCCTCTGAAATAAAAGGCAAAAATAAATCTTAATCAATTATGTTTAACTAAATTAATTTCATTTGCAAGTTTTTCTGTTTTTACTTTATTGTGGGAAATAAAATTCGAGGTATTGGTTCCCAAATTATAGCTGGCATATTCATTCTTTCTAACAGTTATCAAGCCGTGTCACTTCCCCAAAGTGCATGCAGTTATTGCAATTTCTGTCACAAAAGTCTCAACAGCAATATTTCTGGTCACCTTCATGACAGTCATGTAACACAATCATTATAGAAGACATGGTGTGGAGACTGAGCTCTGCATGCTCCGCCAGGTCCACAGTTGACCATTTAGCATCCACTCTGTACACTCCTGGAGGCTGACCTCCAGGAACTACATCATTTTTCACTTTTATTTCCCTAGTTTGTAGACACTGACTATTTCTTAAAAATATTGGAGGTAAGATAACAATTGAGATATTTTAACAAGAGACAGAGCAGAATTGAAAAAAGGAGGGATTTATAGGTCATTGGAGAAAAGAAAACAAACATTTCCTAAACATCTTTAAAACTTAATTCAGTCACTTTTCCAAATACACCACTCCTTCTACTCACTGTTACCAATTCTTTTCTTCTTATAAATCTTCAGCCTTTAAGCCTTGTCCTTTTTATTTACTGACCATGACTACTTTTTTTTTTTTTTTACTTTTTAAACTGGTTTGAAGATAAAAACAAACAAGCTCGAATTTGTGTCTTAAAAGTGACACTTGGAATTGGTTGCCAATTTTAAAAAAATCTTACAACATTTTTTACAAATCATGTGCTAAATTAAATATTTTCTTACATGTCTCACTGTTAATTTTTGATTGATAATTAATCTCTAGATGGTAACTCCTAGATACCAGGTTCTGATTCCTTTTGTATAAGAAAAAAAGTGCAGTTAATTACACAGAGGGATTCCACATACTTGTTGAATCATATCTGTTATGTTCATATGAATGGAACATATTAATTCAATCAATATTTAATAACTTGACCATATATATACATTCCTTTATGCTTGGAGGGAATATAGTGTTTTGCTACAAACCCAGATGCTGGTTTGAGTAAGTCATTTAAAACATCTATGCCAAGTTTCCTTTAATACAAAATTAGAACAATTATAATAATGGGATTGTTACGCTCATAACAGTAAAGCTTGTTAACATATGTGAAATACAACACAGCTTATCACATAGTGATCACTTAATTATAATTAATTTTGATCACTCTACAACCTAACAATGACAACTGAAAAGCTCAGCAAAGAAAATTTAGTGTAATATGTTACAACCAAAGCAATATCTATACATTAGGATTTAATCATTTCACTATTTAATTCTAAACCACGACATACCATTTGCACACAACACACAGATTCTTCACTGTGAACAATGATGATAAAAGCATTTGAGAAAACAGCTCCAAAAGACCTGAGATTTAAGACTATTTATTCTCATATCACCAATTGTTATTCATCAAATAGAAATTAAAAAACATTGGTGTTTTTGTTGAAGTTCATTTGATAAGTTGTGTTTGACTCTTTGCGACCCCATGCCAATGCTAACCGTGGCTTTTTAAAAAAATTCTCTTCGTATATAAAGAACATCTGGAATCTTTCTGAGTTGAGTAAATGGATCTGAACAATGGATCTG
>ML661889.1:6343003-6371610 GCA_007570785.1 Antilocapra americana | reverse complement strand
CTTGTTGAATCCTATTATTTACACCTTGAGAAATCAGAAAATGCAAGTGGCCATGAGAAAGTTACAGTTCCAAAATGTTAGCTCCACACAGAAATTTTAGATTTTAGAATTATATAAGGAATCCAGCTTTCAAATATAAGGCTAACATTACTTGAATATATTATATGTAATACATGGTTTTACTCTTTTATTTTAGAATCATAACTGGTGCAGGAAAAAATTAATGATAAAATGCTTTAAATCACAGTTAATGCTGTTATAACACATAATGATAATTAGCTATGCACAGCAAAATAGACATATAATGTTATTAAATACTTTATGATCATACCACTATGTATTTTTGTATTTATCTCTTCACTAATAAATACAAAAATATGTAGTGGTACGATTAGAGATTATTTTAATATAGATTGCTAATGATTGTCACTAACTTATACTACCATAAATGTGGTACCCTGAATAAATCATGATTAAAAGAATGCTATCAGCAAAGGCAAAAATGTAATTCCAACCTCTTGAACCATTGAGATAAAGAATAAAAATAAATTCCATAGTATAGTTAATATAAGATGACAGAGTGAATATCAGATGCCAGAAAGGACAAAGAACTAATGGAAGGACAATTTCAATAGAACTACAAAGAGCAGCCTTGAAACCACATGCTCATAAGTGTTAAGAGTTGGCTTTCAAACGTCAATAAACAAAAGAAGTACACTGTTTGATTTTATGCCGTATATCATAATTTAAGAATATTTGCCATAAGAATTATATTCAGCTCTATTTCTACATAGTAAACAAAAATATCTCAGGGCTACAATATAGCACATCTGTTATTAAAGGAATCCTAACTAATTACAAGGTAAAATATACATTCAGTGGTAGATGGAATTATATGTCATTTGATAAAATATTAAGTAAGATTTTTGTTTCTATCAGTATAACTCACTTGAGCTCTTCAGCCCTTCAGTTGACAAAACATATAGAATTGTCAAAATCATTTAAAATATATTTTAAATTAATGATTTAAAAAAGAAATTTTAAAAAAATCACACCTGAACTCTAGTTTAAACTTTGAATGGCATTCCAGGAAAATACACCAGCATGGAACCATTGCCTACTTTGAGAACATCTATAGAACACCATTGCCTAGAGCCTGCTAGTAAAACTGAATTTGGGAGAGCACTGTGGACTAGACATTGAGCCTGAACAGAGATGGCTCAGACTTCACTTGAACGAGAGCTCAGAGTCTGGAAAAAAAAAAAAGAGAGAAAATCAGAAGAAAGCTTGCCCAGCAGAAGCAGAAAAGAAAAGAAAGAAAGAAGCAGAAAGAAAGAAAAAAAAATGTCTCTCAAACTTGATTTTTAGTGGAGATGAAAATAAGTGCTTCCCTAATAAGGGTTGGCTTGTCATCAAATTCTTTGTATGCCCTGAAACATCAAGGTGAGAATTTTCTTTTAACTTGCAACTTCAAAGTGATAGGCTTGGGTATTTGGTAGAAGAAAACACAAGAGTTCACTGAAAAACTTGTGTCTTGAAACACCTGTTAAAATACAAAATTCAACAGAGTAAATTTGCAGATCTAATTGGCTTATTAAACAATTCATGTCAGGTAGCAAGGTGCATCCTCCAGAAAGATACTATGAGATACACATGGAAGCTTTGATAGTAAGGAGAGTGGGATAAAGAAAGGAAGTCATATGTAAGTAAAAAGAAGAAAGTTCACTGAAAGAAAGTAAAAGTTCAGGTGAAGTCTGAGCTTAGGCATTTTCCTTTGGCTTGAACTTGGTGCTGGACAAGAAGAAAGTATTCTTTCCTCCTGCTGGGAAAGTAGTGTTTGCCCTTCCTTTTTGGGAGAACTGTATACATCTATTCCCATTCAGGCTAGTGCCTGATTACTTCCTGTTTGGAGTAATTGAGGAAAAATGGTAGGGCAGAGAGCTCCCTTTAATAGGCCTTCCCAAATCCAATTTTAGTTAAGGTTTCCTCTTAATTTTCAGACAGGCTATACTTACTCTAGTAGAAATATTTTAAAAGACAATTCACAATAAAAGATGCTTCCGTGGCAGCTCAGACACTAAAGAATCCATCTGCAATGCAGGAGACCCAGGTTCAATCCTGAGGTTGGGAAGGTCCCCTGGAGAAAGGAATGGCTGCCAGTTCCAGTATTTTTGCCTGGACAGAGGAGCCTGCCAGGCTACAGTGTTCTTGCCTGAAGAATGCCATGGGCAGAAGAGCATGACTGGATGACAATCCGTGGGATCACAAAAGAGCTGGATGTGACTGAGAGACTGTCACACTTTCACAATAAAAAAAAAAACCCAAGACAAGCAAACAAAAAGTTCAGCATAGTTGAGAACTGGGAGAAAAGGAAAAGAAAATACACTGAATGGTAGAAGTCGATTATAAATCAAGTATCTGATTAGGGACCTGTATTCAGAATACAAGAATTTAGAAAATTCTTGAATCAAAAGATGATGCAATTAAAAATGGGCAAATAATCTAAATAAATGTTTCCATAAAAGATATACAAATGGCCAATAAGTATGTAAAAAGATGCTGAACATGATTAGTATCAAGAGGAAACCCAAATCAAATTCACAATAAGAAACCACATCACACCCACTAGCTATAATCCAATACACAGACAATTCCAAGGGTCAAGAAGGATGTAGAACAACTGGAACCCTAATACATAGCTGGTGAAACATAAAATGGTGCAACACTCTTAAAGAAAATTCTGGCAGCTTTTCAAAATGTTAAGCATAGAATTAACATATGACCTAGCAATTTTACTTCAAATATCAATGCAACATAAATGAAAACACATATGTACCCAACGAACTGTACATGAATGATTACAACGGCCTTAATCATAATAATAAAAAGTTAAAACACCCCCAAGTGTTCATCAACTGATGAGTGGATAGAACAAAATGTGCTATATCCACATTATAGACTATTACTTGGTGATTAAAAACCTCAGCTCTCAATTTCTCCCTGGGGAGGGAAAGAATCAATCCATGCACCTCACACTCAACTTCTCAGAGGCTTCTCAAAGAACTAGAATCTATCTTATCAATCACTACTGAAAACTGAGATCCCTGAGAAATCTGTAATTATATAAAAACACAGTAACAACAAAAACCAAAAACCACAACAAAAGGCATTGCATTTCCAGAGATATTTCATCTGTCTTTGGCACTCTCTCCTCTCTCTTTGTCCTCTCTCGGCTCCTTTTTTTGTATCTGCATACATGCCTTTGTGGCACAGGCATCTCTGTGGGCATGGTTTCTCTGTCTCTACATATTTTCTCCTATTTTTTCCATTATGTCTTTCCATTTTTTCCCTCTTTTCTCTTGTCTTTTCCAAGTACATTTCAATCTGTCTTTCTGGGAATTTATATTATTATGCTAATTTTACCCAACCAAAACGACATATATTCAAAGATATTTATTTGCAGCACAGATTATAATAGGGATAAAAATAACATTATTTTCATCTCTTTACCTCCTTCTCCAACTTTTTATCTCCTACTGCATGTCTGGCTGAATTGGATATAAATTTGAATGAAAGAACGCTTGATCATATATTGTATTCCTTTTGTAAAAGATGTTTGTTATTTTAAATTTAATGTGATAGATTTATTTCACTTCTTAAACAAAAAGCTAAACTAATTTTTCACAGTTAAGTATTCTTCCATATAATATTAATTTAGAAACTAAAAAGTCTTCATTTTGCTACAGCTGAACATTCAAAAAAGTGAATAACTACAAATACAAAAGTCACAGTAGAATAATTCTTTTATTTTAGACAGCATATCCCTAGAGAGACTATTCTACAAGACATCATGGAGTTCTCTTACTTAAGGAGAATTATTCCTGAAAAAACATTTTGAGCATAATATATTCTCTATCTAACACTTCTATACAAAGAAATGCAGGTAGTAACAGATTTACCATTGATTTATTTTCACTATTTAACATATTATTAAACAGCCATGCATTTTCATCACTTGTATGAATTGCATAATAAGATCTAAAATAATCTCCCTAGACTTTCTACTTTAGCTATGCTTAATAAACATATGTGTCATTCTATTATCACCGTCACTGATGAAATGTCAAATTCTAAATCCTAACAAGACCTGTGTGGCCCTAACTGGTACATTTTTTGAACAATTAATCCTTAAAATATTCTCATCTTTTCCTTTTTCTAATTCCAGATGACATTCTAATATTCCCACTGGAAGTACTCTGCAGGCTTAAAGTAGCTATAATACCCCAAACACCCCTTATTGCATTATAAGTTGTAGAACAGATTTAGAATTATCATTTCACCATGAGAATATATATTTAAGGAAAAATTCTGGAATGATCAATTAATCTCGTTTTCATCAGGAGGAAGATAATAGTCATTTGTTTGAGGAAGATAATAGCCATTTGTAACACTGAACACCTGGTGAGGTGAAATTTTTGCTCAGTCTTTGTATTTGAAAGGAATTGAAAGGAAGAAGAAAATAGAAAACAATTCACATTGGAACTGTCTGGGACATTTGCTGCCTGAAAATGCATGATAATAGGATAATGTTACAGGAACAGAGAAAAGGTGAGATCTACATTCCAACATTACTTTCTACCCTCTCCCTCAAATATACCTTCTGCCACATCCTCCTAGTGCTTAATGTTGCCTTAAAGAAAATAAAATATTTATTTCCACTATTATTAAAAAGTGTAAATGCCAGTAGCTTTAGGAGATTAATCACCTGAATTTAAATTGGGATATCACACAAATGATTTTTCCTCATGCTAAATCAGATACAAAGGGAGGGAGAAGCAGAGTCCTGAGAGTCCCAGAAACAAAATACACTGACTTCACAAGTTTGCAAATTTCTGGTATCCCACACTCGGTGGGCATGAATATTTTCTCTTGATTCTGGTCCTAACATATACAAACATAAGGCTACGAGTTCAGAATCTTAAAACAAGGAAGACTTGACTCACAAACCCTAGCTGAATTATTTATGAAAACTTTACATGGGAACTTTCTTGAACATCCACAATCTTCTAGACTGAAATGATTCAGATTGAAGCCATCATCATCTTTGATGGAATAAACTCCAGGGAAATGACCAAAGATCTACTGACATAGTGTCCACTTTATCATTTTTTACCAGAATTTGTCTAACTACTGGATGTTTTAGTTCAGTCTAAGAAGATGTGAACTGGCTACTGATCGTCTCATTTGACCCTGTGGAACAGAAATATGAGGTATATTATTTCTCCTTTTTAGATTAAAAAAAGGTTTTAAAAAACTCAATGACTTGCCCAAGGTTATATAGTTACCAAACTATAGAAATAGTCACTTATATTAGATAGAATATCTTCAAAGGATATTCATGATACTTATAAAACCTTGGAGTATTAAAGGAAAATACAAATTTCCATTATCCAGTTTAACTATTCTATTTAATTTATAAGATACTGTGTGGGTGAAGATTTGTGCAATTGAATAAAATGTTACATAATCCTCAACTCTACTATCAATTAAATATTTCTTATTCTTCTGCCTGATTCACATTTTTAAAGCTTATAGTAATAGCAACAATATATTGTAATAAAATATAGAAATCAATACATTATCAGAAACCACACTGTCATATCTGAACTTTCCTCTTGGCAAGGATGGTATTAGGGAGATTAATTTCAGAGCACAAAGGTAAGTCATTTCATATCTATCAGAATGAGTTAAAAACAGACAAAACATGTGAAAGAATATGAAGTAACTCATGGGTGATTGAGGCTGAGTAAATTTCAGAGGACAGTATTCAGGAGAAAAGGCCTAGCACTGAAGAGCAAGTTAAGAATTTTCAGTCTGTAGAAAATCCACCCTAAGTGAACACTTAGGAAGCACCTACCATGCTACCTTTACCATGGAATGAGAAAAACGATCTATTATCTCAGAATTAATGGAAAGACAGTCCTGGAACATGATGAAATAGAACACATGTAGAGAAGAAGGTGAAAAAGATTTAACACTGAAAAAATGTGGGCAAAAGAGGGAAAAGAAAGAGAATGATAAGAAACGAAGCAAGGAGAAAGGGAAAGCAAGAGATATAACAAAGAAGAGAAATTTCAAGAAAAACGAAAAAATAAAATTGAA
Organism: Antilocapra americana; assembly: GCA_007570785.1. Taxonomy (NCBI): domain Eukaryota; kingdom Metazoa; phylum Chordata; class Mammalia; order Artiodactyla; family Antilocapridae; genus Antilocapra; species Antilocapra americana. The sequence goes on along the minus strand of ML661889.1, from coordinate 6,365,448 downwards.
AATAAAAGAAGATAAAGAAAATATAAATATAAAAAGAATAATTGAGAAAATGAATGTATGAAGGTAGAATTAATGGGAACAGAATGGGAAATTATAAATAAACAAGAACAGGAAATAAATGGGGAAAGATTAAAGAGTGGATGCCAGGATGGTAATCAGGTCCCCAGAGGGGAGCTGATCTGATAGCAACTGGAAACAGCATGCTCAGTATTGCTTGTGGATGGATGTTGCAGGTCTGCACTCTGAGAAAGAGAGAAAAGAGAGACATCTCTACTCATGCATCTTCAGTGCCAGATATGTTTTTGTACCAGTTGAAATAACAAGGAATATTAGAGATGATGAGAGCACTCAGATCTCTATTTTCCCTATGCTGACAATACTTCTTTGCTTCATAGGATTAGGACAAAAGCTTGTCCCTCTAAGATCCATTGTTTGGGATTTTTTTTTTTTTCGGAATTCTTTTTTTTTTTTTTTTTTTACAGAGAAATAGTCATCCAAAAGCACATCTGTCCTCTATCTCTGTGAAGAGAACAATTTGAGAATCACTGGAATAGAAGGTATGTACATGAGAATGGGAGAAGAGTAGTGAATTTAAAACATTAAGTGGTATAGATTTTCATTTGTTTTTTTTTTCTTTTTTTTTTTTTTAAATCACCCAGTTTTACTTTTAGATACAAATTAGTGAATTAAGTTGTTCCAGGTGAAACTAGCACTTGGGGACATAACACTCAAAGCATGAGAAACGCCTGAGTCTCAGTGACTTCGTGAACATCCTCCATGGTGAATATTAGTACAACTGTATTTTAACTGCATGCCATTTCTTTAGAGTATGTCATCCAGTGAAATCAGTCCTTAAAAAGTCAGATAAAAGTGCATTCATTTTGCAATTGCAAAGTACTAATAAGTGGAGTGATTTGGGGATGGCATTTGGCCATGGAAATATGATAAAACTTTTTTTTTATTATAAGCTACATTTTTACACTAGTAGTGGAAACAATGAGTGATGTGAAAATGAATAGGCTTTAGAAATACATAAAGTAACTTCACAAAATAAATGTTAACAATTAATAAGAATTTTTGTAGCACCCATTACCCGATAGTGATGCAAAGAGGATTGTGATAAAGATAAGTCATAGGTTCACTTCATAAAAATGCAATGCCACCCTTTAGCTATTCTTTATATTTATCTTTGCATCCTCACCTTGGAGTACACCTTGGTTGCTGAATAAAAAAAGCAATCAATTAATATCCATTATATCAAGGTGAAGTGTCTCAGATATTCAAAGTATTTTCTAAGATTTAGCTTTAAACCATTTAATTCCTTTTTCTTTTCCCAACATTTTTATTTTAGGATTAGTTCAACCCTTATGTTAGTAAGTTAGTACTTAGAAATTTGGTACCCAGTATCTATTATAATACTTCTTATAGGATAATAATTGTGTAGGATAGGTTCTATTTTTAGTTGAAATACCTGAAAGGAAGTGAGCAGTTACGGATGAAGTCATTCAAACTGATACAGTAAAAATAGATAAACAACACCCAAGCCAATCAGCCAATCAGTGGCCAGTCTCACGCATTCCTTCGGGCGTCTTTCTTTCGTACACCCCCTCTGACTCGGTGCACTGACTCTTTCATTCTGTTTCCTGTCTTCTTCCAGACTTCCCAAATATTTCCCTCTTCATTTTTCCTTGTTATCTTCCATCATCTTTGTCTTCCTTTTCTCCCCCAAACCCTGGTCCCTGCTAGGAGGCCTTGATGGTCTGTAGAATGGGGCTGGCAGAATGCCAGTCATCTCACTGCATTCACTTTCTTCCTGACAGTCTTCTCTTTGTCTCCTCACGTCGGCAATGGGTCGCCTCTCCAGATGCCCAAAGTCCTCTGCCAGCATTCAGTTCCTGTTTTTTGGAGTTTGCTGGGCCTTTAAAAGTTCTTTTGGTATATTTGTTGGGGAGAGAGTGTTCTCCCCGTCCTATTCCTCCGCCATCTTAGTTTCTCCAGATTTTCATTTGTTAATAACAAATAGGGAGTAGAGGTAGATGATAGAAAATAAAAGCAAAGGTAGAGTGGAAGTGCTTGTAACTCACAGTGATCCCTCTGTCCTGGAACTATTAACCTAAAGAAATAACCATGAGCACCTGAAATGCCCAAAACTTAAGAACAGATAGAGAGAGCTGTTGACTTACTTCCTAAGAGCAGGTTTCTACAGGCAGAATGAGGAATGAATGTGGAGACAAATCAGTGTTTAAGTGGATAAAAGAAAGAAAGAAGCTCCTAAACTAATTTGAAGGTCACCAAAGATATTTTTTTCCTATTTCAATTTTCTTAGATCCACAATGTGTGAATATGTATTTTTATGCACAAATATGTGCCCATGAGTTATGGTTTGGCTGGTTTAGTCCCTAGGTCGTGCCCGACTCTTGCGACCCCACAGTCTGTCAGGCTCCTCTGTCCATGGGATTCTCCAGGCAAGAATATGGGAGTGGGTTGCCATTTCCTTCTCCAGGGGATCTTCCTGACCCAGAAATCGAACCCAGGTCTCCTGCATTGCAGGCAGACTCTTTACCAACTGAGCTATGAGGGAAGCCCACCCATGAGTTATAAACACCTTCTTTGTCACATTTGGCTGCTCCTTACAAATGTTACTAATCACACAGAACACATGTTCTGATGTTTCCTAATAAATATCCCTAAAATACTGGTGGATTATCTAAATTTCCCATGAGTTCCCTGTACAGACTTGTTAAGGCTGATCTTCCTTTACTCTTTCCTTTTCTCTCTTCCTCTTTCTAGGGAGGCTAGTAATAATTATGTCAAATTTCAATTAGAAATGTTTTCCTCTCTACTCTTCTCTGTCATATTAAATAGTAGTTAAAGAGATTTGGGGAAGGAAATGGCAACCCACTCCAGTATTCTTGCTGGGAAAATCCCATGGACAGAGGAGCCTGGCAGGCTATAGTCTGTGGGGTCACAAAGAGTCAGACACAACTAGAGCGACTGAGCACAGTGCAAATAATATTTATTGAGATATAGAAAATATATCATAAAATTTACCATTTAGACTGTATTATTCCGGGCTAAGTGTATTTAATGGGCTATGCAAGTGTCAACATGATATAATTTTAGAACATTTTCATCACTCCCCAAGAAATCTCATACTCATTAACAGTCACTCCAATCCCACTCCTATTATTTGGCAACCACTCTTCTACTTTCTGTATCTACAGATTTGCCTTGTCTGGGATTACATAAATTGAATTATACAATATGTGGCCCTTGTGAATGGCTGCTTTTATATAGCATAATGGCTTTGAGCTATATCCATGTTGTAACATATATCAGTACCCTATTCCTTTTTGTTGCTGAATTGCATTCCACTGTATGCATGACATCTTTGAAAATCAACATTGGGTGTAATTAAAAATCAAGGGAAATATTACTATATGTCACATTACAATATTTTGTTATAGTCAACAACCTTTCTTGTTTAAATCACTCATCTCAACAAATATGCACAAATATCACATATATGAATATTTATTTATAGAATGTTTCTACAATTATAGTAATGTAAAACTTAGAAAGCAATCACAAATACTTTTAAAGATTCAAAGCATGATTTATAATAATATATGGAGAAATTCCACTGTTTTTATGAACCCTAATGGATTATCTTGTTTATCCACTGAGATGAGCATATTCCATTTAGGAGACCACTGTGTAGACTAAACCTTAATTCTGGATGTCATGAACAGAATTCTTCTTTACATCAGACTGTAGCCCACAAGAATGAAGTATTTACATAAGCAAATAGTAATTATTTAAGTGCCTAAATAAAATCATACAAGTTTATGGGCCACTAATTAGTAACTTTATTGCCTGAAAAGTCCCATGGACAGAGGAGCCTGGTGGGATACAGTCCATGGGGTTGCAAAGAATCAGACACAACGGAGCACACACACACACATCTGTTAAAACTGAGGAACACATACCTTTTCCCCCCTATCACTTACTAATTAGAATAAAATTGAAGTCATTGCAAATTTAAGAATCTTAACTGAAAATGCTCTCTTTTTCTCATCTGTTAAATGATATATTAGACTACATGTTCTATATGGTCATTCCCAGATCTAGTTTTGATTTGATTAGTTGAGATAATCAAAATATTTTATATATTCTAATAAGCTTTATATTACAAGAAAATATTTGTGGGAATAGAATTTGGCTATCATCCTGAGGTCTGAGGGAAAAGTAGGCTGTGGATATATATGGTGAAAAAATAAGACTGGACTAGTATTAATTAGGATTTAAGGACAGGGTGTGGAACCTGCAGGATTGGGGACCAGTCAGAGGTGTTAAGTAGGGGAATGTGTGCCTAGTTGCTCAGTCATGTCTGACTCTTTGTGACTCTGTGGATTGTAGCTCCTCTGTCCATGGAATTATCCAGGCAAGAATGCTGGAGTGGGTTGCCATTACCTCCTCCAGGAGATCTTTCTGATCCAGGGATTGAACTTGCATCTCCAGTATTTCCTGCATTGGCAGGTGAATTCTTAACCACTGAGTCACCTGGCACACCCCAATTAAGGGAATACTTCTAAGTTAGATGTAATGTAGTTTACTTGCTGAGATCCAGGTGACTAAATAGAGTAAGGTTGCATAAGGGCAAAACCAAAGCAAAACACGGTGATGGAACTAATAAGGCACAAATTCTGAAAACAAGGCAGTTAGCTGCAAATCAGGAACTGGGAATTCTACAGGAACTCGAGGAAAGAAGCATCTGCAAAACATCTTTGCTCTGTGAAGATGAAGAAGGGGACCAAAACTCAGCAACTAATCTAAGCGTTAGAGACAGTGCGCCACTGACAACAGCAAGAGCAACGATAGGCTGACAACCTTAATAATGATTAGTTTTGCTTTAATCACGAATTTTCTAGTATACTTCAAGCGAAATAGCTTAGGAACACAACTACATAGAAACATATGCTTAAATAGGAATGCAAGTGTGGCCATAAGATCAGGGTCTTGGAGAATCAGGAAAATGAAGGGTAGAAAGTTTAACTGAAAACACAGGAGAGCTATGATGCATAAACTGCATTCAGCTGGCAAAGTGCTGGATGGGGAAAATATTATTTTTATTTGGAGAAGAGCTAGGGGATTATAACAGATGGCATTCTGCTCTTTGTTATTCTACAGACTGAGGAATGATGGAGAGGGAGAACAGCACCGAGGTGACAGAATTCATCCTACTTGGTCTGACCCAATCTCAAGATGTTCAGCTCCTGGTCTTCACACTTGTCTTAATTTTCTACCTCATCATCCTCCCTGGAAATTTCCTCATCATCCTCACCATCAGGTCAGACCCTGGCCTCACGGCCCCCCTCTACTTCTTCCTGGGCAACCTGGCCTTCCTGGATGCATCCTACTCCTTCATCGTGGCTCCCAGGATGCTGGTGGACTTCCTCTCTGAGAAGAAGGTGATCTCCTATAGAGGCTGCATCACTCAGCTCTTTTTCTTGCACTTTCTTGGGGCAGGGGAGATGTTCCTTCTTGTCGTGATGGCCTTTGACCGCTACATTGCCATCTGTCGTCCTTTACACTATTCAACTGTCATGAACCCTAGAGCCTGCTATGCCTTGCTGTTGGCTCTGTGGCTTGGGGGATTTACGCATTCCATTGTTCAAGTAGCTCTTATTATCCACTTGCCCTTCTGTGGTCCAAACCGACTAGACAACTTCTTCTGCGATGTGCCGCAGGTCATCAAGCTGGCCTGCGCTGACACCTTTGTGGTGGAGCTCCTGATGGTCTCCAACAGTGGCCTGCTCACCCTCCTGTGCTTTCTGGGGCTTCTGGCCTCCTATGCAGTCATCCTCTGCCGTGTAAAGGGTCATTCCTCTGAGGGGAAGAGCAAGGCCCTTTCCACATGCACCACCCACATTATCATCGTGTTTCTCATGTTTGGACCTGCCATCTTCATCTACACCCGCCCCTTCAGAGCCTTCCCAGCTGACAAGGTGGTTTCTCTCTTTCACACTGTAATCTTTCCTTTGATGAATCCTGTGATTTATACCCTTCGCAATCAGGAAGTAAAAGCTTCCATGAGGAAGCTGTTGAGTCACCACATGGTTTGCTGAATGCAATGGAAAGACTGGAAAACCAAGGAAGGGAGAAAGTTCATTTGGAATTAAATAAGTCATGTATTCATTAATGCACCAAATCAGTCAATCATTTAGTAAATAATGTATTTATTTAGCACTTTCAGGTTGCAGGCATTATTCTAAGTATATGAATGGGACAGGTAAGATTCCAGATCTGCTAGGACTATATTTGGGTGGATAAAGACAGGTTATACTATTAAACTTAAAAAAAGACACAATGTCTGAAAGAGATAATACACTGGAGCAAATTAAAAATAATGTCACGTTAGAGTTTGACTGAGAGATGGTAGTTACTTTATTTTTGGTTGTTAAGCAAGATATTGAGAAGTATTTAGTTGATATCTAGATTTGAAAGAAACGACCATGCAATAACCATGGGGACTGAACATTCCAGGCAGAGAGGATGACTAATACAAGGACACAAAAATCTTATAAGCTTGATACATTTGAAAATCTTAAAGAAAAACAGACTAGCTGTAGCATAGTTAGTGTGAAAGTGGCAGAAATCGAAGCTAGAGAGATTGGTACAAGAAAAATCATATATTTTAGGTGATAAAAAGATGTTCAATCTATTCAAATTTCAAAGAGAGGCCAAAAAAGGTATTAAGTAAAAGAGTGACTAATCTTTCCTATTTGATTTAAAGCAGGATTCTTGAGATTCTAAATAAAGGGTTTTGCATAGTAAAATGTCATTAAGTACAAAGTATCATGCTGCTACATAATTTTTATGGACACTTAAAGATGTAGTTGTTTGTTCCTAATTTGGTGGAGTGAGGTAAAGAAAGTTGTTATATCCTATGGAAAATGGTCATGAAAGAGTTTAACTTCCTATTTCAAAGTTTTGGAGAGTTTTGTGGTTATTCTTAATGGTTGTTTTTTAAGTCTTAGAAAGGAATTTGAGTTCACTCAAAAATCTTTTTACTTAATGCAAAAATGATAGGTATTTAGTATATAAGTCATTATTTGGTTACAGATAGCTAAATTTTTCTGGTTATTTTTTAAATAAGGCAATACAAGTCATTAGGCACTTACAAAATCATGGAAAGTGCTCTAAAGGTATATTTTGGTATGGTACTCAGTAATCCCAAAACATTGCCAACAAATTGGTGTATAACATGTTACTGTCCTCATAGCACTTATAAAGCTGGGGGATACAGAAGCAGATTGTCAACTATGTTGACACATATAAATAAGTACACACTGAAAATTGTACAAAAAATAGTAGCTATCTCATGGGACTTTTATATATATATATATGACATATATGCACATGTATAAATGCATGACAATAGTGAATACTATTAATGATACTATTATTGATATGATTAGATTAAAATTTGTTTTCTTGCCAGATGTTTTGTATTTTCTGCTTTAATTTGGTTTAATGGAAAAAGGCAAAGAAATGAGGGCCTCCCTGGCAGCTCAGATGGTAAAGAATCTGCCTGCAATGTGGGAGAACGCGTTCAATCCCTGGGTGGGAAGACCCTATGGAGAAAGGAATGGCAACGCACTCCAGTATTCTTGCTTGGAGAAATCCATGGACAGAGGAGCCTGGGGCCTGGAGGGCTGCTGTCCATGGGGTTGCAAAGAGTCAGACTGAATGATTAACACACACACAAGGAAATGAATTCTCTCCTATAGCTTACAGAAAGAAATGAACTCTGCTGACACTATGAATTTAACCCAATGAGACTGCATCAGACTTCTGACCTATAATTGTAAGATAATAAATTATGGCTGTTTTAAGTCACTAAGTTTGTAGTAATTTTTTATAGCAGCAGGAGTAAACATCACAGTAGCAGCACATCACAGTTTAGTTAAACAATAACATATGAGCATACTTTTCCTTTTCTGTCCTTTTACTTTTAATCTATGTATCTTTATTTTAATGATGGCTTCTTGTCTGTAACATATATTGTATCCAATATGACAGTCTCTGTGTTTAATTGGGTTATTAAACCATTTATATATATCATGATTATAGGTACAGTTTGGTTAAAACCGACAAAATGTTCTATTTTATATTTGTTTCATCTATTTTTTTTCCTGATTTTGTCCTTTTTGTTTTGGGGGAAATATTTAAGTATTCTCTATTATTAATTTATATTTATTCATATTAATAATGTTGACTTAGTTATCTTTTTCCTGTGGTTTTTAGTGGTTATTTAGGGTTATAAATATATTCTGTACATCCTATCATAGTCTAATTTTCAAATTATATATTTCTGGGTGTCATATAAGAAAGTTATAGCAGTATATTTCCGTTTACTTCCTCCCTGCTCTTATATTTGTATTGTTGTATATCCAATGTCTACTATTTTCTTACTGAGTTAATACATTCAACAATACATTATTATTAATTTTGCTTTGCAAAGTTATTTACATTTTAAAGAGACATATAATAAAAATTATATTCTATTCTCTCCATGTTTTAGTTCTATTAGTAATTCCAAGTTCACTAATCTTTTTTCTGTCATCTGTCATTAATACCATTCAATGCATTATCCAATCCCATGTTTCAATTTGGACTTTTTTAATATCCTCCATGACTCAACCATTTATATAGTAGTACTACTGCTTCTCTTGATGACCAAAGTAATTTTGGTAATTTACCAAGGGCTGTGGCACCTTTCCTTGTCTTTGAGTCTTTGAAAGGAAAATGTAGTTACTGAGTGGCAGCAATAGGTTGAGGTTAAGAGAAATCTTAATGCATCTTCTGGTGAAAGCATGTCCCAGAACTTCCAGAACTACAGATTCTAAGGTTGTTGGGGGGAAACAATACAATTTCTACAGATTCTTCCTATAGGGAAACTTAGGACAAAATGACTTATAATAATCACTGGTTAAGAGTGTATATTAGAGAATGCTATACCAAGACAGAAATATGCAATATAAAAATTGATGGTTCAAATGTGACAGCAAAAAAAAAAAAAATGTGATAGCAAATGATTATGCTAATGGTCTACCAGCCAGCACAGTACCTTCTCTGTTATGCAGTAAATGATGAGGCAAGTAGATATCTGCTCATTTATCAACTCTTGAATTTCCGTTGCTGAAAACTAAGCTTAACTAACATATCATAATAAAACTCTTCTTAGACTGAACATTTCATATGTCCATATGTCCTCAAGAGTAATGATGGTCAAAGGATGTTACCATCCCAGTCATTGTGCCACTTGAGTAATCAAATTACTTGTTTAAAATATTTATTAACATTATTTAAAAATAAATATTTACAGTGTTTAATGTTAGTATTAAAACAAACACTTTACCAAATTACACCTGAGAAAACATAGGTTTCACTTCAGTTCAGTCTCTCAGATGTGTCTGATTCTTTGCAACCCCATGAACCACAGCATGCCAGGGCTCTCTGTCCTTAACCAGTTCCTGGAGTTTACACAAACTCATGCCCATTGAGTCGGTGATGCCATCCAGCCATCTCATCCTCTGTCATTCCCTTTTCCTCCTGCCCTCAATATTTCCCAACATCAGGGTCTTCTCAAATGAGTCAGCTCTTTGCATCAAGTGGCCAAAGTATTGGAGTTTCAGCTTCAACATCAGTCCTTCCAATGAACACTCAGGACTGATCTCCTTTAGGATGGACCGGTTGGATCTCCTTGCAGTCCAAAGGACTCTCAAGAGTCTTCTCCAACACCAGAGTTCAAAAGCATCAATTCTTCAGTGCTCAACCTTCTTTATAATCCAGCTCTCACATCCATACATGACCACTGGAAAAACCATAGCCTTTACTAGACAGACCTTTGATGACAAAGTAATGTCTCCGCTTTTTAATATGCTGTCTAGGTTGGTCATAACTTTCCTTCCAAGGAGTAAGCGTCTTTTAATTTCATGGATGCAATCACCATCTGCAGTGATTTTGGATCCCCCCAAAATAAAGTCAGCCACTGTTTCTCCTGTTTCCTCATATATTTGCCATAAAGTAATGGGACCGAATGCCATGATCTTCGTTTTCTGAATTTTGAGCTTTATGCCAACATTTTCACTCTCCTCTTTCATTTTCATCAAGAGGCTCTTTAGTTCTTCTTCACTTTCTGCCTTAAAGGTGATGTCATCTGCAAATCTGAGGTTATTGATATTTCTCCTGGCAATCTTGATTCTGCTTGTGCTTTTTCCAGCCCAGCGTTTCTCATGATGTACTCTGCATATAAGTTAAATAAGCAGGGTGACAATATATAGCCTTGATGTACTCCTTTTCCTATTTGGAACCAGTCAGTTGTTCCATGTCCAGTTCTAAATGTTGCTTACAGATTTCTCAAGAGGCAGGTCAGATGGTCTGGTATTCCCATCTCTTTGAGAATTTTCCACAGTTTATTGTGATCCACACAGTCAAAGACTGGCATAGTCAATAAAGCAGAAATAGATGTTTTTCTGGAACGCTCTTGCTTTTTCAATGATCCAGCAGATGTTTACAATTTGATCTCTGGTTCCTCTGCCTTTTCTAAAACCAGCTTGAACATCTGGAAGTTCACGGTTCACGTATTGCTGAAGCCTGGCCTGGAGAATTTTGAGCATCACTTTACTAGCATGTGAGACGACTGCAATTGTGTGGTAGTTTGAGCAGTCTTTGGCATTTCCTTTCTTTGGGACTGGAGTGAAAACTGACCTTTTCCAGTCCTGTAGCCACTGCTGAGTTTTCCATATTTTCTGGCATATTGAGTGCAGCACTTTCACAGCATCATCTTTTAGGATTTGAAATATCTCCACTGGAATTCCATCACCTCCACTAACTTTGTTTGTAGTGACCCTTCCTAAGGCCCATTTAACTTCTCATTCCAGGATGTCTGGTTCTAGGTGAGTGATCACACCATCGTGATTGTCTAGGTCATGAAGATCTTTTTTATACAGTTCTTCTGTGTATTTTTGTCACTGTCTTCTCCATCTGTTAGGTCCATACTATTTATCTCCTTTATTGAGCCCATCTTTGCATGAAATGTTCCCTTGGTATCTCTAATTTTCTTGAAGAGATCTCTAGCCTTTCCTATTCTACTGTTTTCCTCTATTTCTTTGCATTAATCACTGAGGAAGGCTTTCTTATCTCTTCCTGCTATTCTTTGGACCTCTGCATTCATATGCTTATATCTTTCTTTTTCTCCTTTGCTTTTTGCTTTTATTCTTTTCACAGGTATTTGTAAGGCCTCCTCAGATAGCCTTTTTGCCTTTTTGCACTTCTTCTTCTTGGGGATGGTCTTGATCTCTGTCTCCTGTACAATGTTACGAACCTCCGTTCATAATTCATCAGGCACTCTGTCTATCAGATCTAGTCCCTTAAATCTATTTCTCGCTTCCACTGTATAATCAGAAGGGATTTGATTTAGGTCATATCTGAATGGTCTAGTTGTTTTCCCCACTTTCTTCAATTTAAGACTGAATTTGGCATAAGGAGTTCATGATCTGAGCCACTCAACTCCCAGTCTTGTTTCTGCTGACTGTATAGAGCGTCTCCATCTTTGGCTGCAAAGAATATAATCAATCTGATCTCAGTGTTGACCATCTGGCGATGTCCATGTATAGAGTCTTCTCTTGTGTTGTTGGAAGAGAGTGTTTGCTGTGACCAGTGCGTTCACCTGGCAGAACTCTATTAGCCTTTGCCCTGCTTCATTTTGTACTCCAAGGCTACATTTTCCTATTAGTCCAGGTAATAGGAAAACATCTTTTCATGTGTTTGTTAGCCATTTGTATGTCTTCTTTGGAGAAATGTCTGTTTAGTTCTTTGGCCCACTTTTTGATTGGGTCATTTATTTTTCTGGAATTGAGCTGCAGGAGTTGCTTGTATATTTTTGAGATTAAATGTTTGTGGCTTCGTTTGCTATTATTTTCTCCCATTCTGAAGCTGCCTTTTCACCTTGCTTTGAGTTTCCTTTGTTGTGCAGAAGCTTTTAACTTTAATTGAGTCCCATTTGTTTATTTTTGCTTTTATTTCCAATATTCTGGGAGGTGGGTCATCACTAACTCAATAGAGAAGAGTTTGAGCAAACTCCCAGAGATAAAATCAGGGAAGCCTAGCATGCTGCAGTTCATGGGGTGCCGAAGAGTCGGACATGACTTAGTGGCTGAACAACAACAGTGATCATACAAATGCAAATTGAAATATCGAAATATATTTTTATATTATATTGCCAAAATATTTTTTAAAATCATAATTTGTAAAACAGGAGAGTATGAAGAGAGAGCTCACTTAAATGGCTGGTATAAATTGATAATATCTTTCTGAAAACTGATTATGCAGCACATGACAAGATCCTAAAAAGTTGTTAATAACTTCACCTCAGCAAATCTTCTAGGAAACTATACTATAAATATAATCACAAATCCACTGAAGGTTTATTTACAAGAAGGTTTGTAAACAAGTAAAGGTAAACAAATGAAATGTTCAAAAATTGGAGATAGATTAAATTTTAAATAATTTATGGTATAGTCATTCCAGGGGAAATTATGCAGGTATTAAAAGTCATGTTTTATAAACAATATTTAATATCAAAGAATAAATTCTCAATAAAATAAGTGAAAAAAATTAGATATAACATCAAATTGTGCCTGATGTAAGGCTGAATATATCAAGCCTTATAATAATCTTACATGCATAGAAATGACTAGCAAGAATTGCTTCAAATGATGCTAGAGAGACCATCTTGGCTAGTACAATTCTGCGTGATTTGTAAAACATACCATGTGTAAATTTAAAAAATTCTAAAATAAACGTCTTTTTTTAGTATTAAAAAAATAAGAAATGAGATATCAGCAATGATACCATTTACCACCTATATATGTAAAACAAAACAGTAACAGTAAGATCATTCATGTTAGGGGAAAACCTAATATTAGGTGTAGCACCCAAGTACAAAATGTGCAAAATTAGATTTAACAAAAATGTGTTATCAAAAAATGTATTGAAATAACAAATATGAAAAAATTTTGCTGTGTCATGATAGTAAATAATAAAGGGATGTAAGAATTTCCTAGAATACTCAATTTTATAATTCTCTTAATTTTTTCTACATTTTATAAGTTTAATATTGTGATATCAAAATGACTAGTAGAACTTGTTTTAATTTTAGAAAATAAATCAATTTAATTTAGAATAAAACGATATAAAAACATACAAGAACTCTTTGAATGAATAAAGCAATGAGAAAGGACATGCTCTTTCTAACACTAAAATATACCATCAACCTTAATGAGTAAAAATAAAGTGTGTAGGACCTCCTCAAAAGTTAACAGGCAAAACAAGGAAGAAAATGAGCAGACCCGAAAAAGAACCTGATCCATCTACAAATTGCTAGGTTATATATAAAAAAAAAGATAAAAAATTATTAGTGGAGCAATTATTTCATTGGAATGATGGAAAATTTCCTCATATCATTTCTCAATAAATTTCAACAGATTTGAGTTTAAATGTGACATTTTCAACATTAATAAAATTTACAGTTAAAGTCATCTAGAATATATATATTTACCTAAGTATAACATTTCTTAATGCTTATTTTAGAAATTAAACTACAACAAAAGAAAATAAAACTATACAAAAATTCCACAATTCACAACTAATGACAGCTTCCAAAACCTCCTTGATTGTCTATTGTAGCCTTTAAAGAATTGTTAATTTGAGAATTGAAAAATGGTGTCTCAATTTCTATAATGGCAAAAGTCTCTTTTAACAATCCCAGTTACTTTTTACTGCCAGTCTCTGAGGACTCTGAAACAATCAAGTGAGTTTTATCCTTTATACCTCCTATTAAGGGATACATTTATATATTAGCAGTTTGAAGTCCAGAGCAGAAAATAAAATCACTGGATAATAACAACAGGGCATTCAGGATTTCATAGTGATGTTACATCTAAAGTACAAGTGCAACAGGTAGGTTACATAATCTTGACACGTTACTCTACCTATATATCACGTCTATCATGTTAGTTTATTTATGATATAAATGTGTCTATAAATGATAAAATTCAAATGCCAAAATAATAACTGAGGTGAAGATTGAAGAGTTAAATTGCACTGGAAAAAAAACTTATTTTTATATAAGTGGAAAAAATATAAAAATCACTCTAATCATGTTTACTGGGAACTGAGACAGCAATCCAGGTCAAAGAAATTATTCTTAGAGAAAGGGGTATGTTTTCAAGAAATTTTAATTGTTTGGATATCCTGATCAGATTAAATGACTTTATTCTTTGAGCTAGTACATAATATAGAGGAATTTGAATACTTGTTTCTAGGGATGCAATTATTTTTAAAGGGAGATAGATAACAAAACTGAAAGAATAAAATGTCTGATTGGTGGCTGGGACAATCATAGAGTTTCAATACATACAAAATATTGATGCTTTCATTACACTTGTTCAGAATTATGGAGAGGAATATATGACAAACTATCCAGTGACAGCAGTCCGAAAATGGCCATATATTTAAACAAACATTAGTTTTTCCAGTAGTCATGTATGGATGTGAGAGTTGGATTATAAAGAAAGCTGAGTACTGAAGAATTGATGCTTTTGAACTGTGGTGTTGGAGAAGACTCTTGAGAGTCCCTTGGACTGCAAGGCGATCCAACCAGTCCATCCTAAAGGAGATCAGTCCTGGGTGTTCATTGGAAGGACTGATGTTGAAGCTGAAACTACAATACTTTAGCCACCTGATGTGAAGAGGTGACTCATTTGAGAAGACCCTGATGCTGGGAAAGACTGAGGGCGGGAGGAGAAGGGGATGACAGAGGATGAGATGGTTGGATGGCATCACCAACTCAATGGGCATGAGTTCGGGTAAACTCTGAGAGTTGGTGATGGACAGGGAGGCCTGGCCTGCTGAAGTTCATGGGGTTGCAAAGAGTTGGACATGACTGAGTGACTGAACTGAATTTGTAAAAAAAAAAAAGAAAAGAAAAGAGAGAAGAATCACCCTGTCTAGGACGTGATGTTTGCCAAGTCAATGAGCACCTTCAAATCTACCTATTTGCATACTTCAAAAAAACACAGACGATCCAGTGGCTGTAGCTTAGATAAAATCATTGTCTTGCATTAAGAGCACAAAGCACAAAGAAGCAATGATGATTCACATATCAAAGATTTCCATTTTCTATCTGACTACCAAGTGAAAGAAAGAAGTTTCTCTGCTACTCTGAGTAATGGTGTCAAACATAATGGCCACTTATCAAATGTGTGTCTTACTGATATTAATCTTACATACCTAAGTGCTTATAATGTTCGTTATGGTCAACTGCATATACTGTGTCTCTAAAAACTATACTGTGTGATTAACAGGTTAAAGGGATACAAATAATCAAACATGTCCTATTTTATTCTCTCATTTTGGCAGTAGGTCTGACTCTAGGCTCTGAAGAAGGCAATAAAAGCACTAGAGATGATCATTGAGCCTGTAATTAAGCTTGAACAATAGAGCTAAAATCAGATAAACAGGGGAGGCAATGAAATAAGTGAATTTATGTAGATGAAATATTGACTTTTCCTTTTATTTGTATTTTTTTAAAAATAATTTAGCTTAGAAGAGTCCACCTCAATCAGCACCACAATATTTATGACTTCTGTCTATCCTTGACAAAGTTAAAGGTTAAAGGAAACTTAAGGAAAATCAATGAGAGGAAACAGGTCCAAAGGTGAGAAGTAACTATCCAAAGATGCTACTCTGTTCAAACAGTTCATCACACTTTTACTTTGTTTGTTTAGATGCACAATGGTAAACAATTCAGTCACCCTGCTCCTTACATCTCTTTGAGTGAAAAGTTGAATAGGACTACCTTGGTTACATCACTAGCTCATGGTCTTAGTAATAGTATTTTTGGTATTTCTACATACTCATTGTATTTATGAAAATATGTGAATCAAAAGCAAATATCAGATAAACATGGTCATGGATTTTGCAACACTCGCCTGCCAATGTAGGAGACGCAGTTGAGATACCTGGGTCAGAAAGATCCTCTGGAGGAAGGCAAAGCAACCCACTCCAGTATTCTTGCCTGGCAAGCTATAGTCCAGAGTTGAACACAACTGACGTGACAGCATGCATCATGCAGCATGCAGGTTAAGAATGCGCAGATGGAATAAGCTTATTTGCACAGCCACATAAAGGGAAGAGTTAGGAAAATAGGTGAAATGAGTATCTGCACTTCTGAGAGTTAATCTGGTGTTTCAGGTGCAAATGAATAGGGTTTGATCTCAGTAAACCATGGAGCTGTCTCAATATTTAACTTTCTAGCAACAATATATGTCTTTAATCAATATACTTCAGGAAGCATAATGCACATAATGTGATTTTGGCAATAATTTTTATTTATTTTATAGAGTTATTTACTATCCTCATAATGTTTATGGGATGAGTAGACCAGTAGTGATGAATTCTTCTTCATTTCTGATTTTGCTAAATTGCATCATCTCTTTTCTTCTTAGCCTATTTAGAGTATCATTGCTTTTATTCATTTTTTTTAGACAAGCAGGTCTTGGTTTCCACTGGTTTCCTTTGTTATCTTTCTCTGAAATTCACCTTTAATTTTTGCTATTTATTTTCTTCATGTTGCTTTAGGCTTGAATTGGTCTTCATAATATCTTTTTTAGTAAGGTAAACTTATTACTGTATACTGAGGACATCATAATGTACTTCTTAAAATTCACAAAAGATAAAAATCTACCTCCAGGAGATTCTGAAAACTCTCCTTTGCCACTCTAATAATTTAAGTGCTTCTACACAGGGTGATCTGGAGCTGAACATGAAGGGAGATATGTTTTCTGTGTCTAACTGAACTTGCCTTGCACTAACCATGAGAAAATTTGATTTAATTTGCTTCATAATTATCACATTTTTATGGTCTCGTGGTCCTGTGAAATATCCCCAACTGCAAAATACCTACAAAGCAGTCCTACTGCCAAAACTGTCATTTCCCTCAGTAAAAGGCAAAATGCTTAAGTAAATATTAAGTTCCCTGACCTGTTAGTCCCTATTACATACTGTTTGCTTTCCCTTTTCAGACAGCTTCTGCAGAAAGATGAATGGATCTCCTGAATAACAGATCAAGTGTTTCTGAGTTCATTTTGGTGGGACTTTCTACTTCTCAAGAAACTCAAATATTCTTTTTTGCAATCTTCTTTCTTGTCTATGCTGCCATCATAGCAGGAAACCTCCTCATTGTCATCTCTGTGATAGTTGATAACCATCTTCACTCCCCCATGTATTTCTTTCTTGCAAATTTATCATTTTTTGATTTATGTCTTTCTTCTGCTGCAACTCCCAAAGTGATTTCAGACTTCCTTAGAAAACACAAGACCATCTCCTGGTGGGGCTGCATGACCCAGATGTTCTTTATGCACTTCTTTGGGGGTGGAGAGATGTCTCTTCTGATAGCTATGGCCATTGACAGGTATGTCGCCATATGCAAACCCTTGCACTACAAGACCATCATGAGTCACAGGGTGCTCACTGGGTTTCTACTGCTCTCATGGGTGATTGGGCTTATCCATACTACAAGCCAGATGGTTTTTACAGTGGGTTTGTCTTTTTGTGGTCCCAATGTATTGGACAGCTTTTTTTGCGACCTCCCCCTGGTCATCGAGCTTGCCTGCACTGATACTTACATCCTAGAGCTCTTGGTGATCGTGAACAGTGGGCTCTTGTCCTTGACCTGCTTCATTCTCTTGCTCATATCCTACACTGTCATGTTGCTCACTATCTGGCAGCACTCCTCCAGGGCATCCTCTAAGGCTCTGTCTACACTCTCTGCTCACATCACTGTAGTCACTCTCTCCTTTGGCCCCGCCATCTTCATCTATGCTTTCCCATTTAACAGTTACTCTGTAGGTAAATTTCTTTCTATGTTTTACTCTATCATCACTCCTCTCCTTAATCCAATTATTTATACTCTGAGGAATCAGGAAATGAAGGCAGCCATTAAGAGACTGAGCAGCCAGCATATTGGTTCCTGGCTCACCCCCTAAATATTGTCTGTTTTATACGATCGTTTTTTGTTCTCTGCAATTTGGGGGTTGTTGTTGTTTAGTCTCAGTGCTGTCTGACTCTTTGCAACCCCATCAATGGTAGTCCAAGAGGCTCCACTGTCGATGGAGTGGGTTACCATTTCCTCCTCCAGGGGATCTTCTTTATCCAGTGATTTAACCCATGTCTCCTACACTGGCAGGTGGATTCTTTATCACTGAGACACTAGGGAAGAACATTTGGGGATAGTGAGTCTTAAATATGTCTTCAAACAATTGAAATCTAATGTTAAATAATATTAAATGTTCACCTTACAAAATGTGAGGAATATTAAGGTATCTTTTTATATTATTGGCAAATATTCTTAGCACAAATGTAATACATAAATAAGCTTGCACTCATTACCTCCTTTACCTCCTTGTCTTAGAATTCAAGGGAACCCTTATGAATGTTTAAAATACATAATACAGATACACGGTTATCACACAACACTGCTCTCTGCCTTGCAGAGAATAATGAGGCATCTATATTAGGCGTGGTGATGTTAGAAGATCATGTTAGGGAGAAGTCTTCACAGAAACACATTAAGAAAGCTAAAGAATAGACATTTGAGTGGGAAAAATAGCATTCCAGACAGAAGGGCCAGTTTATATGGGTATTGTAAAGTGAGAAAGACATTTTAGGCACCAAAGTCAGACATTTATGAGGGAGGTTGATGAATAAAAGGAAGAAAGACCTGTGCAGAGCTTATATAGAAAGGTAGAGACCAGAGTATTCAGGCCTCATGAATCCTAGTTTTTAGCAAAATAAAGCAATTAAGGAGTTCTGAGAATGGGAGGTTTGAGAATAGATTCAACATACTTCTAAAGTGTCATGAAGGTTTATCTTCTTATGTGGAGAATAAATTGTAATAGAAATGAACACAGAGAAAATAATGGGCTATTTCAGGTTACAAATCTGAATTTATTAATGATTCAGTGACTTTATGGAAACATTGAAAAGAGTCCTTCTAAGACTTATTGGAAACCTAAATTATTAAAATATCTTTGGGACCACCTCTTTTGATGTATTTTATTAACATATTGCAAAGCAAGGGACCTGGAATAGACATATTTTCTCTCCTTATTTTCATCTTATTTGTTTTTTCCCCTGTGTTAGATTGTATCTGCCTGTAGGGAAAGAGCAAATTAGCCAAAATGGCATGGTCAGGCTCTCTCTCTCAGGTACAGCCTCGTGCTCTTGCCCCACATTTTGCAAATAATGATTATGTAACAGCTCTGATCACTTGGAGCACCGCACCTTCACATCACGAGGTGCTGCTTGCCTGTGGGCTACTTTGTGTGACACAGGTATATGAACTCCACCTAGAAAGCAGTGGCATTGCTGTTGTGTCACGGCTGTGTCCGTTGGGTAAGCCACGAGAGAGAAGACAGCATGTCTGCTGCTACCATGCCACATCAGCCAGGAGAGAATACAGCTATGGCCGCTGTGCCAGCCAAGAAAGAGGCTGTGCTGTGGTTTTCTTCCAGCTTCCCCACTTGCACCTTGTCTACCATGGGTTCAAGGAACAGATCACACAGTATGAACAGCGAGACAATTGGCATCAAGAACAGGATGAGAAGCAATACACTGCCCTGTTTTATTTTGACCTTAGACATTGTACACCTACCATTTCAGTTTATTCGGAAAAATTATATGTGTACCATACTTAACAACTGGAATAGGTAATCTCATCTGGATATCAATATTGTGCTCATATTATCCTTCTAACTTCTATTTTTAAGAATGCTCTGCTCTCTTGCAAACATCTCCTCAAAGATCATGCTATGTTGTGGTATATATCTCCTTAGCTGAAATATTTTTTTAATGGCAATTCTAATTGCTAGCAGTTGCCTAGAGAACTACATTGAAAAAAATTCTGAGGTTCAGTTAGAAAGAATAAAAAATTTATTAGCAATATCTACTATGGGCTTTGGAAATGAATCATATTTTTCATATATTTCCAACTCTCACTTCTTGTAACCTTTTCAAGAGAATTGTGATTGAGGAGACATGGCAGAGTTACATATAAGAATAAAGACAGAAAAATTCCTCAAGCAGGTGAAATCCTCTGCAGTCATGTACTGCTACTGAGGTAGCCCTTAGAATTTTACCTGCTTCATTATGTTTTACCATAAAAGTTCTACTGTAGTCACCTCCATAATATTCTTTTAATACTGTTGAGCCATAATGAAGTTAAACATAGTTGTAAAAGACTACATGAAATTCCAAATCTGCTAAGCTCCACTAACTAATCACTTATTGATTACCATAAATCATTTATTGATTACCCTGGTGAAGGCCAGAAATTTCCCCAGTGGCTCAGAGAGTAAAGCATCTGCCTACAATGCAGGAGACCCGGGTTTGATCCCTGGGTTGGGAAGATCTCTGGTGAAGGCATTGGCACCCCACTCCAGTACTCTTGCCTGGAAAATCCCATGGATGGAGGAGCCTGGTAGGCTGTAGTCCATGGGGCTGCAAAGAGTCAGACACGGCTGAGCATCTTCACCTCACTTCACTGATGAAGCCCTGCTCTGCTTGTTCTAGGTCATAAGTGTGTGTGCTTCTTTCTCTTTCTTTCTCTTATTCCCTTACAGAATTAAAGGAAAGTTTTCTCTGTGTTAAGAACTAGTCTATAGTCTATGAATTTCCTTATATGCCTTGATCTGTGTGGATGTATGTATTTTAATTCTAATTGAATAAATTTATAATTTATCAACTTATAAATATTCAGATTGGTAAAGTCAAATGAATAAATTATAGTTTGTTCAAGTCCATCATGTATGGTAGATCCATTTTCATAAATTTGCTTACCCTCTACCGACCAAAACACTTAATTTAATGCTTTTTTCTGGAAAGCACTTATTAGGGAGACTCCACACAACTCATACACTTGGTGAATTCATAATCAACTTAAATAATGAGAGACTAAGTCCTTGCTCTGAACTCTGGAGACAACTAACTAGCCCCTTTACTGTAATAATTCCCTCTGGGGGTTAATCACTAGTCTATACCATATGTATGTGCTTCGTGTCCTTTTTTTTTCCTGACCTGCAAATGATTGTCATGAATATCCACAGAAGCAAAAAGACAAATATATATTCAGAATCTCACTGTGTCTACGTGTCTTTGAAGAGACCATTCCTCAGCTAGAACTGGTAGGTTTAAATAGCAGTACTAATATAGAGAAACTGTATACTTTAATAAAGGAGGAGACTTTGTATACAAAGCCTAGAAATTAATGAAAACCAGGTTATTCTGATCATGAAGGCAATGGTAAAATACAACTTGGGTCAGATAGCATCTAGACAAATTTATCCAGTTTTAGTAAGAAGAAAGCCATCTGTGATGGATAAACACCACTGACATCCTGATCTAAGGGGTCAGTTTTATAATTTGAGCTTGTATTTTGAGAACATAAATTGGAGTTTGTTTATTGTTTAACTACTATTGGATAAAAAGACAAAATAATTTAGAATATGATAAAATAACAAAAATTAGTTTCATCCTTGGCTACATTTAACATCTTTGACAAGTCCAAAATGTAGTCTAATAAAAATCACATATCAAGAAAATGGAAAATATTGACTTATTTTATGTTCATTTAATTCTTCATGTTTTTATTTTCCTACATTGGATATTTACTTCAACTTAGAAAACACTTATGGAATTCTAAATTAAATGTGATTAATTTAAATCAGTATTTAAAAGATTTCCCCTCAAGTCCATATTTATTTTTCTGAAGTAACAAACCTTCTATTCAATACAATTGTCTAATTATATTGCTAATGTATTTGTTTTGGTGATTTTGTAACCTAAGGACTATTTCCAATTTTTCTAAACTTACCACCTACATTTATAACAAATACATACTTTAATATTTTAAACTTGATCAATATATGGGAAAAGAGTTCTTTGGGCACGTATAACATTGGAATTTTTCTACTGACTGTACATGCTTATTTTTTAACTAGGAAAACATTTATAATGGTTATTTTGGCAGAAAATCTGACTGTTCACATGTTAAACTTTTTTTGTGATAAGTGAATATTACCCCTGGGTTATTTAATCCACATACAGCTTAACACTATGAGAACAAATGATTGTTAAAATACTTCAAGATCAATAGAAACTTCATAGCCTTTTTTTCTTATCAAAAGAACCTCCAGCTACATATCTCTGTACATTGAATATGTGCTTTTATGAATATGTGTAGAAAGGCTTTATTACTGAATATAGACACAGACTATTAAACATAGTTTTCTTACTTCAACTTTGTACCACAGTTGAAG
>ML661889.1:6316015-6342993 GCA_007570785.1 Antilocapra americana | reverse complement strand
GTAATAATTTTTATTCATTTAGTCACATAAACAGCACAGAAAGAGCTAGGCTCACCAGTCATAGGCAACCATTCCATTGTCAGAAATTTCTGTTTGAGAAAAACCAAACCTTGCCTAATTGAGTGTTATTCAATTATTTTTTCATTCCTTTTCAGTTCAATATTATTTATATAAATACATACCACTCAAAATTTTAAATTTTTTTATGTGAGTTTTAAACTGTGCCTCAAGTTAGCAATAACTGTATTATTTTTCTGATTCTAACCTATTTTTACCTGTGTCTGAGTAGAAGAGTATTTTAAAAATATTTCACATTTGATCATATATAAAAATTGTCAAAATGAATTATTTTGTCTCTTATAACACATTTGAATCATGTTTATGTGCATTTAGATGGATATATTTTATAAATATGCATGGAAAAAATTTTTTAAAAACAAATTAATAAATATTATTTTTGCTTTTAATTTTCCAATTTTACACAATAAACGATAAACACTACTTTTAAGATTCTCCTCAAGGTTTTCTTCTATTAGTATTTTTAGATAGAGGACTGCATAATTTTGATAATTTCATAACTATTATGTAGATTCAATTATTGCATGAAATATAATACCAATGATGATGACAACAACTCTTTTAAAGAAGACA
Source organism: Antilocapra americana (assembly GCA_007570785.1). Taxonomy (NCBI): domain Eukaryota; kingdom Metazoa; phylum Chordata; class Mammalia; order Artiodactyla; family Antilocapridae; genus Antilocapra; species Antilocapra americana. Next base: position 6,342,342 of record ML661889.1, on the reverse strand, counting down.
GCCTAGATAATTTTATTACTTATATTTAATAAAGAAAAACATTTTTATTAACACTAAGTCTACCATACCAAATTTGCATAGTAGAAATCCTCCTGTGGTCCTTATTGGTTTGAGTATCTTCACAATCACCAGAAAATGAGACAATGTTAAAAATAAAATTTGGGGAATGCACATAGGTATTTAGCACCTATGTGTACAATAAAATAACACAAATATAGCTCAAAATCCTTCAAGCTAGGCTTTAATTGTATGTGAACCAAGAACCTCTACATGTACAACCTGGATTTAGGAAAGGCAGATGAACCAGAGATCAAATTGCCAACATCCATTCGATCATAGAAAAAGAAAGGGAATTCCAGAAAAACATCTACTTCTTCATTGATTATGCTAAAGCCTTTGCCTGTGTGGATCACAACAAACTGTAGAAAATTCTTAAAGAAATGGGAATACCAGACCATCTTACCTGTCTCCTGTGAAACCTGTATGCAGATCAAGAAACAACAATTAAAACTGGACAGGGAACAATGGACTGGTTCAAACTGGAAAAGGTGTACATCAATGCTGCATATTGTCACCCTGCTTATTTAACTTATATGTAGAGTACATCATGCAATATGCTAGGCTGGATGAAGCACATGCTAGAATCAAGACTGCTAGGAGAATTATTAATAACCTCAGATATGTCAATGACACCAACCTAGTGGCGGAAAGTGCAGAGAACTAAAGAACCTCTTGATGAAGGAGAAAGCGGAGAGTGAAAAGCTGAATTAAGACTCAACATTCAAAAGATAAAGATTATGGCATCTGGTCACATCACCTCATGGCCAGTACTTAGGGAAAAAATGGAAATGGTGACAGACTTTATTTTCTTGGGCTCCAGAATTAATGCAAGTGGTGACTGCAGCCATGAAATTAAAAGATGCTTATTCTTTGGAAGAAAAGCTATGACAAAACTAGACAGCATATTAAAAAACAGACATTGCTTTGCCAACAAAGATCTGTATAATCAAAACTATGGTTTTCCAGTAGTCATGTATGGATGTGAGAGTTAGACCACAAAGAAGGCTAAGCACCAAAGAATTGCTGCTTTCAAACAGTGGTGCTGGAGAAGACTGTTGCAAGTCCCTGGGATAGCAAGGAGATCAAACCAGTCAATCCTAAAGGAAATCAACTCTGAATGTTCAGTGGAAGGATGGATGCTGGAGCTGAAGTTCCAATACTTTGCGAAGAACCGACTCACTGGAAAAGACCCTGATGCTGGGCAAGATTGAGGGCAAGAGGAGAAGGGGACAACAGAGGATGAGATGGTTGGATGGCATCATTGATTCAATGGACGTGAGTCTGAGCAAACTGGGAGAATTTGCGGTCCATGGAGTTGCAAAGAGTCGGACACAACTGAGCGACTGATCAACAAAAACATGTTGCCCTTTAGAGTCTTATAACAATTTGAGAGGTTGAAGAATAGAGATTATTTTATTTCTATAGAAAATTAAATCAATGTTGAAAAGAATTAAAGAGTATATTTCCCTACTACATGTTAGGGCAGGACTAGAAGTGATTCTTGACTCTTGGTTCAGTGTTTCATTTTGTTTTGTTTTGTTTCAAGTTTTGATAACTGAACTAAACAATAACTTCTGAATATTTCGTGAACTATAAAGGAAAAAAAGGGAAATTCAGAGTAAATTCTCCACATTCTCTCTTTGTACTCTAGAACTAGAACTTGGTATAAGCATATGTGTGTATATCTGTGATTCTGTATCTGTGTCTGTGCAGTTGGTATGTGCCATTAACAGTATTTTAAAGGGAAAAAAAGAAACAGGAAGATGGAGCCAAAAGATCTAAATTAAAGAGAAAAGTAGACAAAAGTAAGCCAACAGTGCCCACTCATTGTGGCAAAACTGAGTACAAGTATCAAGGGTATTTGTGCCAGGAATTATCAGGAGTCAATCTGGACACAAGTTTTAAAAGTCAGAAGAAAGCAATCATCACAAAAAGGAAAGCATTTAGGAGCCAACGGGGGAAAAAAGCACTATTTGTGAAAGATTTGATGACGATTGTTTAGAGATAATTTACACAGAGAATGCAAAGAGACAAGAAAGAAAACTCCAGCCAGGAATCCAACAACAAGAAAGTCAGGGGAAATAGACAAAAAGTAGAGGCTAAAAGTTTTTTTCAGGAACCAAAGTATGAGATACAGAACACAACTGAAAAAAAGAAAGAAAGAAAATAGAAGGAAGGAAAGGAGGAAGGAAGGAAGGAGGCATGGAGGGAGAAAGAAAGAACAAAAGAAGAAAGAAACATTAACACAGAAATATTTATGTTCTTGTGCAGAAACTTCCTGGGAAGCTTATTTTATCATTATTTGGGGGAGGTAGGGACACATGACAGACTGTAGCCAGTTTAAACCTTCAGGAATAAGTTAAAGCATTTGGTATATATATCTGAGATAAAAGGGAAGGGTGAGAATATAGTATAGGTGAGAGAAGAAAGTACTGTAACAATTTGCTGAGTGGGTATATAATTCAACTCATATGAACATATCTGAATATTTCAAATTAGGAAGGTGACAGGGGTAAAAGATTGAATACTAGCTGCCAAAAAGTTTCATGACTATATTCTAATCCACTTGAACTAACTTATGGCCAAAGACCATTTGATTATTATGTGATCCATTAAACTCAGGGTTCATAAATTCATGAATTCATGGTAAAAGCCACAAATAAATGTGATGAGCAAATCTATACCTACAAACTATATTTACAAAATTTTACAATAAATTTCCCTTTTGTGCCTTTCTGTTTGAAAATAAATGCAGTAATGTGAAAGTGTATACAAGTAACGCGCTTGCATTAGTCAATTAAAATGTATTTTTCAGAAATGTCTACCTTTTCTTTTTCTGTAGGAATCAAATACTACTTTCTATATGCCCATACCTCTGTCACAGACTAAATAATCACTTTTTCTGGATTACATTCATTTTAAAGACTTTCTGAAAAAACGTACACAAACTTGATGAAAATGATGAATGGCTCAATGATATCTGAGTTTGTTTTGTTAGGACTCACCAACACTTGGGAACTTGAGCTTATCTTTTTTTTCATATTTTTATTGGCCTATGCAGCGATTATGGCAGGAAACCTTCTCATTGTGGTCACCATAACCTTGGACTCTCATCTGCACTCCACACCAATGTACTTCCTCCTTGGAAACCTCTCCTTTCTTGATATGTCTCTTTCTACAATCACAACCCCCAAGATGGTTGCAGATTTTGTCAGGAAGAACAAAACTATTTCTCTATGGGGCTGTATGGCTCAGATGTTCTTCCTTCACTTTTTAGGGGGTAGTGAAATGACACTTCTCATAGTTATGGCAGTTGATCGGTACTTTGCAATATGTAAACCTCTTCACTACACAACCATCATGAACCATCGGATACTCAGAGGCTCTGTGCTGCTATCATGGGCTGTTGGCTTTGTGCATACAGTGAGCCAGATGGTTTTTACCATCACCTTGCCCTTCTGTGGTCCCAATATAGTAGACAATATTTTCTGTGACCTTCCGCTCCTTATAAAGCTTGCCTGCACTGAGACCTATGTTCTGGAGTTGCTAGTAATTGCTGACAGTGGACTATTGTCTTTCATCTCCTTCATACTTTTGCTCATTTCCTACACTATCATTCTGATAACCGTTCGACATCAGTCCTCTGGTGGTCTCTCCAAAGCTCTGTCCACACTATCTGCTCATATTACAGTGGTCACTTTGTTCTTTGGGCCGTGTATCTTCATTTATGCTTGGCCATTTAGTAGTTTTTCAGTGGATAAATTTCTTTCTGTGTTTTATTCAGTTATCACACCTTTATTGAACCCCATTATTTACACTCTGAGGAATCAGGAGATGAAAGCAGCCATGAATAGACTGAGGACCCAACATGTGAGCTCCAGAAAGACCTTCTAGGCAACAACCATGATGACAAAGATTTCTAGACCAAAACCCATATATAATACATCTCGGAATAAGTTGGTATTAATTTGTCTTTTTGTAGTTTTTAAAATATTCATAATGTATATTAAACCTACCAAATGTTCCATCATCGTATCTCTATGATATATTTTGTTTTGTTGAAAGAATAATTTTTAATTGAATTCAATTCAGCTGGGATTAAATTTCTTAAATAAAGAAATAAGGAGAAAAGAAACTGACTCACTAACTATAGTGGGAAACCCAGAAATGTTCAAGACTAAACTTCATTAAATAAAGAGAAATCAAATATGAACTGGTCCACTTTTAAATTCAAAATGAGGTATCTTTCAGCTAAATTCTCCAGTTAACCAAATGTGCATACAAAAGTATTAACTCAACTCACAAGCACATACACACATAAACTTACAATTTTGTGTGCCTTAATATGTATAAGAATTATTGCTTTTTTGACAAGAAAAATTTTCTATGAGTAGATAGATCCAAATATTAGCTGTCATCTGCTGGCAAGAAGCATATATTTAATTCTTAAGGAAAACAGAAATCCCACCCTAACATAAAAGTTGCACATAGTTCATTTTACCCTATTCTATCTTTGTGATTTTATTCATAGACGTTCTCATGTATCTATCAAGAGTCAAGTAAGAGCATTACTACTATTTCATTCCACATGGAAAAGGAAAAAATTAAGAAGTCTCTCTATATTCAGTTAGTTACTTCACAATAAAACAGAAAGTATTCAAGCTACTTGCATTACATGAAGTGCGCCAATTTACAAGTTTGATAAGTGGCTCATGAGTATTAGAACACAAACACGTTCTTTGATCTCTTTGGCATCAAATGCAAATGCTCTGCTTTACCCCAGGCATTCAGTGATCCTATTATGGTCATCTATCTAATACTTTTTCTTCATTGCCTCTAAACAATTTGTTGTTGTTCAGTCATTTAAGTCATATCTGACTCTTTGCAAGCCAATGGACGGCAGCACCCCAAGCTCCTCAGTCCTCCACTATCCCAGAGTTTGCTCAAATTCATGTCCATTGAGTTGGTGGTACTATCTAACCATCTCATTCTCTGGTGCCCTCTTTTCCTTTAGCCTTCAGTCTTTCCCAGAATCAAATTCTTCTCCAATGAGTCAGCTCTTCACATCAGGTGGCCAAAGTATTACAGCTTCAGCCTCAGCATCAGGGTTGATTTCTTTTAGGATTGATTGGTTTGATCTCCTTTCAGTCCATACTGATTATAGGCTAAAGTGTGCTTTAAAAATGAATCTCTAGCCATATGTGCTGGATGTATTTCACACAAAAGTTTTATTTTAAAAAATGCTTTGAGGAGGGTAGGAAAGGTCACTGGAGATCACTGGACATATTTGTATCTTTCCTATAAAGTATTTCAATTGTAGAGTTTAATCTAGACACTGATTTGGCATGTGGTTAGGTCAAATTTTTAACATGTTGCCTTATTTATTTCAGACTCCTTTTTACTACAAAAGTGGATTATTAGAAATAATAAAGACTTCTTTTTTTTTTTTTTTTTAAATCCCAACATTTTTTTTTAATTGTTTTTGCCATACAATGTCATGATATCACCATGGGTTTACATATGCTTCCCCTCCGGAACCCCCCTCCCTTCTCCCTCCCCCCCGGGAAATCTCGCTGCACCAGTCCCGAGCATCAATCCTGGGCTGGCGATTGATTAGACACATGACAATTAACAAAGACTTCTAAGCAATCCTCTATATCCAATTATTTTATCATGGCATAGATAATAATTTGTATATTTTTAAAAATATATTCCTCATTTTTCATACATTGTGAAAAGATACATTCTGCATAGCTTTAACTTGATACAAATGGTACCTATATATTACTGCCATTATTCTAAAATTTATTTTTTCACTCATTGTTATGTTGTAAAGATTCATCTACTTAAATATATTCTGCTCTAGTTCATTCTTTTTAAAAATGTGGTTAAAATATAACATCTTAATTTTCAATTGTACAATAATGTTAAATATATGCACCTTGTGAAATGGATCTCTAGAAATTTTTCATCTTTCAAAACTGAAACTCCATAGCCCTTATACAAGTGCTCTTCTCACCCCACCCCACCCTGGCAACCACCAGTCTCCATTCTCTTTCTAAAGATTTGAATACTTGAGTCAATCATGAAGTATTTTTATCTTCTTGAGATGGACTTATTTCATTTAGCATACTGTTCTCAAAGTTCACCCATGCTGTAGCATATGATAGGATTTCCTTCTTTTTAAATGCTAAATACCATTCCATTGTACATTCATGCCAGATTTTCTTTATCCGGTCATTTATCACTGGACATTTAGTTTGCTTCCACCCCTTGCCTATTGTAAATATTGCTGCAATGAACAAAGGTGTGCAAATATCTCTTCAAGATGCTGTTTTCAATTCCATATGTATGTATATGTACACACACACTTAGAATTCAAATGTTAACTCTATTTTTATTCTCTGTTTTTAATTTTTGAAGAAACTCCATAATTTTTTCCAGAATGGTTGCAACATTTTATATTCCCACCATCAATGCAAAAGCTTTCCTAATCTCTGCATGTCTACATCCTCATCAGCACTTGTTATTTATTGGGTTTTGTCTTGATAGAAGCCATCCTAACAGTTGCGAGGTAATATCTCAGGGTGGTTTTGATTTACATTTTCCTGATGATTAGCAATGTTGAACATCTTTTTCACATGCTTGCTGACTTTGAATAAATGTCTATTCAAGTTCTTTGCCCATTTTTCAATGGGTTATTTGGTTTCATATTGTTAAGTTGTACCAGATCTTTATATATTCTATATATTAACTCCTTATATACATTATCTGCAAATATTTCTTCCATTGTGTAGTTTGCCTTTTCACTCTCTTGATTGTTTTTTTTGCTACAGAGAAGTTTGTAACTTTGATATAACTTCATCTGATTTTTGCTTTTTCTATGTTTTGCTGTCATATCCAAAAAAATTCAAATTTTAATGGCAAATTCAACATCTTAAAAATCTTATATATTTTCTTCTTCAAGTTCAGTAGTTTCAGGTCTTACATTTAGGTATTTAATTCATTTGGATTTAATTTTTGTATATTGTGAAAGGTTAAAAATCCAACATCATTTTTACATATGTATATCTAGCTTTCTCACCCCACTTGTTGAATTTAGTTTATTCATTTTAATGGCTACATTCTTCTTCTAATAGATATTCTAAAATGTATTTCCCTCTCCCCTTGGAAAAACTTTAGAATTATCTAATTATTTATTTTTATAAATAATGTCTCAATTGAATATATATACAAGTATATATGCTCACATATATTTATATATATGTAAATATATATATATATATATTCAAGGCTATGGTTTTTCGAGTGGTCATGTATGGATTTAAGAGTTGGACTCTAAAGAAAGCTGGTGCTGAAGAATTGATGCTTTTGAACTGTGGTGTTGGAGAAGACTCTTGAGAGTCCCTTGGACTGCAAGAAGATCCAACCAGTCCATCCTAAATGAGATCAGTCCTGAATATTCATTGGGAGGACTGATGCTGAAGCTGAAACTCCAATACTTTGGTCACGTGATGCGAAGAGCTGACATTTGAAAAGACCCTGATACTGGGGAAGATTGAGGGCAGGAGGAGAAGAAGACTACAGAGGATGAAATGGTTGGATGGCATCACCGACTCAATGGAGATGAGTTTGAACAAACTCTGAGAGTTGGTGATGGACCAGGAGGCCTGGCGTGCTGAGGTCCATGGGATCGTGAAGAGTCGGACACAACTGAGTGACTGAACTAAACTGAACTGAATAATACATTGATCACATTTGTTATTTTATAGAGAATTAATGTAATGCCATGGATACCATCACATCACTACTAATTCCCAATAATAAAACACAACTCAATGTAGCGTTTCTAGCTGTGCGTTTGAATGTCATTGCTACATTAGATGAAAACCAGCAGTTATAGCAAGTGGTATTTTTATATTTAACCAAATCAAATTTTTGGCAGAGTGGAGTCCTAGTGATAAAAGATCAATACAATGTTTTGGTAGGTTATTTTTATGTCTCACTTGACCATAATCAAAAAAAACTAGAATTTTATAATTTTAGAAGACCTTGCAATTTTAAGAAAGAAATTTCAGTCATTGGTACCAACTCTGGTTACAGAGACAAAAGGAAGAAGGAAAAAATCCTGTGTATTCACTCGGTGAAAACAAATAACCTGAAAAACACAACAGGCAAATATTTTGTTTACAAATGGCAAAAGTTGAGAACTAAACAACTATTATAATGGATAAGTCTTCATACTATGATCAATCTAACTCAGAATACATTTTTTATATATCCCAAATTTTTTAGAGATTGCTTCCTCATGCTTAACTGAAAAAATAAAGAAATATTCCCACATTACAGAGGAAATCAAATGTTTGTGAATGATAACTGAAACAGAAGCAGTATTACAGAAAATAATATATTTATTCTATCATAAATGTACACACCTCAATGTCTCCACTACTTTTCTCCCAGTCCAAAGATAAATATGCAAAAAATAGGCAGATATCCATTAAAGATTTTCTGGGTCACTCACAGCTATCTGCAAGTAGGAAAGAAGCCACGGTATTTAGAGAACTCACTGTATCCTACAAGGATAAGAGCTGTATTTGACATGTCCACAAAAGATGGTCTTACCCATTTTCAGAGAGGAAGTATAAGGACAGCTTTATACACAGACCACACACAAGTATACATATATTTGGTAAAGTTCAATAGTGCCTGGAAGAATACTTTTCCCAAAATGTTTGCTGATTATTACTTGCCACACATCCTAAAATTCCACTATTTTTGTCATTCTTTTAGTGATAAAACCATTTCCTTCAAAAAAAGTACCTAAGTATACAAAATTACAAGCAGTAACATATTTGCTTGGTTTTAGTCATGCATATCATATCATGAGTTGGTTTATCTCCTTTATTCCATGATAACCTGCCAAGACCAAAGCCTTAGGGAATTGGTGTCCAGGGGGTGTGGAGACTAGGAAAAAAATAGAAGAAAGGGTAGAGAAGAACTGGAGAAAAAGACCTAGAGACTCAATTTGTGTAACTGGAAAGCAGGTTTAACTACAAGAAACTGCACCTGGAGATTTAGGGTTCTAGTTGGAGTTCCAGAATCTGTAGGAACTACTATCCAGTGTTATTACATTCTGAAAGGAATCAGTTGTTGTCTCTTTTTCCACACAATGGCCTTGCAAATGTTTATAGCACTCAGTTCATAGTACCAACACTTGAAATTAACTCAAATTAATAAGCAAATTGTGATCTATCCATATGCTGAGGGATTAAAAAGAATACTACAGAAAACAATATGCCAATAAATTAGATATTTTACATGGAATGGGCAAATATCTGGGACACAAGACACAAGAAATAGAGAATTGAAGACATAAAGAAAAAAGAATTGAATTAGGAATTATAAAACTTACTAAAATGAAAAATCCAGGCCCTAATGGCTTCACTGGTGCATTCTACCAAATATTTAAATAATAAATAATTTCAATTCTCAACAAACTCTTCCAGAAAATAGAGGAGTAGGGAACAACTTTACTCTGGTACAAAAGCAACACAAAATAAACAACAGACCAATATCTCTCATGAATATTGATGCAACTATAAACTATGTGTCAAACACTTTAAATATAAAGATATGGATTAAGAATGAAAGGATGATGAAGATGAACAAGGTCAGAGGACTGACATTACTAGACTTCAAGATTTACTATAAAGCTACAGCAATCAAGACAGTGTGGTATTGGCTAAAGAATGGAAAGATATCTATGTAACAGTATAAAAGGCCCAGAAATAGACATAGGTAGGCAACTGACATATTTGTCAATCAGTTGACAAACACAATAATACAGCAAAGATTTAGTCAGTGCAGGCACAGCTAGATATCTACATGCAAAAATCCCAAGAATCTAAACATAGACCTTACATCTTTCACAAACACTAACTCATTATGGATCACAGATGTATTGTAAAATGTAAACTATAAGTGTCCTAGAAAATAATATAGGAGAAACCACATTTGGTGTAAAATTTTTTATATAATGGCATTAAGTATTTTTTACATAATGAATGCAACTACTTTAATGATTAAGTTAAATCTGTGTTAAAACACTCAGTAATATTGCATATTTTATTTTTCTAAGGACTTCACTGGTGGCTCAGATGGTAAAGCATCTGCCTACAATGTGGAACACCTGGGTTCGATCCCTGGGTCAGGAAGATCTCCTGGAGAAAGAAATGGTAACCCACTCCAGTACTGTTGCCTGGAAAATCCCATGGACAGAGGATCCTGTTAGGCTACAGCTTATGGATCACAAAGAGTTGGACAGGACTGAGCGACTTCACTTATTTTTCTAAATTTATTGATGTATAGTTACAATATTATCAATATATTAATTTCAAGTGTATATTACATTTTAAATGGCTCAATAAAATTAGTGTTTTTCAGGTTACTTCTATTTATTTTTTATGTATTTATTTACTTATTATATAAATTTCAGGTGTATATAATTATAATTTGACATCTGTAAACCCTACAGCATATTAAAAAGCAGAGACATTACTTTGTCAACAAAGGTCCATCTAGTCAAGGCTGTGGTTTTTCCAGTGGTTATGTATGGATGTGAGAGTTGAACTATAAAGAAAGCTGAGCACTGAAGAATTGATGCTTTTGAGCTATGGTGTTGGAGAAAACTCTTGAGAGTCCCTTGGACTGCAAGGAGATCCAACCAGTCCATCCTAAAGGAGATCAGTTCTGGCTGTTCATTGGAAGGACTGATGTTGAAGCTGAAACTCCAATACTTTGGCCATCTGATGCGAAGAGCTGACTCATTGGAAAAGACCCTGATGCTGGGAAGGATTGAGGGCAGGAGGAGAAGGGGACAACAGAGGATGAGATGGTTGCATGGCATCACCGATTCATGAGTTTGGGTGGACTCCAGGAGTTGGTGATGGACATGGAGGCCTGGCATGCTGCAGTTCATGGGGTTACAAAGAGTCAGACACGACTGAGAGACTGAACTTAACTGAACTGAAACCCTACAAAGTAATCAATACCAAGTCTAAGTATATTTATCATTCATCATCAATCAGTTAACACTCCTAACCCATTTCACCTAGTCTTCAACTCCTTTCACTCTTGGCAGTCACTAATCTGGTCTCTGCACCTATGAGTTTGTGTTTGCTTTGTTGTCCCAGATTTCACATATTGCTGAAAGTATACAGTACTTGTCATCTTCATCTGATTTATTTCATTTGGCATAAAACCTTCAAGGTCCATCCATGTTGTCACAAATGACAGAATTCATTCTCTTTTAGAGCTGAGTAATATTCCATTGTGTATATACACCACATCTCCTTCATCCATTCATCCACTGATGGACACTAGTTTCTATATCTTGGAGATTGTAAATAATGGGACACTGAATATAGGGGTACATATACCTTTTCAAGTTAGGTTTTTTTTTGTTTTCTTTGGATAAATATTCAAAATGGAATTGTTGTTTCATACCTTAGCTCTATTCTTCATTTTTAGAGGAGTCTCCATATTTGTTTCCATAGTAGTTGCATTAATTTACAATCCCACCAATAATGTACAAGGACTCCTTTTTTGTCACACCCACTCCAACATTTGTTATTACTTTTTTCAACAATAGTCATTCTAACATGTGTGAAGCAATATGTCATTCTGGTTTTGATTTGTATTTCCCCAAGAATTAGTGGTACTGAACATATTTTCATGTATTTGTTGTCTTCTTTGGAAAAATGTCTATTCAGACCCTCCGTGCATTTTTAAATCAGTTTGCTTGCTAAATTGTATGACTTTATATATTTTATAACCACTTATAAGATATGTGATTTACAAATATCTTCTCCCACTGCTTAGATTCTCTTTTAATTTTGTTTATAGTTTTCCTTGCTGTGCAGAAGCATTTTAGCTATTGTAGTTTCATTTGTTTGTTTTTGCTTTCGCAGCTCTTGCATCAGAAGTCACATGCACAAAACATCAATAAAACTGATGTCAGTGTGGTTATGCCCTATGCTTTTCTAAGAATTTTATGGTCTCAAGTCTTACATTCATATCTTTAATCCATTTTGTGTTAATTTTTGTGAATGGTGAAAGATAATGATCTAGTTTTATTTTATCACATGTGGCTGTCCATTTTTCCCAACACCATTTATTGAAGTCTATTTTTATTCAGAGTATGACTTTTGCTCTTTTGTCATAAATTGTTGATATTCATGTGGGTTTATTTCTGCACTCTAACCTCTGTTTTATTGATCCTTGTGTCTGTTTTTGTGCCAGTACCAAAATATTTTGATTACTATAGCTTGGTAGTTAAAAATCAGACAGTATGATACCTCCTTTATTCTTCTTTCTCAGGGTTGTTTTGGCTATTGAGAATTATTTTTGATTTATACAAATTTTATAATTATTTGTTGTAGTTCTGTGAAATATACCTTTAGAATTTTGATAGGGATTGCACTGTATCTATAGATTCCTCTGGGTAGCAAGAACATTTTAACAATATTAATTCTTCCAATCCATGAACACAAAACATCTTTTTAATTTGTATCTTCTAATTGCTTTCATTGGTGTCTTACAGTTTTCACTATATAGAACTTTAATCTCTGTAATTATATCTATTCTTAGGTTTTTTAATTCTTTTTGATGAAATTTTTAATGGGTTTGTTTTCTTAATTTACCTTCCTGACAGTTTGATATTAGTGTGTACAACTGCAACAGAATTCTGTAAATTAATTTTGTATTCTCTGATTTTACTGAATTAATTTATTCGCTTTTACAGTTTTTTGGTGAAGTCTTTTGAGCTCTTTATATATAGTACTGTGTGATCTTCAAATAGTGAAATTTTTACATCTTCTCTTCAGATTTTGGTTGGTTGGTTGGTTTAGTCACTGAGTCATGTCTGACTCTTGTGACACCATGGACTGTAGCCTGCCAGGCTCCTCTGTCCATGAGATTCTCTGGGCAAGAATACTGGAGTGGGCTGCCATTTCTTTCTCCAGGAGATCTTACCAACCCAGGAATCAAATCTGGATCTCCTGCATTGCAGGCAGATTCTTTACCAACCGAGCTACAAGGGAAGCCCCGTAGGATCTTCCCAACCCAGGGATCAAACCCAGGTTTCCCACATTGCAGGCAGATTCTTTACCAGTGAGCCACAAGGGAAGCCCAAGAAGACTGGAGTGGGTAGCCTATCCCTTCTCCAGCAGATCTTCCCAACCCAGGAATCAAACTGGGGTCTCCTGCCTTGCAAGCGGACTCTTTACCAACTGAGCTATCAGGGAAGCTTCAGATTTTGATGACTTTCATTTTTATTGCCTAACTTCTATGGCTAGAACTTTCAATACTATGTTAAGCAAAAGTGTTGAAACTGGTTATCCTTGTTCTGTTCCTGATCTTAGAGGAAAATATTTCAGTTTTTGTTCAGAGTTTTTATTGTTAATGGATGCTGGATTTTGTCAAATGTATTTCTGCTTTTGTTCAGATAATCATCTGATTTTTATCCCTCTTTTTGTTAATGCGATAAATCACAGTGATAGATTTATGAATACTGAAACATTTTTACATTCCTGAAATAAATGCCACTAGATTGTAATATATGATTAAATAATTAATTCTTGGATTCAATTGATAATATTCTGTTCAAGAATTTTACATCTATGTACATCAATGTTATTGGCCTATAATTTGTGTGTGTGTGATGTCTTTGTCTGGTTTTGGTATCAGAATAATGCTGGTTTCATTATTGTCTTTGAAGAATTTTCCCTCTCCAAGTTTTTAGAGAGTTTGAAAAAAGTAGGTATCAAATCTTCTTTGAATGTTTTCTAAAAAGACAAATAATCTTGCCATTCACATGAGGGTTTTCTATTGGTGGTCATATATCACACACTAGTAAGGATATGGTTTCTTAAAACTGGAATTAAATCTTAACTGCATCCGATTATTTAGATCTAGTTAGAGATTAAGACTGCAGAACACATCTTAGTACTTACAGGTTAAATAAAAAGTAATTTAAAACTTCACTATTCTTAGCTGCTTTATGTGTAATTTTTCTTGACTCCCAGTTCTGATTTCCAGAATATGCAAAAGTTACTGCTCTTAACAAAGATGTTAAGATCTCTGCTCTTAACAGAGATGTACAATGTAAATTATTTTCATGATTCTTGTTCTGTCCAGAACAGGTAATAGGAAAAATTCACCCAAGGGATTCCTTCCAGTGGTGAATATATGTCAGGCTGAGGGGAATTTCTCCCACAGATACTGTTTCCACTCCACAGTGGATGTTATCTCAAGCATATATCAGAAAAGAAGAGTAAAAAGTAACCTGGTCTTAGAGAAATCTTTTCTTAGTAAGTTATCTCATATTCTTTAGAACTTTCTTCCTTAAAATAATTTAAAAAATATTTCTAGGTATCTGTTTCATGCATGCCCACTACGCTTAGAGTTGAGTATGACTTGTTTAGCTTCTGACCTTTAAAGAGATAATGAGTTAACCTACTGTAATTTCCATGGTCTCTTTAACACAGTGTACATACCATCGTAATGCCATGCCTCAGAGGTGCTCTCAAGTCTGCTTTGAGAGATCACAGTTCTTTGCATATTATAACTACTTGATTATGAGCAACTTCCAGCTATTCTGGCTAAATGGTCCTTCTCATTTAAAAGATAAGAGTTTTATATCAGAGAGGGTACTACATACTATGATAACTTTCAGGATTAAGATAGAAGAAAAAATAATTATATATCTAGTGAGAAGTGATGCAATACTAAGTTACTGTAGGGTTAATAGGGTTTAACAGGATTAAAACTCATAACCTTAGGAAGAAAAGGGCGCAGCTTTAGGTAGAGAAAGGAACTTGGACAATTTCCCTGTGTACTTTCCCTAGTGTATATCTCAGACTATTAAATTCTCTGTCCAAGTTTCACTTTGTAAAATTAAAAATGTTGATAATCACAGTTTTAGAATTGCTATTATAAAAATTAATAGGAGGATCTTGTGTCTAGATGGAGATGAAAAAATGCTTGGCTATATTTTAATACTATAAAAAGAGTAACTCAATTTGTCTCCTTTCCCTAAGTTTTTCATTTTCACTAATCCCAAAGTTATAACTACCTGTTCTTGTGAAAACTGACCCTAGGTTACAGGATTCTAAAGGTGCTTTAAAAAAATGTACTATTCTCTTGAAGGCTTTCTTAAAATACAAAACACTTTCTAGATAAAAGCAGATGTAAAAGGTGAAAAACTTGTTAATAAGCTCTTGGAAAGCAAGAAGCAATTCTTGCTTCTTGATATTTCCTTTGCATCCACATCCTATAGAGTTGCTTAATTTAATTTAAAGAAAATATAATCAGTTATTATTTTAAATAAAATTTACTTTATGTATTTTGGTTACAGAAGGTGGTTGGCAGTTAACTAAGATTGCTTCTTGAAACCTTTGGAAACTGTAAAACTTTAAGGTATATTTTAATGAATAAGGAGGGGAAATAACTAGTATTTATTAAACATTACTGAGTACCAGATAATGTTAAGTAATTTCTGTATGTTTTCTGATTTGAAGACAAGTCTATTAGATTGAGTGTTCTCTTTTCACAGATGAGGAAATGGAAATAGAAATAAATTTAGCTCAAGATCACAAGGTCAACAAGTAATAAAGTTGGAGTTTAGACCAGATCTGACTAATCTAAAAGGCCATGGTTATTCTACTAATTACCTCAAATGTCAAACTGATATTGATTGATATAATCATTCTACTAATATTATGAAATATTAACAATTTCAAAACTGATTTTGAAAACATTGTCATTTCTTTTTGGTAAATGGTTCCTCAGCAATGTACATATTAATCTTTTAAGAAATTCCTCTCTCAAACCCAGTTGAAATTCTGCTTTTGCTACTAGCTATCTTCCATATCCCTTATCCCAAGAGGTATTAAAAAATATATAGAAAACTAATCCTGGTCTGTTATCTTGATAGGTTTATCTTGACAAAAATTAAGATTCCATGAAAAGATCAAACCATTCAGATTTCTCAGGGGATATAATATAGGATGTAATATAGGATATTTTCTTTAGAAATTAAACATATCTCTATCATGGAGGATATATTTATCTTTAAGCTGTGAGACTATTATTACATGTTCCCTCTTTCACAGCAAATGTGTGGGTCATCTAATTATTTGAAGACATTATTTTGTCTTTCCCTCCTTTCTCTATACTTCTGAGTTCACATTATAAGGGAAGGGGAAACCAGTGCTCATGATGAGGTAATAGTTTTCATTGTTCACCTGCTCTCCTTACACTACCCTTGAGATTTCAAAGGATAAAAGAAAATGCAGCACCCAAAAAGTAAAACAAAGCCAAGGGAAATAGAGGGGAAAGAGAGACACACACCCTTGTGGCTTAGCTGGTAAAGAATCTACCTGTAATGTGGGAAACCTGGGTTTGATCCCTGGGTTGGGAAGATTCCCCTGGAGAAGGGAAAGGCTATCCACTCCAGTATTCTGGCTTGGAGAATTCCATGGACTGTATAGTCTTGGAGTCACAAAGAGTCAGACAGGACTGAGCAACTTTCACTTTCACTTCAGAGATACACAGTTATATTTCCACCATTCAGCTTGAAAGGAATTCTTAATGTACTTAAGGATTAATATAAGTTTTATCTTTATTCAATTTAGAGGTCAATAATTGATGATCTCTGAAGTTTTAACTTCATGTTCAATCAGTACTAACAAAGACATACTTTGCTTTCACACATTAACAGTAATATTTCAAAACCTAGGGGTTTCCTACCATCTGCTGATATAACTGAAAGTAAATATTTTCTATTGATAAGCTTGAGTTATAAGGAACTTTCATTCAGATGTCACCAAAGCAGAACTTAAGTCTGAGTTAACCTCCCTTTCTCATATAATTCTCCAGACATTTTTTCTAATAGATTTAGTTAACTACATGAATTCTGTTGACTTGTGATCTTAAATAATGATAAATTATGTGCTTGATTTTGCATGTGAATTATCATGCTTGGTATTTATTATATGGCTTTTCTCCTAAAGATTGTTCCAATATATAATGTAGAGAAATAAGGTAAAAATTTAATTAAATGATGTCTTATAGAAGGCACTCAAATGAGGCTTAAATAAATCAATATGCATAATAGAGAGAAATAGTAATTTTGTGCCATAGCATTTGTTCTGGACTTCAGTATCTTTTTACCATCATCTTCTTAAGTAGACTACTCAAATCATAGTCATTACAGTATAACAGTTGTTGGTCCTGCATTTAGATTCTTTTCACTGGGGAAGCAGACTGAAACTAGTATCTAGGTGACACTACAATCTTTTCTCAGCCTTTCATTTTGCTGTCCACCTTTCTCACTTCTTCTTTGTGGGAATATCCTCTTAATTAATCATTTATAAGAATTCCATCTTGGAAAGCAAATTTTAGGCATTTACTTATCTTTTGGTCATAACACCAGGAGTATTTTCCCAATAGTTGTCTTCCTAATTAAATTTTCACTTTCAGATATAGATGCTAAGTTTCAATGAATTTAAACTTCATTGAGATAGAATTTCAACCAGTTTCTAAAGATTAAGTATCCTTTTCCACCTCACTAACTGAAAAATCTGTCTCTTCTCCTGGTTATTTTAGAGGACACACTGAATTAAATGGATGCAGGAAATCTGTCTGTAGTGTCAGAATTTGTGCTTCTGGGACTTTGTCACTCACGGACTATTCAGGTCTTACTCTTACTGATGTTTTTTATGCTATACCTGATCACTGTATTTGGAAACATTGCCATCATAATCTTAATCATCACTGACCCCCATCTGCATTCTCCCATGTACTTCTTATTGGCCAACCTTTCCTTTGTTGATATGTGGCTTTGCTCAGTGACCACTCCTAAGATGATTACAGACTTTGTCAGAGAGAACAAGACTATTTCCTTTAGAGGCTGCATGTGTCAGGTCCTCTTTGTGCATTTTTTTGGAGGAGGTGAGATGGTGCTATTGGTGGTAATGGCCTATGACCGCTATGTGGCCATCTGCAAGCCACTCCACTATTCAACCATAATGAACCTGCAAAAGTGCACTGGGCTTGTGGCGACTTCCTGGACCATTGGCTTTGTGCATGCCATGAGTCAAATGGCTGTGATTGCCCAACTGCCTTTCTGCGGCCCCAGGGAAATCGACAGCTTTTTCTGTGACATACCACTGGTAATCAAGCTTGCCTGCATAGACTCTTATAATTTGGGAATATTAATGAATGCTGACAGTGGGATTCCAGCCATGACCTGCTTTATAGTGTTGTTGATATCCTACACATATATTCTTCTTACTGTTCGCCAAAGCTCTAAAGCTGGTACCTCTAGGGCACTCTCCACCTGCACTGCCCACATCACAGTGGTGGTGCTCTTCTTTGGGCCCTGCATCTTCATCTATGTGTGGCCACTCAGCATCACCTGGGTGGACAAATTTCTTGCTGTGTTTTATTCTGTTATTACACCTCTCCTAAATCCAGCCATTTATACTCTGAGAAATAAAGAGATAAAAATTGCTATAAAGAGATTCAGAAGCTACTACATACATCCCCAGAGAAGTATTTAATGCCCAGAAACCTCACTGGAAGCACTTCAAATTGACAATATACTGACCTTAAAAGAGAGGTTGAAAATTCTAGGCATTCAATTTATAGCTACATGTTATGCCTGTCTCCAAGTACAGGAATAGAGTTAATAAAGTTCATGGAATTTTAACATTTATTAATGAACCAGTAGAACATCACAAAATGTTTCCCTAAAATTCAACACAAATAGTTCTATGTGGGGGAATTGTCTAATCAGCTTTCCTATGCTTTTAACTGTATTAAGTGAGAAGCTAAAATTCATTCAACCAAGCTATACATCCATTCTGATGAATAGCATCTAATAAACATCATTAGAATTTTTTCCTAGCTCCATTTGGAAGGTGTTTCTGTAACACTGACTCTTTTCCTCAGAATTTTCACTTAACCTCTTGTCAATTGAATTACTGTTTTGCTTAACTCTCTACCCAAATACTAATGGAAAGCAGTAGGGGAAAAATAAAGAGAAAATAACAGTGGTACAGTACAGAGGGAACGACTGTGGACACTAGAATAACAGCATAAGCTATTCTGTGTTTGGTTTCCATTAACTTAATAAAAGAAAAAGAAAAAACCCAAGTGATATTTCTTTTGATTATCTTAGTCTCGAGGATTAACATAAATACTTTGAATTATATTAATTATTGGTTTAGAAGTCCTGAAATTGTAAGCTCCTTAATAGTAGGGGCTATTCTACCTGGTTAATTCTTGATACTGCAATACTTAGTACTTGTTATCAACATTTAACAAATATATTTTAATTTATATATAAAAGGCCATTTTTTAATTCAAATATCAATACCACTTATCAATCATGGTGTATTTAAGTATAGCCTTTTATCATGAATTAAAAATTCCCCAAAATTTTAAAAAATAAATAAAATTTACTTTCCTTTAGAGGTATAAATTAAGTAAATTGAAATTCAGTTGTAAGAATCAACAATGAAAGTCCTAAAATAAAAATATGGTACATATAGAAATGCCATTTCTCTTAATACGGACATAAAAATAGAAAAATGGCAGAATAAAAGTGATGTACTTACATAACAATGAAGTATCAGAAAATGAAAGCAAAAAAATTTCCATTTAAAATTGTGTTAAAAGTACAATACCAAAAAAAAAAATTAAAATATCTAGGAAAAATTTTAACCAAGAAGATGAAAATTCTGTATACTGAGAACTATAAAATACTGATAAAGGAAACTGAAACTTATTCAAAGGAATAGAAAGATATCTCATGGTCTTAGATTGGAAGAGTTAAATCTGTTAAAATGGCTGTACCACCCAAAGCAATCTACAAATTTATTGTGATACTTTTCAAAACATTCATAGCATTCTTCACTGAACTAGAACAATCCTAAAATTTTTATGGAACCACAAAAGATCCAGAATTGCCAAGCAATCCTGAAGAAAAAGAACAAAGCTGGAGACATAATCCTTCTAGAATTCAGACTATACTATAAAGCTACACTATCAACAGAGCATAGTATTGGCACAAAATAGACATATAGGTCAATGGACAAAATAGAGAGCCTAGAAATAAAAGGAGAGCAATCCCACTGCTGGTCATATATCCAGAAAACATGAAAACTTAATTTGAAAAGATAAATGCACCCCAATGTTCATAGGAACATTATTTACAATAGCCAAGACATGGAAACAAACCAACTGCTCATCAACAGAAGATTAATTTAAGAAGATGTGATACGTGCACACACACACACACACACATACTTACTGGAATATTACTCAGACACAAAAAAGAATGAAATATTGTCATTTTTAACAAGATAGCTGAATATAGAGAAAATCATACTAAGTGAAATGAGTCATACAGAGAAAGAAAAATATTGTATGCTATCACTTCTGTGTAGAAATGTGTAGAATAGAAAAATAATATAAATGAATCTATACACAAAACAGAAACAGACTCTTAAAAGAAACATACTTAGAGTTACCAAAGGGGGAAGGATGGGAGGAGGGATAAATGAGGAGAATGGGATTAACAGATACAAAGTACTATACATATAGCAGATAAGCAACAAGGATTTACTATATATCACATGGAATTATATTCAATATCTTGCAATAACCTATAATAGCTGAATATATATATTTAGCATATATATAAATATACATATATAACTGAATCACTTTGCTGTACACCTAAAACTAATACTGTATAATATTATAAACCAATTATGCTTCAACTAAAGTGAAAAAATTAAAACAATTTTAGCAAAAAAATAGTATCCTTGAATTATCATCCTTGAATGCCTGCTCTATACCACTGTTAAGTTTATTATATAAACTTACTATTATTATATTATCCAAATTAGATAAGAAAATGAGACTCAGAAATATGAAATACAGTTCCTCAAGATAGTACAACTTAATTTTTTCTTCACTTAAGGATTCAAAGATCAATCTGATTTCTAAAATTACTCATTTATTATATGACACTACACAGTACAATAGAAAATTATTCCTAAGAGTGAAAGAATAAATTATGCCAAGAATAAAATATTAGATTATCTCTATCAATGTAACTTTATAAAAATATCGGAAGCAACATTTTATCATGAAGTGAAAGTTGGGAATGAAAGAAACATCACCAAGAACACGCCTGCACAGAGGTGGTGCCAAAGGACCAAGAGCCAATCACATGGCTGTCTCTATCTCTGGCGGTCACCTCAGTTCTTTCTCATGGGTGTGCCCATTCATTGGTTTTGTTGTCATTTCTGTATTTTTAAAGCATCTTTTATCCTATATACAATAATGGGCATCTTTTTACTTCTCTCAGTCCTTAAAAAATAAACCTCTTAAGTATAATTTGTATGAATTTTCTAATATTCTGAAGATAGAAGGGCATAGGATGAAAAATGCAGCTTATATTGTTTTGTAATATAATTTGCCACAACAAACGCAAGTATCACATGCTCTCAACTCAAACATTATAGCCACTTTCATACCATCTGACATTATTTTTCACACACTTATCAGAAATGCAAATTCTCCTTAATTCTCACTGGTTTCTTTTATAATCATCCTCACAGATATTAATCAGTGGGATGCATAGTTTTTTACATTCTCTAGCCAAACTTATATGACCAGTAGTCAGTCTTAACTTCCAAGTTAGTGAAAATACTATCTACTCTGGTGGAAGCATTCAAAGTGGTAGGTGGGAAGCAAAACTTTTGTGAGTGGGTTAGGAAGCAGGAGAGTATAAGGATTAACTATCACTTTCACATTTTGATTCCAGAATCAGAGAATGAAAATATTATCTTCCAAAAGACTCATAAGGAAGTCTTCAGTATGCCATTCTACCATTTATTAGATCAGCTATTTATGGGTGATTAAGTACATGTTATGATCTGTGAATTCCATGACCACAAATCCACTTCGATAACTGTTGTTGTTGCTGATAGATTTGCTATAAAATAAACTTGATCAAATGCAGTGTTTAGCAATATATGATTTCTGACCATAGTTATTTTGTACAAAATCCCATTTAGCAAGCACTGGAGGTGGCTGGAAAAAGAGGTTAGCATGCATAGAACTTATTAGTCTGCTTCTAAAGTTCCCTCTATAATGGATACGCTTTGGTAAGAATACACAAGACACAGATTTTTCATAATTTGTGCCCATTCTGAGAGATCAATCACCACTAATTCAACCCCAGGAATTCTTTGCCACCAGTCTTCCCATTCTATTTACTTTAAGCTCAGACCATCTAACCGAACCACTAATAACTTTTCATGAATCAGTATATATGCATGCTTCTAGCCAAACAAAGTGGACAACCAAATACACTGCTTGCATTTCTTCCAAATGGGAGAATTTCTTATTAGTGTTTTCAGGACCATACTCAGAATACTGATGATGTGCGTGCTAAGTTGCTTCAGTCATGTTTAACTCTTTGCAGTACCATGGACTCTAGCCCACCAGGCTCCTCTGTTCCTGGGATTCTCCAGGCAAGAATACTGGAGTGGGTTACCATACACTCCTCCACGGGCTCTTCTCAACCCAGGGATCAAATCCGAGTCTCTTATGTCTTCTGAATTGGCAGGTGGGTTCTTTACCACTAGCACCACCTGGGAAACCCAAATACTAACCACAACTAAGTTATATTCAACCACATACTTCACTAAATTGGGACTGTAAAGCCGTAGACTTTTACTCCTGGCTACTACCAATATATCATGCAAAATCATCTGTACGTTCAGGTCCAAATTTTAAATTTTCATTCTGCTCATTATAAGGAATTCTCTGTGTTAACTATAGGTGTATGTTGGGGGCAAAGGAAGGCAACTGGACAGTAGTAGTTGTTGAATGAATTGAGTCATAAGTTAATGTACCTTCTCTATGCCTGGGGACCTGCCTAAACCTAATCTCTTAGGTATGATTTCCTCTTGAAAATATAATGCTCTTTTTTGCATCTCAATTTAATGGCTTGAATAGTAAGATAGCATCCACTTCATGATGGTGTTGAGGAAGATCATCACAAAGACATAATCACCATTTGGACTGACTAGCTGGACCCAGGCAATTGGAGGCTTTTTATCCTTTCCTTTGTCCTTCCAATATACATATTCCACTTGTTTGGCTCAGATGGTAAACTATCTGCCTGCAATGCAGGATAACTCATTTGAATCTGTGGGTCAGGAAAATCATTGGAGAAGCGAATGGCTTCCCACTCAGTATTCTTGACTGGAGAATTTCATGGACAGAGGAGCCTGGTAGGCTATACCTCATAGGATCACAGAGTCAGGCACGACTGAGTAACTAACACTTCAAGTTCCTAGTGAAATACAGTCTAGACCCAAAAAGTTCCCTGTAAACCAAGAAACAATCAAGGTATATGAAGCAATTCAAGCAACCTGGAATGAAATACTAACTTCCCTTTGGAAAGGCTGGCACCTGTAGCGGTTCAGCAAATGCTTGTTGAATTGAAAATAGAAATGGAGATAAAAGTCAGAGTAAAGGGCATGGGAGATTTATTGTAATGTCACAGAGGTGCTCTGCCTTACCCATATAAGGGAAATAGCTAATAATTTTAGCAGGCTAGTCACTTATATTATACCGGCCCATATAATCTGACCTCTCTAAAAAAGGAGCTCAGAAAACAATATTTTCTCTATAATTGAACCTTTTAAGAAATGTTTCCCTCTTTGATCTCTGTGGTTAGTGCTCTTTACAACTGTTCCAGGACTAAAAGTTTTCTGCTGACCCCTTGTAACTGGGAAAGGTTAATTTTGAATTTTTGCTGGATCTGCTTTTGTAACTTTAACCCTCATCTTGCCACTTTTGTAAGCATACATAATGGACTATCTCAGGAAATAACCTGAGCTGCTTGCCTGTGAAGAATCCTAAGGAAGTGAAACCAAAACATTCCCTGCCTGAGGCTCCGCATTCTGGGAGAGGTTTGCAAGGACTGAATAGTATTTTTACTCTGTCTCCTTATCTCCCCACCCCATCTCTGATCCATAAAAGAACCTGGCAACCAGGCCCTGACAAGATGATTATTTTGAGGGCTAGCACCATCTTCTCAGTCAGCCAGCTAGCTCCTGATAAAGTCTCTTGCTGATCCCAACACCTCATCTCTCAGTCATTGACTTACCCTGTGAAGAGCAGGGCAAGCTTGGACCCTTGATGATTCAGTGAACTGAGTCCCCTGGCCATTTATTATAAGATCTCTACTTTGAATTCTCATGACATTAAGATAAGAAAAAATTATTAGAACTTTGCTTTAAAAAGTAAATGGAGAACAAAGAAATCTATGTCTAATAAAATATGACAGCAAAATATCAAGGAAAACCAGTATCTCTTAACATTTTAATGTCTATTGATAAATATCATTTAGACCAATACCAGTGAAAAAGGAATACCTATTAACAAACACATTAGTAAAAATTATTTAGAATTGCGTTGGAAGCATATCCATGGAGTATCCTTGAAAACACTAACCCTGGAGGGGAACTAAGATGGCGGAGGAATAGGACGGGGAGACCACTCTCTCCCCAATAAATACACCAAAAGAACTTTTAAAGACCGCGCAAACTCCATAAAACAGGATCTAAATGCTGGCAGAGGACATCGGGCATCTGAAGGGATGGCCCATTGCCGACGAGAGGAGGTAGGACAAAAGAAAAAAGAGAGAGAAAAAAGTAAAGGGAGAGACAGAGTTGGGGGCGGGGATCCGTCCCAGAAGGGGAGTCTGGAATAAAGAGGAAAAAAAAAAAAAAGAGGAGAAAGGTTTCCGAATACCAGGGAGCATTCTCTCGGGCGGATTTGCGGTGAATCTTGGAGAGCAAGATAGCTGGGAGTAAAAGCAGATTAATAATTAAGCCCTGCAAGCTACATCTCTGGCTGGAAGGCACAGGGAAGCAGCGGTGGATGCCCCACCCCCCACTAGCCAAAGTGGACTGCTCAGGGAGGGGCGGGCCGCGCGCTCAGGGAACGGAGCAGCCTGAGCGACCCAACCCAGGGGGCTAAGCCGAGATAGACTGAGAAGTAGCTTTCCCCAGGAAGAGCCCCCCTGCCAGGCCCACGCAGAACAAAGAGAGGTGTGGAGTCGGCAGAGAGGCAGCCGGCCGGGTGCCACAGAACAAAGGGCGGTGCGGAGTCGGCAGAGAGGCTGCAGGCCGAGGAGAACTGGGCGCCTGTGGGCTGCGGACCGGCCCAGCCCCCACCCGAGTGCAGCGGGCATAACCCAGCCCCGTCGAGACCAAAGGGTGAGGCGGAGTCCGCGAGGAGGTGGCCGGCCGGGCGGAGCTGGGCGCCTGCAGGCTGCGGACCGACCCAACCCCTGCCCGAGACCAGCGGGCATAGCCCAGCCCCGGCGAGGCTTCCGCGACCAAATTGCGAACAGAGCTAGGTGCTAACCAAGACTTCTGGGGATTCTGGATGGATCGGCGCTCTGCACACCTAAGAAGACATGCTTAGCTGCACGTCGGGAAAGCCGAGCGGTTGGGCCGGGGGAGGGGAGAAGCCGCACTCCCCAACTGCGCCGGGCGGACGACAGAGAGCCGAGCAGAGGGGGCGGGGGAAGCGCACTCACCAGGAGCAGGGCAAACCCCAGAGCGCTGAATAGACACATAAAAGACCAGCAAACAGAAGACGCTTAAGCTAGCAGAGGCAACAGCTTTGGAACTGACAGGAGTAGCAGATTAAATCCCTGCAGGTGGCACAGACTGCATAGAAAGGAGTCTATAGACCATGAGAAGTACAAGCCGGACCAAGGATTTATCTGAAAAATGAACTGACCCCTCGCTGTACACACCAGCACCAGAGAAAGCCATAGTTATAACTGTACTAGGAACATCTTTTATATTTTTAAAACTTTTTTATACCCTTTTTTTTCTTTTAGAATTTTTTTTTTAGAATTTTTAAGTCCCCTATAACCTTGTTGTTTTCTTCTTTTTCTTTCTTTCTTTTCCTTTATTTTTATTTCCCCTTTTTTTCTTTTTTTTAAATCTCCTCTTTCTCCCTTACTGTATTCTCCATCGTATCTCCTTTCTTACCTTTTATATCTCCACTTTATTCCCCTTTTTTTAAATTTTTTTTTACTGATTTTGTTGTTGTTGTATTTTCTTCTTTATCATTCTTTCTTTCTTTTTTTCGTA
>ML661889.1:6291357-6309986 GCA_007570785.1 Antilocapra americana | reverse complement strand
CACGTGTACCCCAATGTTCATCGCTGCATTGTTTACAATAGCCAGGACATGGAAGCAACCTAGATGCCCATCAACTGACAAATGGATAAGAAAGCTGTGGTACATATACACAATGGAATATTACTCAGCATTAAAAAGAAATTCATTTGAAGCAATTCTACTCAGATGGACAAAACGAGCCCATTATCCAGAGTGAAGTAAGCCAGAAGCAAAAACAACAATACAGTATATTAACACATATATATGGAATTTACAAAGATGGTAACGAGAACCCAACATGCGAGACAGCAAAAGGAACGCAGATGTATAGAATAGACTCGTGGACTTTGTGGATGAGGGTAAGGGTGGGATGATATGGGAGAAGGGCATTGAAACAAGTTAATTATCATATGTCTAATCAATCGCCAGCCCAGGATTGATGCTCGGGTCTGGTGCAGCGAGATTTCCCGGGGGGGAGGGAGGAGGGAAGGGGGCTCTGGAGGGGAAGCATATGTAAACCCATGGTGATATCATGACACTGTATGGCAAAAACAATAAAAAAAAAGAGAGAGAGAAAACACTAACCCTGCTTTTTACCTCATTAATACAATTACTATCCTCATTTTAGAGATACTAATATTAAATGATATGGAAATTTAACATGTTTGCAAAAATTAATATGATGAAGTCAGATCCAATATTCAAACACAATAATTTTCTGATTTCAGCATCCATGGATTTTACTTCCTATGATATGTTTTCTCTTTTAGATCGTTGCAGAACATATAAATAAGAATTCACAGGTCTACTTTGCTTTATGCTTAGCTGAGCATTTTTACCTATATTATCTCATTTATTATTACTAACAAAATGGTGAGATGAAAACCCAATATTCTTCCATATCAGATGAAGAAATAAGATTGTGACATATCAGTTAATAGAAGAAAAGTTAATAGAATTTGTGTGCTTTAGTATTTAGCCCTGTGATTTTTTTTAATACATTAACTAAATTCAGACATATTGAATATCTCTAACTCTCCGATGCTATTCAGAAAATCCATGTGCACATACAGAAGACCAAAGATCACCATTCTTATCTTATTGAACATCACTATTTTGTTGTTTAGTTACTAAATCATCCTTGACTCTTTGCAACCCTATGGACTAGTAGCCCTCTAGCCTCCTCTGTCATGGGATTTCTCAGGCAAGAATCCTGGAGTGGGTTGCCATTTCCTTCTCCAGGGGGCTCTTCCTGAGCCAGGGACTGAACCCTGGTCTCCTGCATTGGCAGGCAGTTTCTTCACCGCTGAGTCACCAGGGAGTTCCATTTTAACATATTGTCCCCAAAATTTGATTTCTCTTAGTTAAACTTCTATGATCTCATTTTATAAAAATTTAGACTAATTTCTACATAACATCTAGACTGGAGAGAAATGAGTAAAAACTTAGTGTGTGAACTACAGCATTCTCTTTTGCATAAGAATTATACATTTACCTAAAAAAGGGGAAAGTACACATAATCCAAGTATGATTTTGAAAAAAAATAAGCTAAACAAAGTCAATAAAGTCTTTATTCATAATGGAAAATGATATTTTCTTATCTTTTTAGTATTAAACTTTGTTATTTTATCATAGAAGTAAAATTCACATAATGTGATATAAATCATTTGAAGAGTACAATCCAATGGTATTTAGTACATTCACAGTACTGTTCAATGATCATTTCTTCCCAATCACTGTCCACTAGTAAGCCCCTGGCACTTATTAGTCTGCTTCCTTTCTCTATGAGTTAACCTATTCTGGATATTGTATACAAAAAAGAAAAAAATCAAAGCAATATGTTACCTTTAGTGTCTGGCTTCTTTCATTTAGCATAATGTTTTCAAGTTTAACCATATTGAAATATTTATTAGTGCACTGTTCCTTTTTGTGACTGAATGATATTCCTTTGTATGGATTACCATATTTGTTTATCCATTCATTAGCTGATGAACATTTGGATTGTTTCCACCCTTGGCCATTCTGAATAGTTCTACTCTAAACATTTGTGTACAAGTTGTTATTTCAAAACCTGTTTTTATTTCTTTGGGATTAAATACTAGGAGCAAAATTGATGAGTTGTAGGATAATTGTATGTTTAACTTTTAAAGGAATTGCAACATAAGAAGGATATCATTGTATTGACACTTACTTGACATTTTTCTCATGATTACACCAGAATCATGGGCTCAAGGGAGGAACATCAAAGGTAAAGTCCTATTTTCATCACCTCCTATCAAGGGTCTATACCATCAACATGATTTATACTGCTAATGTTGCCCTTAATCATCTGACTGAAATGTTTGTCAGTTGCTTCACTGTAAAGTTTCTTTCTCTACTATCCACAGTGTACTTTTTGAAAGAAAAAAAAAGTCACTATACTTAGCCAATACTTAAGGAATAGGGAGCTAAGTTCCCCTTGTATAGGACAGCATAATTTTTCTGTTATTCTTCTAATGGGTGATTTCTCTTCTACCTCATGTACTAATTTATTCAATCATTTATATCTGTATGAAATCATGGATTTTATTTTATACTTTAAATTATAATCTAATACTTCTAATGATAATCTATATATATTTATATATTTAATTATTATTATAATCTAATACAGGGAGATTTTTAATTTGCCTCCTAAGTCCCTTTGATATATATTCACATCAAAGTTTGTGATTTTATGTATATTTGAGCACTTCCTTATATTCTAGACTAAAGGATGTCCCAGGATTATTTTGCACCATTCTTCCTCATTCTTCCCTATTCCTACAATAACCATTTCTCCAAAGATCCTTGGCTCCTTTTACTGGGTAGTAGCATTAGAAGCAAATTTGCATTCATTGTTACTACAGTGTCATTCCTTTTAGGTCCTCTTAGAAGACGCAGCAAATGTCTATGTCCATATATCCAAAACTACAGCATCATAAAAAGTAATTTCACCATATTAAAATCTCCTATGCTTCAGCTATCATTCATCTTCCTGAATCCCTGAGAATCACCTATATTTGCACTGTCTCCATAGTTTTGCATTCTCTAGCATATCATATATGGGGAATCATATAGTATGTAGACTTTTCAGATTGGCTTATTTCATGTAGCAAGATTATTAAGGATTTTCTGTATCTATTCATGACTTGATGGATTACATATCTTTATTGTTATATAGTATTTCATTATAAGGATGTATCATAGTTTGTCCACTAACATATTGAAGGAAATATTGGTTATCTCTAATTTTTAATAATTATGAATAAGCTGCCACAAACATTCAAACTCAGGTTTTGTATGAACAGATTTTTTAACTCAATTTGGTAAATACCTAGAAGTATTACTACTTTATCTTATGGCAATAGGATCTTTAGCTTTATAAGGCACGACAAAGTTGTCTTCTAAATGTATGTCCTTATTTAGAATTGTATTAATCAGGCTAGAGATTTCAATATATTATTATTTGGTTGGCTGCTCCATTTGATTCCTTTGCTTAAAAGCCTCATTTTCTAGAAGCTGTAGGAATATAAGAATAACAGTCTTAACTACCTTGATTAACTGAATAGAATCTAGTCACCATCCTCCTCTATTGTTGTGTCACCTAAAAACTTGGTGAAGCTGAAACATGGGATTCATTTCTTCCCTAGAACACATAGATTTACCAGGTAGATAATACAGTGACTATGAAATTTATATAAATGCTTGGAACCTGTCCAGAGTCCCCCATCACTAGGGACAAGGGAAATGTCTGTTTATCAAAAGTTCTCTAACAATAAGAAAGGAAGCGAACAAAAGTCATCCTGCAGATACGCTGCTTTATAGCCACCCTTTCTTTATGAGTTTATGTAGAGCTGAGATGAAGTATTTTGACTCTGACCCCTCCATATTCAAGGATATTTTAGTACAGTTGCCATATTTATATGTTTGTACTACCCTAGGTTCAAGAATATTGGACTTGAAGAAGTAGTTTCCTGATTTACCTTGGGTTTCCATTCCTTAAACGTAGTCAACTGTACTTTAATGCACAGATGTTCTAGGCTATATGTCAAAACAGAAGATCTTCCAATGCCTGATCATCAATCAGGTTGACCAGTGGTGGGTTGACGTCATGGACACTATCCACATAGTTAATGTCAAGCCCAATAATCCCATCTTTGTACTTTATTGTCTTTTCACATCTGCTTTCCACACCACAAGCATCTATTCCTAAAGCGTGAAGAGAACACTAAACATGTGTTGTTACAGATATTTCTCTCTTAATCTCTCTAAAAGAAACCATTTACATTGACTGACAGATATTTAAGCATAAATTGGAATTTAAAACACCCTTACATGTGCTATATATTCCACAAAGCAAATAAGACTCCTCCATAACATATATGCTAACATATGCATATGTATTTGCATGGAATAACCACCAAACATGGACAACTTTTTTCTGGTGAAAAAAGTAACAGAGATGGGTGGAGACAGACTACCACATTTCCTTCTCAAGCTTCTAAAATGTTGGAATCTTGTCAATAATACTGAATTTATATAACAGTCCCTAAATGAAAAATAAATGTAGGCTGCCTTTATTGCCCTTTATCTTGTAGAATATTGATAATATTTCCCTTTACTCAATGTTAGCATCTTCCCAGGTGGCACAGTGAAGGAATCTGCCTGCCAATGCAGGAAATGCAGAAAAGACATGGTTCGATTCCTGGGTCGGAATGATGCTCTGGAGTAGGAAATAGCAACCCCCTCCAGTATTTTGCCTGGAAAACTCCATGGACAGAGGAACCTGGTGGGCTACAGACCATGAGGCCACAAACAGTCAGACATGACTGAATAACTGCACATACACATTACTCAATGCTAAATCAAAATCATTGCACAAATAATCAGAAGTTTTTGATACTTTATAATATTTCTAATCTTCATTGAAACCCAACGAAACCAGCCATTCAAGGCTGACAGTTTCACCATGGACGTAGGTGGTGTACAGCAGTGACTAGGTCATCTCCCTCTGCTGCTCATCCCCTGTCCACCCACCCAAGTCATCTGGAACTAGACATGACAACTTAGTTCTGGAATAACTTTTTTTCTTTTTTAAAACAGTAAGCAAAGAGGTGTTTTAAAACCGTGCTTAACTTCCACCATTAGAACTTTTATCATTATCCCCAGAAGCCTCTTTCTGACTGACACAAAAGGAACACTTTCCAAGTGAACTCTCAATTCAGAGAGACTCAGAATAAAGTGGTCCCAAAGGAACATAGCTTGAGAGTCTCCTATCCCAGAGGCCACTTTCTACACTAAATATATGTCTCACAGTCCCCCATGAATGCTGATCACAACAGAAAGCAGATTCTGTTTTGATGAAGTAATAATTTTATTTCAGATTTTATTTAAGAATATAAACAGTGCTTTATTCTTAGGAAAAAAGGTGATCAAATATGGTGTCTCTCTGGTAAGAATACAGTCTATATGCTCTGTAAATATCTTAATTTTTCCTTTAGTTCCATTTGTATGTCACATTTAAGAGAATGTTTCAATATAATATTTCCATACGTACTAATTAGGATGGTTTGGAAGTGCTGCATACCTTCCAATAATATCATGGGTTTCTTCTCCCAGTTACACGCTGGGACTTCTGGACTCCTTTCAGCATCAAAAGGAATACGTTCTATACAGCCTTAGAGCTCCCTAAATGTCCTTTTTGAGGATGTATTCATGTCCTCATAGAGCCACAATCATTGGAGCCTACAGTATCCCTGAATAGGGAAACTGTGTTCTAGACACAGATATGTAACTGTAATTAACTGAAATTTCCAAATATTGAGAAAAGTGATTGCTATTAATTTAGCTCAGGAAGGAAAATGACAAAGACCACAAAGAGAAATCTCTTAAAGGTTGTAAGTCAACAGTTACCATGGAAATGGAATTATGCTCTTGAAATTGAATAGAAAGAAACACAGAATGCCAGCACAAATGAAGGACTGGCATCAGAGAGAACTGGGACTGCACTCCAGTCATGCTATGTCTCAGCTCTGAGACTCTAGCAGGTTACACTGATGGTCCAGCTCAGAATAAGACTTATTTGGTTGGCTTATTTCATGGGCTTATTGTGAAGATTACTTCAGATAATGTGGGTGAAAATCTCTAGCACAGGGCAGCTAGTCAGAGAGAGAGAGACAGGGAGATGCAACAAAACAGAGAGACTTATGTATGACCCTAGAAATAGGAGCTTAAAAAAAATGAGAATTGTCTCCTTTTCTTTTTTATTTTTAATTATCCTAACTTTTGATTCTTTTTTGTGTGTCCTGCTTTAACTCATTTGATTTTACAACTGTACTCTTAAAATCTTTAGATTTACTTCTCCTATGTAGTATTTGCTTGGAAACTAAATATAGTAGCTCAGCTGGTAAATAATCCACCTGCAATGCGGGAGACCTGGGTTCAATCCCTGGTTGGGAAGATCCCCTGGAGAAGGGAAAGGCTACCCACTCCAGTATTCTGGCTGGAGAATTCCATGGACTGGA
Organism: Antilocapra americana; assembly: GCA_007570785.1. Lineage (NCBI taxonomy): Eukaryota > Metazoa > Chordata > Mammalia > Artiodactyla > Antilocapridae > Antilocapra > Antilocapra americana. The sequence goes on along the minus strand of ML661889.1, from coordinate 6,303,462 downwards.
ATGGCCCATGGGATCACAAAGAGTCAAACATGACTGAGCAACTTTCACTTTCCATAATTAATTTAGCAGTGATATTTTATCTTTTGCAATTCAATTAAAATAATATTAACAACATTTACGGCAATTAGGTGAGAAAGTAGGCATAACCTTTTACTTCTTTAGTATAACCTCTAATGACTGCAATCCACTTTTTTTTCACTGAAGTGCTCAAAAGCAATTACAGTTCACAGTAAGAAAGTATTCAATAAGTTCCTGTTTACCCTGTTGGAAAAAAATAAAAATCCCTTCTACATCTAGTGTTTTCTAATTCTGTCCTTATTTATCCCTAGTATGTGACAACTGTGTGGGTTTAAACAACAAAAATATAATCAACAACAATTTCAATTATAGAAAACAGGGAGAATAAACCGAGACTAAAGGAAAGCAAAACCAGAAGCAATGAGTGCCAAGAGCAGTAACGCAACTTCATACAGTTTGGGAAACACATATCTTATCTCAATTACAGGCTATATAGCTTTGAATTTCATGACAAGAATATGTTTCTTCCTGATGCTTGGGATTTATTCCTTATGCCTACAACATGTGTTCTTCCAAGCTATCCTTGATTAGCTTATCTGCTCTTATACATAACTATGTTTGTATGATATGTTAACTATATGTTAACCACATTTCTCGGTAAAAAAAAGCTTTCATCATTTTATCAAAACTAGTATTAATACCTCATTTTTACTGGATCCACTCATTAAAATTATTATTAATCTTCAATAACATGTTAAATATTGTTTGAGTTTTTCAAATTTATGTATAATAATTATCTTTTTTACCACACAGCTTCAAAAGATATTAATAGAATGGCATTATTTTTTAGATTCTACATATGAGTGATATCAAACAGTACTGGTCATTTCACTAACAGTAATACTTTATAGGTTCATCCATGTTGCTGGAAATGGCAGAATTTATTGTAAATCAACTATACTTCAATTAACAAATGCAAATGCCATTGTTTTGAAACCACTATTTAGCTCAGATCTGTGGTATAGAATAGATCATCATTCTTGATTTACAGTATATTCTCATAATTTTTTCATGTCCATTTTGAGTTTGTTTGCTTGTTTGTATAATAATAAAACTATACCGATGAAACATTGCCCAGTCCAAGACCGAAACAGATGATAATAATGGATAACTGCTTATGTGTTCATTCTCATCCAGAATCTTAGCTTCCCACAATTGAGGTTACTTATTTCTTACATTTTGGGACATAGTTTTATTACTTATACAAGTTCCTGCAAAATATATTGTTATTTTTATAGAGCTCTTCATCTTATAAAACTTATGCTGAGTGGATCTATTTGAGGCTTTTTCTTTATTACTATATTTTACTAAAACATTCATGTCATTTTATATAATTGTACTTTGTTAAGATTCTATCACTATGTTTATAGGCATTGCTGTAAATCTTCCTTAAATACAGATACAAGAGTTTACATTGAGCATACAAATGGGAGTGAAATTACTGCACCATAGAATATATGTATATTGAGAGGAGATATATAAAGAGAAGGCCAACTGCTTTTTACAGTGATTATGTAAGTACACACTTCCATTAGCAGTGCATAAAAAACACACTTGATGCACAGACTGTTTATTTAGAAAATCTATTTTTACATCTTTTCTTCAGATAAATGTAGAAGACACTGAACTGAATGGAAGAAGTAAACCAGTCTGTGGTATCTGAATTTATTTTTCTTGGGCTATGTGACTCATGGGACCTCCAGGCCTTCCTCCTAGTGGTATTTTCTTCACTTTACTTACTCACCATCTTAGGCAATGTCTTCATCGTGCTCCTAGTTATTGCTGACCTTCACCTCCACTCCCCTATGTACTTCCTATTAGCCAATCTGTCATTCTCTGACTTATGCTTTTCTTCAGTAACCACCCCTAAACTGATCACAGACTTTCTGAAAGAAAATAAGACCATCTCCTTTAGAGGTTGCATGTGTCAGATGTTTTTTGGACATTTTTTTGGAGGGAGTGAAATGGTGCTCCTAGTGATGATGGCCTATGACCGTTACGTGGCCATCTGCAAGCCACTCCATTACTTCAGCATCATGAATACACAAATGTGCATTCAACTAGTGGTGACATCATGGGTCATTGGCTTTGTGCATTCAATAAGCCAGCTAGCTATAATTACACAACTGCCCTTCTGTGGACCCAGAGAATTGGATAGCTTTTTCTGTGATATTCCACTGGTGATCAAGTTAGTCTGCATGGACACTAATATTCTAGAAGTGTTTACAAATGCTAACAGTGGGGTGCTTGCAACTGTTTGCTTCATTCTGTTGCTGATCTCTTACTCTTATATTCTGCTTACTGTCTGCCACCAATCAAAGGGTGGGGCATCCAAAGCGCTCTCCACTTGCACTGCCCACGTCACAGTGGTTGTGTTATTCTTTGGGCCTTGCATCTTCATCTACCTGTGTCCATTCAGCATCACTTGGGTGGACAAGTTCCTTGCTGTATTTTATGCAATCATCACACCACTACTAAATCCAGTCATTTATACTTTAAGAAACAAAGAGATTAGAAATGCCGTTAAGCGGCTATGATGACAGACTGTGGATTTCTGTTGGTATTTTATCATTTCAAATTATCAGAATGTCTACTGCAAGCACACTAAATTAGCCACACCTACCCTGTTACTTAACACTGGGAAGAGTTCCCAAATTCACATATGGAAATCATGTGTACTTCTTGATGAAAATTTTGTGTCGATTCTTTAGGATTCTAGAATTGTTAAAATGAGTTCCATTTTGGGAGATCTGGCCAGTCTTTAGAAGTATGATTTTGATTGTTCTCAAGAATGACTTGAAATTAGTAAGAATGTTAATATTTAATATTACTATTCTTACTATTACTTCAACACTGACAACCATATCAGGAAATTTTCTATTATCCTATATATTTCTTTTAGCAGAACATTTCACATGGACCTTCTCTAAAGTTTTCTTTAATAAGTTACTGCATTATATTGCTTTCTTTACTTTTACAAAACAATAGTTAACATTCTAGTTACCTTCTATAGACATATCTATAAAAGTTATCATTAAGCATTTCTAATCATATTCAGAAAGAAAGTTGAATCATACTCATAATCTGGATAGAGTTTTGTTCCCTCAACATCATGTTTTAGTCATTTGTGAAACACTGTAATTGTCCTTAAATGATATATATTAAATACAAAGATGGCTATATTAACATCTTTTAGAGATTTTGCTTTTTCCTTCCAGTTCATAAATAGGTTAGGCAGTTCATCATATAGGTAGGTCAAAAAAATTAGTTTTGTAATAAACTATCCATTTAATCCATTGCAGTGTTCAAATAGCCTGTAAAAACTGGATTATGTACGAAGTTTGTGAATTACTCATTACTACATAAAACAAAACTTTTCTTCAGAAATCTTCCTCAAAAAATTATACAAGTTTGCATCTGTTTATATGAATCTATGGATCTAGATATATCTCAAATTTATATTACTTTTTAAAGATGACATGTATGTTAGTCGCTCAGTCATGTCCACTTCTGCAACCCTATGGACTGTAGCCTGCCAGGTTCCTCTCTCCATGGAATTCTCCAGGAAATAATACTCGAGTGGGTTGCCATTCCCTTCTTCAGGGCATCTTCCTGACCCAGGGATTGAATCCAGGTCTCCTGCATTGCAGGCAGATTCTTTACCATCTGAGCCTCCAGGGAAGCAAAGATGACATGGTTCTATGTATTTTGTAACATTCCCAGTAGAAAATCTCAGGAATAAAACCTTAATTAAAAGAACTGCTATTTTCATATGCATATGTATTCTGTATTTTTTTTCTTTTAATCTCTCTATACTCAGTCTGGATAATATCTATAGACTTGTCTTTGAATCCACTGATCCTTTCTTCTGTTGTGTCCAGTCTGCTTTTAAATTAAGCTCCCATAAATTCATAATTGCACATATTTAATTTTATTTCAAAATATCCCTTGGTTCTTTCTTAGATTTTTTCTCTGTGAACATTTCTTCAGTTTTTCAACTTCTTAATGTTGCTTTAGATTATACGAGTTATACTCTTTGCTAATGTCAACAATTGAGCCATCCACAGTCTACTTCTATTATTTTCCTCTTAATTATCAGTTATATATCCCTGCTACTTATATACAATATAATTTTCTTCTATTTTAAATACTGTGTATAAAAGAACATTTAGCTCTGGCATGATATGTGTGTGTATTAGTCACCCAATCGTGTCTGACCCTTTGTGATCCCATGGACTGAAGCCCACCAGCCTCTGTCCACAGAATTCTCCACAAAAGGATACTGGAGTGGGTTTCCATTTCCTCCTTCACAGAATCTTCTCAATCCAGGGATCGAACCCAGGTTTCCTGCATTGCAGGTGGAAACTTTTCCATCTGAGTCACTATTCCTCCACAAATTATCTACTCTCTCTTCTATGAGGCATAAAAGATTAAGGTGTGATCACTTCAATCCAGTTGAGTACTAAAGTCTATTTGAATCTGGATTATAAATTTTATAAGACTTAGTACACTTCAGGTTTGTTCCTGTTCCTTGGATATATCCCTTCCAAGTTTGGATGATAATTCTACTAGATCTTTTTCTCCTCAGTCTGACAGAATTCAGGTGATTCAGTTTTGCCCTTCAGAACTTTTATACTTAGAATTTTAGTCTTCTTCCTTCTCTTGCTACTTTCAAAAAGTATGGCAAATTACCCAAAGAGAAATCTGGCTTTACATTGTTCTTTTTAATTAATGTACCTAACAAGAATCCATTAAAAGCACAAATAAAAGCAATGAAATAATCATGAACAGGAATAATATAAAATGTACAACTGATTGATAATCCTAAATGAATCTTGGATCACAATACTCAAACACAGGGTCCTTCACAGTTTTGCAGGGAATTTGGCTCAGTCTTCTAGTTATCAAAGTAAACTATAAATTAAATTAATTTTGTTATTTATACAGGTTATACACAATAACACATACTTGAGACCCATGTTTTAACACAAAAGAGTTACATAAGATGAGCTATTCGAGAAAAATGGTCAGTAAACAATTTGGACAGAATGGCTATTAGCTAATGATAATACCAGCCAGGCTATGATCAGACCAACATGATCCAATGTTGAAGGAATATTCATTGATGGATTAAGTCATAATTTCAGAAAATTGTGAAATAACAGCACATTCATAAATTTCCCTATCCAAAGACAACTGTAGATGACTTGAGTCTGGAATTGAGACAAGCTAGGGTGAGATTAGTAGCCAGAGGCCAAGCTCATGAAATATATTATGAGGCTTTCCCAAATGCTTTTCTTTTACCATCTGTCAATCTCCCTTTATCATGCTACCTTATCCATCTTCTGTCCACTCCACTCTTCTACCCCATGTACTTATTTATTCAATCATTTATACATCAGTATGAAATCGTGGGTATTTATAATTTGGATTATAATCTAAAACTAGTATTGGGAGTTTTACATTCATTTGGTTCTTAAGCCTCTTTGATGTATATCCGCTTCAAATTTTGTGAGTTTATGTAAGTTTGAGCATTCCCTTATTTTCTTGGGCCAAACAATGCTCCTGGCTTATCTTGTATCTTTATTTCCTATTCCTACAATAGCCATTTCTCAAAAGATTCCTGGTTTCTTTAACTGGATAACAGTATTAGAAACAAACAAGAGCTCATTGTTGCTAGACTGTCATTCCATTCAGGCACCCACAGAAGACACAGCAAATGTCTTAGAAAATATATTCAAAATTACAGAATCATAAAAAATAATTTCACTGTACTAAAATCTCCCTATTCATTCATTCCCTTTAACCCATAACCCCTGACAACCACCTAACCACCACCTAACCACCTAACACTATATCCATAGTTTTGCATTTCATACACGTGGAATCCACAGTACATAGACTTTTTAGATTGGCTTCCTTTGTGTAGCAATAGATACTTAAGGATCCTATATATCTTTTCATGACATGATAGATTATTTCTTTTTATTTCCATATAATAGTCCACTGTAGAAGTGTACCACACTTTATTTAACCATTAACAGATTGAAGGACATCTTGGATGGCTCTAGTTTTTGGTAATTATGGATAAAGCTGCCATACTTGTTCAAATGCAGGTTTTGTATAAACAGAATTTTTGACTCAGTTTGGTAAATGCCCAACAGTACTATTACTTTATCATATGGCAATACTATCATTAATTTTGTAAAGCGCTACCAAACTGTCTTCCAAATGTTTGTCCTTATTTAAAGTTGTTTTAATCAGGCTAGCGGTTTCTTTAGATTACTCTCTCATTGGTTTCCCTATTTGATTTCTCTAAAAGCCTCATGTCCTACAAGTCACAGGAGTATAAGAATAAAAATACTAACACTTTAATTAATTGAAGAGACTGTCCACCTCCTTCACTTGTTGTGTCTCCTAACTTGGTGGAGCTAAAACAAAAGGTTCATTTACTCCCTAAAACACATAAATAGATATACTAGATAGAGAGGAAGTAACCATGAAGTTTAGATAAATCCTGGGAACCTGTCCAGAGTTCCCAATCACTGAGAAATAGTGAAATGTCTGTTTAGCAAAAGCTGTCTAACAATGAGAAGGGAAGAAGATGAATAGAGAGTCATCCTGCAGATATGCTGCATTTTAGCCACCCATTCTTTTTTTTTTTTTTACTTTATTGTGTTGGTTTTGCCATACAGTAACACGAAACCGCCATGGGTTTACATATGCTTCCCCTCCAGAACCCCCCTCCCTCCTCCCTCCCGATTCCCTCCCCCTGGGACATCTCGGTGCACCAGCCCCGAGCATCAACCCTGGGCTGGCGATTGATTTCACATATGATAATTAACATGTTTCAATGCCATTCTCCCACATCATCCCACCCTTGCCCTCTTTCACAGAGTCTACAAGTCTGTTCTATACATCTGTGTTCCTTTTGCTGTCTCGCATGCTGGGTTCTCGTTACCATCTTTCTAAATTCCATATATATGCGTTAGTATACTGTATTGTTGTTTTTCCTTCTGGCGTACTTCACTCTGGATAATAGGCTCCACTTCTGTCCACCTGAGTAGAACTGATTCAAATGAATTTTTTTTTAATGCTGAGTAATATTCCATTGTGTATATGTACCACAGCTTTCTTATCCATTCGTCAGTTGATGGGCATCTAGGTTGATTCCATGTCCTGGCTATTGTAAACAATGCAGCGATGAACATTGGGGTACACGTGTCTCTTTCAATTCTGGTTTCCTCGGTGTGTATACCCAGCAGTGGGATTGCTGGGTCATATAGCCACCCATTCTTGACGAGCTGATGTGAAGCTTAGATGAAGGTATTCAACTCTGCCCTGTTCCAATCCCATGCTGCTGCTGCTAAGTAGCTTCAGTGTTGTCCGACTCTGTGTGACCCCATAGATGGCAGCCCACCAGGCTCCCCTGTCCCTGGGATTCTCCAGGCAAGAATACTGGAATGGGTTGCCATTTCCTTCTCCACTCAACCCCATATTCAAGGTTATTTTAATGTAGTTATCATAATTAAATATTTGTATTCATACAATGGAACCTAAATAAATGGTTAAAGTGTTTTCTCTGGTTTCCATTCCTAAACATAGTCAGCTAAAGTTTAATGTACAGATGTTTCTAAACTGTGTCAAGACAGAGGACCCTCCTATGCCTGATCATCAGCCAAGAAGACCATTGGTGGATTAACATCACTGACACTATCTATACAGTTAATGTCAAATGTAATAATACCTCTCTTCTTCATTCTTTTCATGTCTGCTTTCCAAACCCTAACCATTCATTCTCAAAGTGTGAAAAGAATACTAAAAATGTGTAGTTACATAAACGTTGTCTTTATTTCTCTACAAACAACCATTTACATTGAGTGAAATATATTTAAGCACATTATTTTAGAGTAACTGGAATTTAAAATATCCTTCAACACTGTACATCTTTCAAAGAAAAAGATCACTCCATATTATATATTTAAAAGTGCACGTTAGTATGTAACTGTATAGAAAACAAACTGAAACCATAACCACCAATATGTGAACAACTTTATTCTTCTGATAAAAAATTAATAACAATGTGCAGATAGAATAATAGTATCATATTTCCTTATCAGATCACTAAAGTGTTGGATTCTTATCCACTAAATCATATAATATTGTATAAATGAAAATAAAAGATAAGTGTCCTTTACTGTTTTGTTATTTTGAATAATATTGTTAATATTGTCCTTTGGGTATGAGAGTGCTCAGTTGTATCCAACTCTTTGTGATCCCATAGACCGTAGCTTGCCAGGTTCCTCTGTCCAAAAGATTATGCCTGCAAGAATACTAGAGTTGGTTGTCATTTCTTATACTAGGGATCTTCCCCATCCATGGATCATACCCATGTGTCTTGCATCTCCTGCACTGGCAGGAGATTCTTTACTGCTGACCCACTTGGGAAGTCCCAATATTGCCTTGTACTCATTTTTCAATTGTGATCATTGCTCAAATAATCAAAGAAACGTTTGACACTTTAAAATCTCTCTATTCTTCATTGCTGCTACTGCTAAGTCACTTCAGTCATGTCCAACTCTGTGCTACCCCCATAGACAGCAACCCACCAGGCTCCTCTGTCCATGGGATTTTCCAGGCAAGAGTACTGGAGTGGGCTGCCATAAAACCCATAAACAAGCAGTTCAAGACTGACTGCTCTACAATAGGCATACTTGGTATACAGCACTGAGGGAACAACTGAGCTCACTCACTGACGAGATCATCTCCCTCTGCTCATTGTCCCATGTCCACTCAACCAAGTCATCTGGGACTAGAGATAGCAACTTAGTTCTGGGATAATGTTCCTTCTTTTGTAAAAAGTTAATCAAATAAATGTTTTAAAACTGTGCTTAACGCCACCATTAGAACTTTTATTATTGTCCTCACCAGTTCTCACTCTGATCTTGACAAAAGGCACACTTTCCAGATGATATTCTTAATTCAGAGAGACCAGAATGAAGTGGTCTCTAAGGAAAATAGCATGAGCAGCTTGAAAAATTTCCTACTCCAGAGGCCTCTCTCTATACTAAATATATGCCTCACACTCCCCCATGAACGCTGGTTACAGCAGAAAGTGGATTCTTTGTTTTGATGCAACATGATTCTATTTCAGATTCTATTTAGATTATGGACAATGTTTTATTCTTGGGAAGAAATGTGGTCAAATATGGTGTCTCTCTGGTAAGAAGATACACTCTGCACTCTAAATTTCTTAACTTCTCCCTTAGCTCCCTTCCTTATCATATTGAAGACAATGTTTTAATGCCATATTTCCAAGCACACTAATTAGAAAGGTTTGGAATTGTTGCATAACTTTCAGAAATATCAAGGACTTCTTCTCCAAGATATTGGTGGACTCTCTACATAATCAAAATGAGTACATAGTCTCACAGTTATGTAGGTGCCCTCTTTGAGGTAATATTCAGGTCCTCACAGATCCACAGTCATCAGGGCCTACAATTCTCTTGATTTAAGGAAAACTGTGTTTTAGGCACAGATATATAACTGTAATTAACAGAAATTTCCAAATATTGAGATAAGTGATAGTTACTAATTTAACTCAGGAAGGAACCTGATACAGATTATGGAGAGAAATCTCTCAAAGCCTATAATAGTCAATAGTTACCCTGGAAATGGAATTATGCTCTTGGAACTGAACAGGAGACGCAGAATGACAGCACAGATGAACGACTGGCATCAGAGAGTATCAGGATTGCACTCTAGTCATGCTATTTCCCAGCTCTGAGACTCAAACAGGTCTCACTGGGAGCCGAACTCAGAAGAGTGACAAATATTTCACTTATTTTATTTGGTTATTATTAATATTACTTTAGACAATATGGATGAAAATTTCTAGCATATGGGAGGTATTCAGAGAGAGAGTAACAAAGGAAGAGAAAAGTTTAGTTTTCCCATGACCCTGAAATTAGCAGCTCAAAGAAGAAAATAAACTGTCCCATTTGTTTTTACTCTTAATTGTCCTAACATTTGATTTTTTTGTGTGAGTTCTGCTCTAACTCATTTGCATTTTCAACTATACTCTTAGAATCTTTAGGCTTACTTCTCCTACTTAGGGTAGAGTTGAAAATTACATACCTATTTCATATAATTAATTTTAACAGTATTATTAATATGGTTTTTATATAATTATTTTAGCAGTAATACTTTGCCCTTTGTAATTTAACTGGAACAATGTTTACAACTTATTAAGCTACTATTAGGTGAAAAAGTAGGCATATGCTTTTATTCTTTGATAAATCATATACCACCTACAATCTAGTTCTTTTTCACTGAAGTGCTCAAAAGTGATCACAGATCATAGTCAGAAAATATTCAATAAATTCCCATTTACCACACTGGAAAAAATTAAAAGCCCCTCCTACATTTATTACTTTCTAATTTTCTTTTTATTTTTATCCTTGGTACCTGATAAATCAATGGGTTTAAACCAAACCAGTAATAAATTCCTTTAGAAATGATCTATTCCTTCCTCTCTCAGGCATAAAATGTTAAGGTGTGATCACTTCAATCCGATCAAGAACTACCCTATTTGATTCTGCAGTGTAGTTTTTATAAGACTTGGTACATTTCAGGTTTGCTCCTGTTCTTTGGATATATCCCATCCACATTTGGATTATGATTCTACTAGATCTTTTGCTCCTCAGTCTGATAGAGTTCAGGTGATTCAGTATTGCCTTTCAGAACTTTGAGCTGAAAAGCAAAGTTCTCCTGCTACTTTCAAAAGTAAGGCAAATTCCTCAATCAGAGTTGTAGCTTTATATTGTACTGTCTAATTTAATGTACCTAAAATGAATCCACTAAAAATATAAATCAAAGTAACAAAATAGTTGTGTTAAATATGAAAATACAAACTGATTGCATAACCCTGAAAGAACTGTGGATCACAAATACTCAGGACACAGGGTCCTTTCATAGCTTCACAGTGAGCCTGGCTCAGTCTTGCAGTTGTCAAAGCAAGCTATAAATTATATAGGTTTTGTAACTTATACAGATCATACACACTAACACATATTTAAGACCCATGTATTGAGAGACACAGTAGAGTTATATGAGTTACTAGAGAAAACAGTCAGCAAAAAATTTGGATAGAGTAGTTGTTGGATAATAATAATACCATCCAGGCTATAATCAGATCAATACATTCTGATGTTTGAGGAATATTCATTGATGGATTAAGTCACAGTTTCAAAAACTGTGAAACACTGACATATACATAAATTTTCCTGCCCTAAGTCAACTGTATATGACTTGAGTCCATTTGAAATGAAACAAGCAAGGGAAGCATATTTTCAAATCATAAAAACAATACTGTTTATGAGGTTCTCCTTCTTGTTTTCCTTCCCAGTATCAGTCAATCTCTATTATAGCATCTGATACATTTTCTCTCTACTCCACTTCTCACACACTGTATTTTTCCCCAGGTCATAAATACTCCCAGACACATATTTTTGTCTTTCTGAAAGAAAGAAAAATTTAATTATTCTTATTGACCATTTAAATTGGAGAGATAGATATTTCATAATTTTCTGAAAATTTGCATATATTAATTCTACATTAATTAACTGAATTAATAAAATTTAGTTGATTAATTGAATATAGGCAGTCTGATGCATAAGGCCATACTTTCAGTAGACACTAGTCTCTAATCATTGCTTTTTCAAAAATATTCAAATACTTATCGGGGCTTTAATTTGGCTGACAAATAAATCTTTATCTACAGAGTTAACATGTAACAACATAACCAATGGTTTAGTCTAAATATTATAAAATGGTAACTTCAGAAAAAAACAGCCCCAAATTTGTATATTTATTTAACCACTTGTATTTCATGAAATTGTTTGAAATAACCTGTGCTACCATGAGTTACTTAAGAGATCTTCAAACTCAACAACCGACTACACAGTCTCCTCATAGCCACCTTCATGTCCTTGTTCCTCAATGTGTAAATGGCAGGATTCAGAATGG
>ML661889.1:6139584-6291347 GCA_007570785.1 Antilocapra americana | reverse complement strand
AACTTGTGATTAAGCATGGAGAAAGTGAAATAAGCCAGTCACAGAAAGCAAAACACAGCATGCTATCATACTTGAGACTTCATAGCAATTCAGAAACCTAGTTAAATTAGATGGCAAATGAAAATTCAGGTACTGTTCTCATGAGTAATCATAAGGTTGCCATCATCTAGATGTGAAGTCAACAGAATTAGAGTAAGATATTTGGGTATGTATTTCCATAGTCAAGTATTAATTCCTGCAAAAATTGTTACATGATGATCAGTACTATGTCTTAAGTTGGTAAAATGCTGATGGCAGGTTTTTTATATGTATTTAAAGAACTGGAAACAAGTAAAACAACCATCCAAATACTGGATTAAAGCAAGAGCCTCTAATGGCAAAAACAGAAGTCTTTTTATGAAATTATGTTTGTACTTGAAAAAAAGTTCCAAAACTGCACATTAAATATTACAAATAGTGAATCCTCAAAATAGGATACAAGTGGCTTTCATCTCCTAAGGCCTACATTTCTATATTATATAAATGGTCTAAAACAACCTGGTATTGGCTTTTGACTTAAAAATGAAATTTATTGTTAAAATACAGAATAAGAGGCCCAGATGTATAACCCATCAAATTCAGATTGTAATGATGGTAGTACCATTTAATCTAGCTTTTAAAAACTGAAATAAAGTTTTACAAGTGTGTCAACAATCATTTACTCATAAAAAATCACAATGACTTCTTAACAGAAAAATGTTCTCTATAAGAAATTAATGGCCAAGATAAAACCTATTTGTGGCAATCTACTGCTAGGGGCTATAAATATCGTTTAGCTGATTGATACTAGTAAGAAAGGAGATATAAAGGAAAGGAGAGAGAAAAAACAGAAGAGACAAGGACAGTAGAGAAAAGAAATAGGAGAGAATAGAAGCAAGCAAGAAGGAATAGCATAACAGTTAAAAAGGAAGCAGTCAGAACAGCATACCTTAGGAGTGGTTCCTGAGTCTTTTTTGCCTGCTCACCAATTACAAACTCTCAGGAACTTCTCTCTTCACAATGTCTCAGCAAGGCACATAACGCAACAGTCTACAGCCTATTTTCCCAGCCTCTTATCTCACCTCTCCACCTCACAAATCTCTTGAATTAGGAGGACTATCGTTCTTTCATTAGTGTCAGGGTTACTCATACTTTTGTTCTGCCCCATAGTTTTCCCTGGCCTTTTCCACTTGGCCGATTACTTCTTGTTCTAAAATTTCTGTCAGTTATTACTTAGTGATGTCCCCTCTCTCCTCCAGTCTGCATGAGATATTCCTCCACCCTGCTTGTGGAGGAATCTTACTTGTGAGGTTCTCATGACACTTTTTCATGACAGTATAATTTACAACTGATGAGTTTCTCTGTCTCCCCTGCAAAGGGTATGAGCTTCTTGAGAGCAGGCACTATGTCTTGTCAGAAATCCTGACCATATGAAATCATGTAAATCTGGGAGAGGAGAAAAGGGGTCAATGGCTGTGGGCATGCATGTGCATATACCTTAAAAACTGATAATAGTTTCTTGGTATACACAATGGTTTTTTATATTATTCCCATTGAAAACTGAACTAAAAAGCAATTTTCACTCTAGAAATTGCCATGAAAAAAATGACAGGTCAAAGATGATTCACATCAAAACCAATTCCCAAGGTCCTTCCTAGTTCTAAGTGAAATATAATCCATGTCCAAAAATTTCCCCGTAAGTTAAGATACACTGCAGGCATATGAAGAGCTTCATGCCTCGAGAAAACTTAGACTTCCCCTTGGAAAGACTGGTACTTGTATAGGTTCAACAAATGCATGTTGAACTGAAAACCAGAAATAGAGATAAGAAAGAGTGGGAGGTAAGGTGCTGGGGTGGAGGGGGGAGAATTTTTGTAATAATGTGGCAGAGCTGCTATACTTTGCCCATAGAGGGAAAACAGCTGGTATTTTTAACAGGCTATTCACTGAAATTATACTGACCCCACTTACCTGACCTCACCCCCCAAAAAGGCCCCAGGAAACAATATTTTCACTATTTAAATAAACCTCTTAAGAAGTGTTTCCCTCTTTGATCTCTGCGGTTAGTACTCCTTACAACTACTCCAGCTCTAACAACACTTTTGGGTGGCCCTTTGATGACTCAGTGACCTGAGTCCCCAGGCCGTTTATTATGAGATCTCTACTTTGAATTCCCATGCCATTAAGAGAAGAAAAAATATTAGAAGCTTGATTAAAAAAGTAAATGTGAAACAAAGGAAGCTATGATTAATAAGCTATGACAGAAGTACCTTTAAGGAAACTCAGGATCTCCTAACATTTTAATACATATTGATAAATATCATTTAGACCAATACTAGTGAAAAAGGAATGCCTATTAACACAATTAGTAAAAATTATTTTAGAATTCTATTAGAAGCATATTCATGCAACATATTCCTAGCATCCCTATCCCTGCTTTTTTATCTCATTTAATAATTACCGAACCCATTTTGGCCATGATAATATCTTAAAAACAGAAATTAAATATGTTGGCAAAAGTCAGTATGCTAAAGTTAAAACCAATATTCCAGTGAAATAATATTCTAACTACAAGTCCATGAATTTAATCCCTGTGCTATGCTATCTTTTTTTTAGATCAATGTCATGACGTATTAAAAAGGAGCTCACAAGTCTATTAAGCTTTTCACTTTTCTGAGTATTACACCTATATGCTCTCATATATTGTATCTAACCAAACACTTAGATGGAAAACCAATATTATTCCACACCTGATGAGAAATGACTGTGATTTCTCAATTAATAGTAGAAAAGGGGAAATAATTTGTATACCTTGGCATTCAGCACTGTGATTTTTTTACTGATTAACTGACTCTGGACACATTGAATATCTCTAACTCTATAATACTGCTCAGAAAAGCAATGTGTACATACCAGAAGATCAAATATCACAATTCTTATAAAATTGAACATTATTAACATGTTTCAATGCCATTCTCCCATATCATCCCACCCTTGCCCTCATCCACAGAGTCCACGAGTCTCTTCTATACGTCTGCAATCCTTTTGCTGTCTCGCATGCTGGGTTCTCGTTACCATCTTTCTAAATTCCATATATATGCGTTAGTATACTGTATTGTTGTTTTTCCTTCTGGCTTACTTCACTCTGGATAATAGGCTCCAGTTCCGTCCACCTGAGTAGAACTGATTCAAATGCATTTTTTTTAATACTGAGTAATATTCCATTGTGTATATGTACCACAGCTTTCTTATCCATTCATCAGTTGATGGGCATCTAGGTTGCTTCCATGTCCTGGCTATTGTAAACAATGCGGTGATGAACATTGGGGTACACGTGTCTCTTTCAATTCTGGTTTCTTCGGTGTGTATGCCCAGCAGTGGGATTGCTGGGTCATATGGCAGGTCTATTTGCAGTTTTTTAAGGAATCTCCACACTGTTCTCCATAGTGGCTGTACTACTTTGCATTCCCACCAACAGTGTAAGAGGGTTCTAATTATCATATGTGAAATCAATCGCCAGCCCAGGACTGATGCTCGGGGCTGGTGCACCGAGATTTCCAGGGGGGAGGGAGTCGGGAGGGAGGAGGGAGAGGGGTTCTGGAGGGAGAGCATATGTACACCCATGGCGATATCATGTCATTGTATGCCAAAACCAATAAAAAAAAAAAAGAAAGAAAGAAAGAAAGAAAAATGAAATGAAAAATAAATAAATAAATAGACCTGTCAACTTTTGAAAAAAAAATTGAACATTATTATAAGAGCTACATTTAAACACATTTTACTAAAATCCTTTTTGTTAAATGCTATTATTCTTATTTTACAAAAATTTAGACTGTTTTCTACAGAGAAATCAGCAAAACCTAGTGTTGGAACTGTAGCATTCTCTTTTACATCAAAAGTACATATTAGCCAAGAATGGTTTTGAAAAAAAAAATGATCTAAAAAAAGTTAATAACTAAAATCTAAGTTGTAATGGAAGTTAAGATTTGCTAATTTACTTTTTAGTGTTACATTTTATGTTATCAACATAAATTAACATAATGTAAAATCAACCATTTGAAGCTACAAACCAATGGCATTTAGGCATTCATTATATTGTGGAATCATCACTTTGACCTAGTTCCAAACTATTTTCATCCATATTGAAATGTGTATCTGATACACACTTGTGGTTGAATGATATTCCTTTGTATGGATTACCACATTTGTCAATAAATTCATCAGCGGATGAACACCTTTGCCCATTGGGAACAGTTCTATATATTCATGTAGAAGATTTTGTTTTAATACCTGTTTTTAATTCTTTGGAGTTAAAGACTAGGAGCAGAATTGATAAGTTTTATGATAATTCTGTTTAACTTTTTGAGGAACTCTGAAGTAAGAAGGGTATCACCCCACTGAAATTTACTTGACATTTTTCTCATGATTACATAAGAGTTATGGGTTCAGGTTCTTAAAGATATGGGAATACAAGATCAGACCACTTCACTTGCCTCTTGAGAAATCTGTATGCAGGTCAGGAAGCAACAGTTAGAACTGGACATGGAACAACAGACTGGTTCCAAATAGGAAAAGGAGTACATCAAGGCTGTATATTGTCACCCTGCTTATTTAACTTATATGCAGAGTACATCATGAGAAACACTGGGCTGGAGGAAGCACAAGCTGGAATCAAGATTGCTGGGAGAAATATCAATAACCTCAGATATGCAGATGACACCACCTTTATGGCAGAAAGTGAAGAAGAACTAAAGAGCCTCTTGATGAAATTGAAAGAGGAGAGTGAAAGTGTTGGCTTAAATCTCAACATTCAAAAACTAAGATCATGGCATCCCGTCCCATCACTTTATGGCAAATAGATGGGGAAACAGTGGAAATAGTGGCTGACTTTATTTTTCTGGGCTCCAAAATCACTGCAGATAGTGATTGCAGCCATGAAATTAAAAGACGTTTGCTCCTTGGAAGAAAAGCTATGACCAAGCTAGACAGCATACTAAAAAGCAGAGACATTACTTTGCCAACAAAGGTCCATCTAATCAAAGCTATGTTTTTCCAGTAGTTATGTATGGATGTGAGAGTTGGACTATAAAGAAAGCTGAGTGCCGAAGAATTGACACTTTTGAACTGTGGTGTTGGGGAAGACTCTTGAGAGTCCTTGGACTGCAAGGAGATCCAACCAGTCCAATCAGTCCTGAAACTGAAACTCCAATACTTTGGCCACCTGATGCGAAGAGGTGACTCATTTGAAAAGACTCTGATGCTGGGAAAGATTGAGGGCAGGAGGAGAAGGGAACGACAGAGGATCAGATGGTTGCATGGCATCACCAACTCAATGGACATGTGTTTGGGGAGACTCCGGGAGTTGATGATGGATAGGGAGGCCTGGCGTGCTGCAGTCCATGGGGTCGCAAAAAGTCAGACATGACTGAGTGACTGAACTGAACTGATGAGTTCAGGTGAAGCACACCACAGGTGATCTGCCATTTTGGACACCTTCCATCAATATTCTGTGCCATCAGTATGATTTATGTCTGTTGATTTTGACTTTGATCAACTGACTGAAATTTCAGGTTGCCACACTATAGATTTACTATCCCTGTTATTCACACTTTGTTTTGAGAAAAGTCACTACAGTCAGCCCATACTTAAGTAATGAGGAGTTATTTTCCCCTTGATTACAGTAGCATGCTACACAATTTATCTCTAATTCTCCTGCATGGCTGATTACTCTTCTATTCCATGCACTAATTTATTCAATCATTTATATCAGTATGAAATCATGGATATTTATTTTATAATCTGGATTATAATCAAATACAGCTATTGGGAGCATTTTCATTTGGCTCTTAAGCCTCTTTGATGCATATCTGCATCATATTTTGTGAGTTTATGTATGTTTGAGCATTTCCTTATTTTCTAGGACTAAAAGATGTTCCTGGTTTATCTTGTATCTTAATTTCATATTCCTACAATAGCTACATCTCCAAAGATCCCTGGTTCCTTTTACTGGATAATGGAATTAGAAATAAACACATGCTCATTTTTTCTATTGTATCATTGCATTTAGGCCCTCACAGAAGACATGGCAAATGCCTAAGACAATATATTCAAAAATACAGTATCATAAAAAAATTTCACTGTACTAAAATCTCCCGTGCTTCATGTATTCATTCATTCCCATGAATTCACAAGCCCCTGACAAGCACCTAACTTTTCACTGTCTCCATAGTTTTGCAACTTACAGAATATCATAAAAGTGGAATCATACCATATGTAGCCTTTCAAGATTGGCTTCCTTCATGTAGCAATAGACACTTAAGTATTCTTTATATCTTTTCATGACTCGATAGACTATTTCTTTTTATTATGGAATAACATGCCATTGTACAAGTGTACCACACTTTATTTCACCATTATAATACTGAAGGACAATCTTAGATATCTCTAATTTTTGGTAATTACAATTAAAGCTGCCACAAACATTCAAATAGAGGTTCAAATATGAACAGAATTTTTAACTAAGTTTGGTAAATACCTAGCAGTACTATTACTTTAGCATATTTATTTTTCTAAAAACAAACATTTACGTTGATACAACCATTCAGTTCAGTTCAGTTCAGTCGCTCAGTCATGTCCAACTCTTTGCAACCCCATGAATCACAGCACGCCAGGCCTCCCTGTCCATCACCAACTCCCAGAGTTCACCCAAACCCATGTCCATCAAGTCAGTGATGCCATCCAGTCATCTCATCCTCTGTCGTCCCCTTCTCCTCCTGCCCCCAATCCTTCCCAGCATCCGAGTCTTTTCCAATGAGTCAACTCTTTACATGAGGTGGCCAAAATGTTGGAGTTTCAGCTTCAACATCAGTCCTCCCAATGAACACCCAGGACTGATCTCCTTTAGGATGGACTGGTTGGATCTTTTTGCAGTCCAACGGAATATATTTATGCATAATATTATTTTAAATAAATTAGAATTTAAAATATCCTTCTATACTCTATACCTTCCAAAGAAAAAGACTCCTCCATATGTATATATTGATATGTGCATATGTAAGTATGCAACAGCATAGAAAAAGTGAAATATAACCACCAAAATGTGAACAAACAGAAGCTTCTGATGAAAAAATGTAGCAGCCAATGGGCAGATAGAGACATACTATCATATTTCCTTATCAGATCTCTAAAGTGTTGGATTCTTGTCCATAAGGCTAAAATTATGTAATATTTTATAAAACTAAATAAAAAGTAGGCTTCCTTTACTGTTTTGTTATTTTGGAGAATATTAATAATATTGCTTTTTGCATAAGTGTGTGCTCAGTTGTGTCCAACTTTTTGTTACCCCATAGCCCACCAGGTTCCTCTTCCCAAAAGATTATGGCAGCAAGAACACTGGAGTAGGTTGTCATTTCCTATTGTAGGGGATCTTCTCCATCCAGGGATTGTACCCGTGTCTTTTGTGTCTCCTGCATTGGCCAGCGAAATCTTTACTGCTGAGCCACCTGGGAAGTTCCAATATTGCCTTGCACTCAATCTTAAATCAAGATCATTGCTCAAATAATAAAAGAAATGTCTGACACTTTTTAGAATCTCTCTCTATTCTTCATTGCGTGTGTGCGCTATTCTTCATTAAAACCCCAAGAAACAAGCGGTCCAAGGCTGACTGCTCTACACTGGACATACGTGGTGTACATTATTGAGTGAGCAACTGAGCACGCACGCACTACTAGAAATGGCAACTGAGTTCTGGAATACTGTTTTTCTTTTTTTAAAAGTTAATCAAAGAAATGTTTTAAAACTGTGCTCAACTCCACCATTAGAACTTTTATTATTGTCCTGACCCTGACCTTGACAAAAGGCACACTTTCCAGATGACGTTCTTAATTCAGAGAGACAAGAATAAAGTGGTCTCAAAGGAACATAGCATGGGTAGTTTGAGAGTTTCCTACTCCAGAGGCCACTCTCTATACTAAATATACGGCTCACACTCCCCCATAAATGCTGGTCACAACAAAAAGTGGATACTTTGCCTTGATGCAATCTGATTCTATTTAGAATATGGAGAATGCTTTATCCTGGGGAAAAAGGGTGGTCAAATATGATGTCTCTCTGGTAAGAAGAAACACTCTACACTCTGTCAATTTTTAACTTCTACCTTAGTTCCCTTCCTCTGTCATATTTAAGAAAATGTTTTAATGCCATATTTCCATGCACACTAATTAGAATGGTTTGGAATTATGCATAGCTTTCAGAAATATTAAGGGTTTCTTCTCCAAGGTACATCTTGGGACTTCTGGACTCTACATCATCAAAACAAGTAACTTCTACACAGTCTTACAGCTCCATAGGTGCCCTCTTTGTGGTCGTATTCAGGTCCTCACAGATCCACAACCATCAGGGTCTACAGTTTTCTGGAGTTAAGGAAAACTGTATTCTAGGCACAGATACATAACTGTAATTATCAGAAATTTCCAAATATTGAGAAAAGTGATGACTACTAATTTAACTCAGGAAGGAACCTGATAGAGATTATGGAAAGAAACCTCTCAAAGCCTACAACAGTAATAGTTTTCATGGAAACAGAATTATGCTCTTGGAACTGAACAGAAGGAGACACAGAATGACAGCACAGATGCAGGACTGGCATCAGGCAGCATTGGGCTTGGATTCCAGTCATGCTATTTCACAGCTCTGAGACTGTAACAAGTTACACTGAGAGCCAAACTCAGAATAGTAAGATGTGTTTCCTTCATTTTATTTGGTTAATGCGAAGATTACTTTATAGACATTGTGGGTGAAAATTTCTAGCATAATGAGAAGTATTCAGAGAGAGTGAAGGGAGATACAAAGAAACAGAGAGGTTTAGTTTTCCCATGACTCTGAAATTACCAGCTCAAAAATGAAAATGAAAATTGTTCCATTTTTTAAACTTTTACTTTTTAATTTTTTTGAGATTTTTTTGTGAGTTCTGCTCTAACTCATTTGATTTTATAACTATACTCTTAGAATCTTTAGGGTTACTTCTACTTAAGGTAAAGTTGAAAAGCAGATGCTGATTTATATAAGTAATTTGAATGTATCGTTAATATAGTTTTAATATAATTATCTTAGCAGCAATATTTTACCCTTTCTAACTTAACTAAAGTAATATTGAAAGCCTATTAAGTTACTATTAGGTGAAAAAGCTGACATAAGCTTTTATTCTTTGATGTACATCACCTACAATCTATTTCTTCTTCACTGAAGTCTCAAATGTAATCACAGTTCGTAGTAAGAAAATATTCAATAAATTCCTGTTTACCACACTGGAAAAAATTAAAAGCCCCTCCTACATCTATAGCTTTCTATTTTCATCATTGGTACTTGATAATTTCATGGATTTAAACAAAACCAGTATCATCAATAGCTTCAGTTACACACAACAGGGAGGGTAAACCCAGACTAAACCTCCGGTCCACAGCATTGAATTGATCATAATTCTTGATTCATAGTATATTCACACCATTTCTAATGACAACTCTGGATTTGCTTATTTTATAAACTATAACCATAAAAACATAACCAATACAAGACCTAAACAGTTTTAATATCACACAGCTGATAATGTGTGCATCTTCATCCTGATCCTTAGCTGCCCAGAGTTGGAGTTACTTACATCATTTTTTAATACACAATTATATATAGAAGTTCCTACAAAATACAGCATTTTCTATTGCTATTCATTTTATAAAAATTATGCTAATCTCTTTTTTCTTCATTACTGTGTCTCACAAAGATACATCTCTGTCATTTTATATAGCTGTACTTTATTGGTTATGTTTCTGAATATTCCATTGTCCTGTTTATGTGCATAATTATACATATCTCTACAAATATAGTTGTAAGAATTTATCTTGAGTATGCAAATGGGAATTTTTTTCCAAAGTGACTGTGTAAGGATATGCTTTCATCAGCAATAAATAAGAAACCTGCTTGATTCAGAAAATATATTTTTATTTCTTTTCTTCAGATAAAATTAGAAGAAACTGAACTCTATGGAAGAAGTAACCAGTCTGTAGTGTCTGAATTTATTTTTCTTGGGCTGTGTGATTCATGGGAGCTCCAGGCCTTCCTCCTAGTGATATTTTCTTCACTTTATTTAATCACCATTTTAGGCAACATTTTCATTGTTCTCCTAATTACTGCTGACCTTCATCTCCACTGCCCTATGTACTTCCTGTTAGCCAATCTTTCATTCATTGACTTATGCCTTTCATCAGTAACCACACCTAAAATGATCACAGACTTTCTCAAGGCAAACAAGACCATCTCTTTTGGAAGCTGCATGTGTCAGATTTTTTTTGGACATTTTTTTTGGAGGGGGTGAGATGGTGCTGCTTGTGTCCATGGCCTATGACCGTTACGTGGCCATCTGCAAGCCACTCCATTACTCGAGCATTATGAACACACAAATGTGCATTCGACTAGTGGTGACATCATGGATCGTTGGCTTTGTGCATTCAATAAGCCAGCTAGCTATAATTACACAACTGCCCTTCTGTGGACCCAGAGAATTGGATAGCTTTTTCTGTGATATTCCATTGGTGATCAAGCTAGCCTGCATGGACACTTATGTTTTAGAAATGTTGATAAATGCTGACAGTGGGGTACTTGCCACCATCTGCTTCATTCTGTTGCTGATCTCTTACTCTTATATTCTGCTTACTCTCTGCCATCAGTCAAAGGACGGGGCATCCAAGGCGCTCTCCACCTGCACTGCCCACATCACAGTGGTCATGTTATTCTTTGGGCCCTGTATCTTCATCTACCTGTTTCCACTCAAGATCACTTGGGTGGACAAGTTCCTTGCTGTATTTTATGCAGCCATCACACCACTCCTAAATCCGGTCATTTACACTTTAAGAAACAAGGAGATTAAAATTGCCATTAAGAGACTATGATGATAGCCTATGGATTTATGTTGGTATTTCATGATCTCACATTATAAGAATGTGATTATTTCCCAATTCACATGTGGAAACCATGTGTATCTCTTGGCGAAAGTTTTGTGTCAATTCTATAGCATTCCAGAATTATCAAAATGAGTCCCTGTTTGGGAAATTTGGCCAGTCTTTAGAGCTATGATTTTGGTTGTTCTCAAGAATGATTTGGAATTAACAACATTAACATTAATTATTACTATCTGTACTGCTACTTCAACACAGACCACTGCACTTGGAAATTTTCTAGTCTGTTATGCATTTCTTTTAGCAAAGCATTTCACGTGGATCTTCTCTTTTTTTTTTTTTTTATAAGTTTGTACACTGAATGCAGGGGTTTGTGCATGCTCAGTCATGTCTGACTCTTCATGATGCCACAGACTGTCGCCCACCAGGCTCCTCTGTCTATGAAATTTTCCAGGCAAGAATACTGGAGTTGAGGATTATTGAATCTATGTTCATCAGTGATACTGGTCTGTAGTTTTCTTTCTTTGTACTGCCTTTGGTTTTGGCATCAGGGTGATGGTGGCCTCGAAGAATGAGTTCCTCTGCAATTTTTTTAAAGAGTTTTAAAGAGTTTTTTCCTTCCTCTGCAATTTTTTTTAAAGAGTTTTAGAAGGACAGGCATTAGCTTTTCTCCAAATATTTGACAGAATTCTCCTGTGAAGTCATCTGGTCCTGGGCTTTTATTTTGGGGAGATTTTTGATAACAGCTTCCATTTTAGTGCTTGTAATTGTGTTGTTCATAATTTGTTTCTTCCTGGTTTAGTATTGGAATATTGAACTTTCTAAAAATCTATCCATTTCTTCCAGGTTATCCATTTTATTGCCACATAGTTGTTCATAATATTCTCTTATAATTCTTTGTATTCTGCATTGACTGTTGTAACCTCTCCTTTTTTATTTCTAATTTTGTTGATTTGATTCTCTCTTTTTTTCTTGATGAGTCTGGCTAAAGGCTTGTCAATTTTGTTTATCTTCTCAAAGAATCAGCTTTTAGTTTTATTAATCTTTACCATTGTTTCTCTCATTTCTTTTTCATGTATTTCTGCTTGCATCTTTATGATTTTTTTCCTTCTACTAATTTGGGGGGTTTTTTGTTCTTGTTTTTCCAGTTGTTTCACATGTAAATTTAGGTTGTCTATTCGATGTTTTTCTTGTTTCTTAAGGTAGGATTGTATTGCTATAAACTTCCCTTTTAGGACTGCTTTCACTGCATCCCATAGGTTTTGAGTTGTCATGTTTTCATTTTCATTTGTTTCTAGAAATTTTTGATTTCTTCACTAACCTGTTGGTTATTTAGAAATGTGTTGCTTAATCTCCATGTGTTTGTGTTTCTTACAGATTTTTTCTTGTAATTGATATCTAGTCTCATAGCATTGTGTTTGGAGAAGATCCTTGATACAAATTCAATTTTCTTAAATTTACTGAGGTTTGATTTGTAACACAAGCTGTGGTCTATCCTGGAGAATGTTCCATGTGCACTTGAGAAGAAGGTGCATTCTTCTGCATTTGGATGGAATGTCCTGAAGATATCAATGAGATCCATCTCATCTAATGCATTATCATTTAAGATTTGTGTTTCCTTATTAATTTTCTGTTTTGATGATCTGTCCATTGGTGTAAGCGGGGTGTTAAAGTCTCTTGCTATTATTGTGTTACTGTCAATTTCTCCTTTTATGCTTGTTAGTGTTTGTCTTATGTATTGAGATGCTCCTATGTAGGGTGCATAGATATTTACAATTGTTATGTCTTCTTGGATTGATTCCTTGATCATTGTGTAGTGTCCTTCTTTATTTCTTGTAATCTTCTTTATTTTAAAGTCTATTTTGTCTGATATGAGGATTGCTACTCCAGCTTTCTTTTGCTTCCCATTTGCATGGAATATATTCTTCCATCCTCTCACTTTCAGTCTATATGTGTCTTGAGGTCTGAAGTGAGTTTCTTGTAGACAGCATACATATGGGTCTTGTTTTTGAATCCATTCAGCCAGTCTGTGTCTTTAGGTTGGAGCATTTAATCCATTTACATTTAATTATTGATATATATGTTCCTATTGCCACTTTCTTAATTGCTTGGGGTTGGTTTTGTACATCTTCTCTTTTTTTTCCTTCTCTTATATTTCTTGATTATTCAAGTCTGTTAAACATTTGTTGTGGACCTGGTTTGGTGGTACTGAATTCTCTTAAGTTTTGCTTGTCTGAAAAGCTTTTTTTCCTCCATCAATTTGAATGAGATCCTTGCCAGGTACAGTAAACTTGGCTGTAGATTTTTCCCTTTCAGTACTTTAAATATATCCTGTCATTCCCTTCTGGCCTGCAGAGTTTCTGCTGAAAGATCAGCTGTTAAGTGTATAGGGTTTCCCTTGTATGTTACTTGTTGCTTCCCCATTGCTGCTATTAATAGTCTTTCTTTATGTTTAGTCTTTGTTAGTTTGATTAGTATGTGTCTTGGTGTGTTTTGTCTTAGGTTTGTTCTGTATGGGACACTTTTTGCCTCTTGGACTTGATTGCTATTTCCTTTTCCATGCTGGGGAAATTTTCAACTATAATCTCTTCAAAAATTTTCTCATACCGTTTCTTTTTCCCGTCTTCTTCTGGAATCCCTATAATTCAAATGTTGGTGCATTTGATATTGTCCCAGAGGTCTCTGAGATTATCCTCAGTTCTTTTCATTCTTTTTACTTTATTCTGCTCTTCAGAAGTTATATCCACCATTTTATCTTCCAGCTCACTGATTCGTTCTTCTACTTCAGATATTCTGCTATTGATTCTTTCTAGAGTATTTTTAACTTCAGTTATTGTGTTGTCTCTGTTTATTCTTTAATTCTTCTAGGTCTTTGTTAATTGATTTTTTCATTTTCTCCATTTTGTTTTCAAGGTTTTTGATCATCTTTACTATCATTATTCTGAATTCTTTTTCAGGTAGTTTCCCTATTTCATTTATTTGGACTTCGGTGTTTCTAGTTTGTCCCTTCATTTGTGTAGTTTTTCTCTGCCTTTTCATTTTTTTTTTTCTTTTACCTTACTGTGCTTGAGCTCTCCTTTTCCAAGGCTTCAAGGCTGAATTCTTTCTTTCTTTTGGTTTCTGTCCTCCTAAGGTTGGTTCAGTAGTTTGTGTAAGCTTCCTATAGGGTGAGATTTGCACTGAGTTTTGTTTGTTATTCCTCTGATGGGCAAGGCTGAGTAATCTTGTCTGCAAATGATTGGGCTTTTATTTTTGTTTTGCTTGTTTTTTAGATGAGGCGTCCTGCACAGGGTGCTACTGGTGGTTGGGTGATACCAGGTCTTCTTTTCAAGTGGTTTCCTTTGTGTGAGTTCTCACTATTGGTGGCTCAGACAGTAAAGCGTCTGCCTACAATGCGGGAGACCCAGGTTCGATCCCTGGCTTGGGAAGATCTCCTGGAGAAGGAAATGGCAACCCATTCTAGTACTCTTGCCTGGAAAATTCCATGGACAGAGGAGCCTGGTAGGCTACAGTCCACGGGGTCACGAAGAGTCGGACATGACTGAGCGACTTCACTTTCACTTTCAGGGTTAGTTCTCTGGTAGTCTAGGATCTTTGAGTCAGCACTCCCACTCCAAAGACTCAGGGCTTTATCTCAGAAATGCAGATTCCTATTTTGTTATGGCATTAAGTGAGATTAAAACAAATATCCAAAAATGAGAAACCAAAGATGAACGTCAGACAAATGGCAGTAAGAAAATCAGGCAAATAATAATTAAAATAATGGAATATACACATATACATATACACCCATGGGCAAAGTCAAAACAGTCCAAAAAAAAAAAAGTACAGTAGATTGACCAGGTAAACAAAGCAAATCAACATTTATACTTACCAGTTATGAACAAAACTAAAGCACAAACTGGAAAACAAAACTAAAACAAGGTGCCAAGTGGGGAATAAAGCAATGAAAACAAAACTAACAAATATGTTGAGAGGAAAGGAAAGAAAGAATAGATATGCAAAGTTAAATATAGGTAGATGAATAAGATTTATATACATTAAAAATTAACTGCCAGGGGAAAAGAACAGTAGGAAAGGCAAACAAAGGAATAAATGCAAAAAAATAAGTTTTTAAAAGTTAAAATATTTAAAAAAGAGAAAAAAAATGGAAGAAGAAACAAAAAAGAAAAACTCCATAGAATTGCAAGAAGCAGAGGTTTATAACAACAATAAAAAGTGTGACTGAATACACACATACACATATACACCCATAAAAGAAGTCAAAACATTCCAACAAAAATAAAGTACAATAGATTGACCCAGCAAACAAAGGAAACCAAAAGTTATATCTACCAGAACAAAACTAACTAAAGCACAAACTGGAAAACAAAACTAAAGCAAGGTACCAAGTGGAGAATAAAGCAATGAAAATAAAACAAACAAATATGTTGAGAGAAAAGCAAAGAAAAGAAAGAATAGATATGCAAAGTTAAATACAGGTAGATGAAGAAGATTTATATACATTAAAGATTAACTCCAAGGGGAAAAGAACAGCAGGAAAAGCAAATAAAGGAATAAATTTAGGGAAAATATTAGGCTTAAAAAATTAAAATTAAAAAATGATAAAAGAAAGGAAAACTCCACAGAACTGCAAAAGCCCAACGTAGAGGCAGAGGTTTATATCAACAATAAAAGATGTGATTGAGGGGGAAAAAAGCTCAAAAGCTTAATTAGATTTTATAATGCCAATAAAATCGACAACTACAACAGAAAGGGTTAGAAAGGAAAAAGAAAAAGAAAAAATCCAAAAGAATCTATAGATCAGGTCAAAATATAAGAATAGTAAGTGTTTTTTATTGAGTCACTGCTGTCAGAATCCCTCCCCTAGCTGGGAAGTCACAGTCCATCTCACCTTCCTAGGATGCCCTCCAACACTATCCTGATCTCTGGACATGCTATGGGGGTAGCTCAGATTCAAATCAGGTCATATTTCTCTGTATTCTTGCCTCCAATGTCCACAGGGAGCTCTCAATGACCTTTTATATATTCCATAGGCAGAGTCTGCCTAGTTAATCATGCGGATTTAATCTGCAGCTTGTACAGCCGGTGGAAAGGTTTGGGGTCTTCTTCCTTAGCCACACTATTCCTGGGTTTCAACTATGGTTTTCTTTCCACCTCTGCATGTGGGTCATCCACTGGGGTTTGCTCCTGAGGCTGCCCTGGAGGACTTGGGTTTGCCTCTGTGAGGTCCAGGTGTGGGGGTGATGGAGCTGCTTGGGTCACAGAGGTTCGAGCAGCACCAGGTACTCAGGGGAGTTTGTGGCCAGGGCAGCAGGAAATATAGTGCTCTAAAAGAGTATGGCAACCAGTATTGGCCAATACACTCCAGTATTCTTGCCTGGAGAACCCCCTTCCCTGACAGAGAAGACTGGCAGGCCACAGTCTACAGGGTCACAGAGTTGGACACTACTGAAGCAACCCTGCACACGTAGACACAAGGCTCTTTGCCTGTCGCAGCTCTGCCCCAGGGAGAGTTGAGCATGAAGGTGGTGCAGCTGCTTGGCTTGCAGGGACCTTGGTGGCACCAAGTGTGCAGGCACATGGATAGCCTCTGCCACAGGAGCTATGGCCCTATCAGAGTCTTTTTTTGAGCCCCTTGTAGCTGGGGGTCAGAAGGCCTCTTTGCCCAGTCTTTCTCCATAGCTTCCCCCTGCCCAACCCCATTCAGGCACTTAGGGGGCTCCCTTGCCTGAGGTCCTTCTCTGTTGTTTGGAAGGTGAGACACATAGAAAGGCCGCCCTGGCTGGGGTTCTATCTGTAGATCAGCATGTCAGGCACTTAGAGGTGCACCCTGGGTGGGATCCTGCTCTTTAGTTCAGCGGTCAGGGAGTTGATGGGCCAGCCTCTCTGTTGTTCAGCTGCTGATGCTGGTGAATGGGGAGAGAGAGGCTATGGTGATGGTTCCACCCGCTAATGCATGTCTCAGCAGTATTGCCTTGCTTCCACAGCCGCTTGGCTTTCCTCCACAGGCATTTCCCACACAGTCTCCTCCCTCACATCCCCTCAGTCCATCTTTCCTCAGTCAACAGCAGCCCTCACCCTGGGATTGCTCCACAATCCCTAAACTCCAGCTCCCACCCACCGCACCTTCCAGGGGACCTGCGTCCCTGTCCAGGGTCTGTATGGCTGCAGCAAGGACTGGCTGATTCTCATTCAGTTTAGGCTGTCACAGATCAAATGTTTCACTCTCAGCCTTAAATGTTTCTCCTCTGACTCAGACAATTGCCCGATGTGGGAATCAGACCCCTGCTTCAGTTTCCCTACCCACTGAGGGCCGATCCAGTCCTACTAACACTCCTGTTTTTCCCCTAGTTCCTTCATCCTACTGAGTTTCGTGTGGATCTATATATTCTTTTCCTTTGGTCAGGTACTCCTGTCCACTCTCAGCTGGTATTCTGCATGCACTTCTGTGTCTGAAGGTCTATTCCTGATGTATCCTTGGAAAGACATGTACTCCATCGCCACCTACTCCTCCACCATCTTGTTAGGAATACTTCTTTTTCACTTCTAAAATATAACTTGGTTCTTTGTTAGATACTGTTTCTCTCCGTAATTTAACATTCAGTTTTTCAACTTCCTAATGTCGCTTTTGATTTTATGAGTTATTTTACACTCTTTGCTAATTTCAACAGTTGAGCATCTGTGGTCTGTTTCTAGTAACTATTTTCCTCTTAATTTTCAATCATATATCCCTTCTTCTTGCATATTCCATAATTATTATTAAAACATTTATTTTTTGTATTTTACACATAAGAGATCATGTAGTTCTGACATAATATTCTTCCACAACCTATCTACTCTCACCTCTATGATGCATAAAAGGTTAAGATATGACCACTTCAATCCAATCAAGTATTGAGCCTATTTGAATCTGAATGCAGTTTTTATAAGATTTGGTACACTCAAGCTTGTTCTTGTTTCTTGAATATATCCTTTCCAAGTTTGGATTATGATTCTAAAAGATCTTTGTTTCTTCACTCTGAAGAGGTCGGGTGATTCAGTTTCCCCCTTCAGAACTTCTGTGCTTAGAACTTTAGTCTTTTCCCTTCTCTTGATAGTTTCAAAAGGAAGATAAATTGTTCAAATAGAAATCTGGCTTTATATTGTTCTTTTAAATTAAGGTACCTAACAAGAATACACTAAAAATACAAATAAAATCAACAAACAGGAAAAATATAAAATATACAACTGACTGTATAATCCTAAAAGAATCTCGATCATAAACACTCAAACATAGTTTTGCAGGGAATTTGGCTCAGTCTTCTAGTTAACAAAGCAAACTATAAATGAAATCAGTTTTGTAATTTATATAGATTATACACACTAACACATATTTGATACCATGTTTTGAGGCAAAAGGGAGTATAAAAGATAAGTTACCAGAGAAAAATAGTCAGCAAACAATTTGGATAGAACAGTTGTTGGATAATAATAATACCAGCCAGGATATAATCAAGTCAATATGTTCCAATGTTTGAGGAATATTCATTGATGGATTAAGTCACAATTTCAAACAGCATGAAACAGTGATGTATACATTAATTTCCCCACCCTAGGCCAAATGGAGATGAGTTGAGTCCATTGAAATTGAGGCAAACAATTGGAGCATAGATTCAAATTCATGAAACATAATATTTCTGAGTCTCTCTCTGATTCTTTTCCTCCTGATATCTGTCAATTTCCCCTATTATACTACCTTATCACTTCTGTCTGCTATTTTATTACACAATTTTATTGCCACAGGTTTTAAATCCTCCCTTACATATTTTTTGTCTTTCAGAAAAAATATAAATTTTTCTTATCCTAGGTTAAAATCTAAGGACAATTAGATGTTTCATAGTTCCCACAAAGTTTGATAATATTAGTTATGTTAATGAATTTCTCAAATTTAATTGACTAACTGGATTCAGGTATTCTAATGTGTAAGGCTATACATTCAGAAGATTCAAAGTCTGCAACTAATGCTTTTTCAAAATCTTCCACCAAACATTTCCCAAGGTTTTAATTTGGTTGACAAACAACTTGTTACCCAGAGAATTCAATGTAACCTCATAATCAATGGTCTAGTCTGAATACTATAAAATGGTGACTGTCTTAAAAAAAAAGCCCCCATTTTTATATAGTTATTTAAATATTTGTATAACATGAAGTTGTTTGAAGTAACTTGTGCTCTCATAAGTTACTTAGGAGACCTTCCTCCAACTCAGGAGCTGACTACTCAGTCTCCTCATTGCTGTCTTCATGTCCTTGTTCCTCAATGTGTAAATGGCAGGATTCAGAATGGGTGTAACCAAAAAGTCTAAAATGGCAAGAAACTTATCCACTGGCACCGTGGGAAATGGCCACAGGTAAACAAAGATGCAGGGTCCAAAGAACAAAACCACCACAGTGATGTGTGCTGACAGAGTAGAGAGGGCCTTGCTCAATCCATCTGAAGAGCGTTTCCATACAGTGACCAGGATGAAAACGTAGGACATAATCAACAAGAAGAAAGTGCCCATGGATATGAACCCACTGTTGGCGGTGACCATGAATTCCATTCTGTAGGAATCTATACAGGCAAGTTTGATGAACCATGGGAGGTCACAGTAAAAGCTATCGATTTCATTAGGACCGCAGAAAGGCAAATGGATCACAAAAGCTAACTGGACCACTGAGTGAATGAGGCCAATAGCCCAAGCGCCACACAGAAGCAAAAGGCACACCCGTGGGCTCATGATGGTCAGGTAGTACAGGGGCTTACATATGGCCACGTATCGGTCTAAGGCCATGGCAGTGAGCAGCACCATCTCAGATCCACCCAGGGTGTGAAGGACAAATATTTGGGTGACGCATCCCTGGAAGGATATGGTTTTGTGCCCAGAGTACAGGTCAGAGATCATCTTAGGCACTGTTAAGGTAGAAAACCACAAATCAATAGATGAGAGGTTGGCTAAAAGGAAGTACATGGGGGAATGTAGATGAGGGTCAAAGGTCACTGTCAGCACAACAAGGAGATTCCCTAGAACAATTGTTACATAAAACACTATAGAGAAGGCAAGGAAGAAATTCTGCACTGGTCTGGAGGTAGAAAGCCCCAGGAGCACAAATTCAGATACTGAAGAGTAATTTGCTTTACTCATTGACTTTGTGAATGACTTTTACCTGAAAGGAACAAATAAAATTAGTTACAAAGGAACACGCCAGAGATACTGAAAGAAGAAGACATCACTGTGCTTCAAATTCTGATATTAAAGAAACACTCCACCCTGTATCACAAAATGTCTTAAAAATTCATACAAGAGTTTATTCATTATCAAATACTCATTGAGAAGCTACCATGAAGACCTCACATGTTCTTGGCACTGTGCCACATTCTGGGGTAAAATGCAGTCTGGCATTAACCTAGTTGTGAAGCTAGGCATTAAGTAACTACTTACATAACCAGATGAATAAAAAGGTGCTATGGTATTTGAAAAAAAAGCAAAGTGCTTCGAGGACTATAAGAGCTCATAGTAATGTCATCTACCCTGACCTGGAAGATGTTCATGGTAAGATCTATGTGAGGAATGAAGTTACGTAAATGAGGAAAAATAGGAAAAATGATCTATCCAGAGGAAAGTGATCTTTCCAGAGGAAAGGTATGGAAACTATTGTGAAGCATGAAGAAACAGAACAGTTTGCAATAAATAAAAGACAACCAGTACAGGTCTGATCAAGGGAAGATTCTATAGGTGTGTTAAGAATTTGATCCATAGTTTAGAAGTGATAGAAACCCACTGAAGCAGAACAGTGACATATCATATTTGTGCTTCAAAAAATTTACAGTAGCTGCAAAGTAAAGAATTTAATAAACTAATTAAATTCAAAATATTTTTGCACAGCAAAGGAAATCATAAACAAGATGAAAACACAACCTTCGGTATAGGAGAAAATACTTGCAGACGAAGCAACAGACAAAGGATTAATCTCCAAAATACACAAGCAGCTCTTGCAGCTCTGCTGCTGCTGCTTCTGCTGCTAAGTCGCTTCAGTCGTGTCTGACTCTGTGCAACCCTATAGACAGCAGCCCACCGGGCTCCCCCGGCCCTGGGATTCTCCAGGCAAGAATACTGGAGTGGATTGCCATTTCCTTCTCCAATGCATGAAAGTGAAAAGTGAAAGTGAAGTCTCTCGGTCCTGTCCACTCCTAGCGACCCCATGGACTGCAGCCTACCAGGCTCCCCTGTCCATGGGATTTTCCAGGTAAGAGTACTCATGTAGCTCAATTTAAAAACAAAAATCAAAAACTTGGCAGAAGATCTAGACATTTCTCCAATGAAGACAAACAAATTGCCAACAAACTCATGAACATACACCATACAACAAACTCATGAACCTTACACCAATCGGAATGGCCATCATCAAAAAATCTACAAACAAGAAACGCTGGAGAGGGTGTGAAGAAAAGGGAATCCTCATGCACTGTTGGTAGGAAAGTGTAAATTGATATAGACACTATGGAAAACAGTATGGAGATCCTTAAAAAAGCAAAAATATAACTACAGTATGACCCAGCAATCCCACTAATGGACATATACCCAAAGAAAACCATAATTCAAAAAATACATGCACCCTGATATTCACAGCAGCACTATATACGATATCCAGAATATGGAAGCAACCTAAATGCCCACCAACAGAGGGATGGATAAAGAAGACATGGCACATATATACAGTGGAATGTTACTCAGTCATAAAAAGGAAGGAACATGGGTCATTTGTAGAGAGGTGGATGGACCTAGAGTCTGCCACACAGTATGAAGTAAGTCAGAGAAAAACAAGTGCCATATATGAATGCATATATGTTGATTCTAGAAAAACATTATAGATGATTTTACTTAAAGAGCAGAAATAGGGACATAGACATAGAGAAGAAATATGTGGATATCAAGGGGGAGACAGAAAGGGGGGAGGAATTGGGAGATTGGATTGACACATATGTATGATACTATGTGTAAAAGAGATAATGAATGAGAACATACTTTATAGTACAGAGAATTCTACCTAATACAATGTGATGATCTGAATTGGAAGGAAGTCCAAATGGGAGGGGATACACTTATGTATATATATATGTATGACTGATTCATTTTGCTGTACAGTAGAAACTAACACAGCATTGTAAAACAACTATATTCCAGTAAAAATCAATTTTTAAAAAAAGAATGTAGTAGAATGCATTAGAGGGAAGGGAGAGAGACAGATTAGAAGTCTAAGGGCCATTATCAAATCAGTATAGAAATAATTAATTTGCCCATAAATAGGTGTTGATACAGCTTACCAAACTTGTCAAAAATAAACTGAATATCTTATCTTACAACCACAACTAAAATTGATAATTAAAAAAAAATTAAAGAAAACAGAACTTACATGAAATGGAGGCTTATTTTTAGATAATACTCTGTGTAAGAAATCTCTAAGCATATGCCCACATGTGCAAATCATGCAGAAAAATAAAATTACAGTTTAAGATTCAAAATCTAAAGTATCTATATAAGTTAAAAAAATAAATGTGGATAAATAGTCATTAAATATAATGACAAACCAAAATACTATGGAGTTGTTATTATGTGTGCAGAAAATTATAAGAGTTAAAATATTTCTGAGGCTGTGAGGATACAGACTCTTCATACTATATAATTCAAGAGTACAAATTCATATACCTTCTTCAGAACACAATTTCAAAATCTAAATCAAATATTTTAAAATTGCCTTATAATTAAGACTCCCATTACAAGAAATTTTTCTTAAGGTAATAACAACAGATGAGAAAAAATATTTAGCTATTGTGACAAATGTTACACAACTATGAGAAAAATAAAAATTGTATATAACCTAAATTCAAAACAATAAGAAATTAAATTTCAATATAATAGTGCATCAAATGGGGAAACCACTCAACCTAATAAGAAGAAAAATATCATGAAAAATTTTACAATGAACCTTAAATTTTAAAAAGCAGCATACAAAATAAAATTATAGAAAACAGAATTTCAAAAACTTAAGCCTGGAAAATAGACATAAAGGATAAGCAAAAGAATGTTGATCTCATCGTGTGTGTGTGTGTGTGTGTGTGTGTGTGTGTGTGTGTGTGAGTGTGTGTAACTATCAGTTTGAATCATATGAAATTGGTGTTTCACTAGATTAAAAAGTAAAATATAAATTTTAAAGGGTTCTAACTAGTATATTAATTTCTTTTTTACCTTATAAGTTTTTCTAAACTACCTTTCCTTTTTATAACCAAACATTATTAATACTTATTCCACACCTGAACTGAATACCGTGTGTCCCCACTTGTACCTCTGCCATTAAGCTTTCTTCCAGATCTTTACCACTAACACATATTCCTTCCCAGGTCATCACTTCTCCTTATGCCACTGTGCATCATGCCCAGTTTCCAGTTTGGGCACAGCCAGCACCACATAGGCAAGTAGGAGCACCACCATGGAAACACTATAGCCAATAACAAATTTGAGGGCAGCCAGACCAGGCAGAAATGAGCATCCTGAGGGTTATGGAGATGGAGCAGGTATTGTAGCCAAAATAAAACATGACAGGGCTGATACTAGGAGACCCTGACAAAAGGGCACTAGATTTAGAATTTTATAGACAATAACTGGGTAAATCAGAGTAGAATTGAACAGAAGAAATGGGACAATCACTGAGGTTACTGAAATTGATATAGTATAGTAAAAGCAGTGATATAATTCTATATTACAGAGGCCTAAAGTGAAAAATCTTGTAGAATAAAATCAATAGCGTGATTCTATCTGTATGCATGTAAAAACAACTTAAAGAATAAATGTTTAACCTTTAAGAAACATTACTATACTAAACTGTGAATGAGTATATGTGACTTAAACTTCCTAAAATCCTTGCATCTGCATTTTAGATAATTTTTACAAAGAATTAACATTTGTAATAAAAACCATAAATTTTTTAAAATAGAAATAAAAATTCAAGATGCTGAGCATATTAAATGAAAAAATATAACACAAGTATTGAAAAAAATAAGATGAAACTTTACAAAGAGATGATCAGCTCTTTTCTGAAGCAAAACTATCAGTATAACAAAAATTCTAAGAGGTCCATCTTGAGGTGTAACCTTTGCATTTTTATGTTTTAAACACCATCTTACTGGAGGCATGTGTGTGCATGTGTATTGATTTATTTCTTGATTGATTAAGAACTGAGATGGGTTTTTTTAAAGGAGGAAAAACTACGTAAGCTATTGAGAGTAAAAGAAAAGATAGAAAGCAACCTAAGAGTTATCTGATTGCTTATAGTCCTGCCTAAACTCTTTCAATAACTTTACTCCTTTACAAAAGTTCAGATTCCTTCATATAGCTGATCTATCCTCTGTCTTCCCAGAAGGCACTAGAGGTAAAGAACCCACCTGCCAATGCAGGAGACATAAGAGATGTGGGTTCAATCCCTAGGTCAGGGAGATCCCCTGGAGCAGGAGATGGCAACCCACTTCAGTATTCTTGCCTGGAAAATGCTATGGACAGAAGAGCCTGGCAGCCTACAGTCCACAGGGTCACAAAGAGTCAGACACGACTGAAGTGATTAACACACACACACACACACATCCGCTATCTCTAGTCTCACAGCTCATTCTCTCTTATCCCTACAGAGTACATTCACTCCAACTTTCTGGAACTACTTGGATAAGCCCATTTTGTTCATGTTAGTCCTCTTGCTTGCTTAAGACTGAATTGACAAGTGTATGCTCTTAGTTCTGTGGACTGCTTCTTACCTGCAAGTACAGTCCATGCAAAACTCCCTCTTTCTTCCAGCTGAAACTGACCTCTTTCTTTTATGCGGTCATGTGATGCTGTGCTGTGGGTGGAGTCTGAAGTCTCTATGATAGGGTTAGAGGCTTATGGTAGGGCTAATGGCAACCTCTTCCAACAGGACTTATGCCAACAATCCATGTCTCTCAGGACTGCTGTTGCCAGTAGGTCAACAGAGACCCCACAGCAGGCCACTGTCAACCCACACTTCCCCAGGAGACCCCCAAACACTCACAAGCAGGTATGGATGAGCTATTTAAAATACTAAAAGATGATGCTGTTAAAGGGTTACACTCAATATGCTGGCAAATCTGGAAAACAAAGCAGTGCCCACAGGATTGGAAAAGAACAGTTTTCAACCCAGTCACAAAGAAGAGCAATGCCAAAGAATGTTCAAACTACCATACAATTGTGCTCATTTCACAGGCTTCCAAGGTAATTCTCAACATCCTTCAAGTTAGGATTTAACAGTATGTGAACTGAGAACTTTCAGATGTACAAGCTGGATTTAGAAAGGGCAGAGGAGCCAGAGATCAAATTGCCAACATCTGATGGATCATAGAGAAAGTAAAGGAATTCCAGAAAAAAAAAATTACTTCTGCTTCACTGACTAGGCTAAAGCCTTTGAGTGTGTGGATTACAACAAACTGAATAATTCTTAAAGAGATGGGAATACCAGACCACCTTTCCTGCCTGCTGAGAAACCTGTATGCAGGTCAAGAAGCAACAGTTAGAACCAGACATGGAACAATGGACTGATTCAAAATTGGGAAAGGAGTTGTCAAGGCTGTATAGTGTCATCCTGCTTATTTAACTTATATGCAGAGTCAGTTTAGTTCAGTCATTCAGTAATGTCTGACTCTTTGTGACCCCATGGACTGCAGCATGCCATGCTTCCCTGTCCATCACCAACTCCGGGAGCTTGCTCAAATTCATGTCCATCGAGTCAGTGATGCCATCCAACCATCTCATCCTCTGTTGTCCCCTTCTCCTCCTGCCTCCAATCTTTCCCAGCATCAGGGTCTTTTCCAATAAGTCAGTTCTTGCATCAGGTGGTCAAAGTACTGGAGTTTCAGCTTCAGCATCAGTCCTTCCAATGAATATTCAGGATTGATTTCTTTTAGTATGGACTGATTGGATCTCCTTGCAGTCCAAGGGACTCTCAAGAGTCTTCTCCAACAATACAGTTCAAAAGCATTGATTCTTCAGCGCTTAGCTTTCTTTATGCAGAGTACATCATGTTAAATGCTGGGCTGGATGAATCACAGTTGGAATCAAGATTGCCAGGAGAACTATCGATAGCCTCAGATATGCAGATGACACCACCCTAACAGCAGAAAGTGAAGAAGAACTAAAGAGCCTCTTGATGAATGTGAAAGAGGAGAGTGAAAAAGCTGGTTTAGAAAGACAGTAACGAGAACCCAACATGCGAGACAGCAAAAGGAACGCAGATGTATAGAATAGACTCGTGGACACTGTGGATGAGGGAAAGGGTGGGATGATATGGGAGAATGGCATTGAAACATGTTAATTATCATATGTCTAATCAATCGCCAGCCCAGGATTGATGCTCGGGGCTGGTGCATCGAGATTTCCCGGGGGAGAGGGAGGAGGGAAGGGGGAGGGAGGGGTTTCTGGAGGGGCAGCATATGTAAACCCATGGTGATATCATGACATTGTATGGCAAAAACAATAAAAGGGAGAAAAAAAAAATAATGAAAAAATTGGAAAAAAAATTAAAAAAAAAATAAAACTCATAAAACTCAACATTCAAAACACAAAGATCATGGCATCCAATTCCATCACTTCATGGCAAATAGACAGGAAAACAATGGAAACAGTGACAGATTTTACTTTCCTCAGCTACAAAATCACTGTGGATGGTGACTGCAGTGATGAAACTAAAAGACCCTTGCTCATTGGGGAAAAAAGCTATGATAAACCTAGATAGCATGTTAAAAAGCAGAGACATTACTTAGGACCTTTGCTTACAAAGGTCCATATAGGCAAATCTATGGTTTTTCCATTAGTCATGTACAGATGTTGGGCCATAAAGAAGGCTGAGTGTCAAGGAAATGATGCTTTTGAACTGCAGTGTTGGAGAAGGCTCTTGAGAGTCACTTTGACTGCAAGGAAATCAAACCAGACAATAATCAACCCTGAATATTCATTGAAATGATTGATATTGAAGCTGAATATACAATACTTTGGCCACCTGATATGAAGAGCTGACTCACTGGAAAAGATCCTGATGCTGGGAAAGATAGAGGGCAGGAGGAGAAAGGGACAACAGAAGATGAGATGGTTGGATGGCATCATCCACTCGATGGACGTGAGTTTGAACAAACTCTAGGAGATGGTGAAGGACATGGAAGCCTGGCATCCTGCAGTTCATGGGGTTGCAAAGAGTTGGACATGACTTAGCAACTGAACAAAAACAATGTGTTGTGCAAGCATAATGTTTAGGATGGGTGCCTGCATGCTAAGTTGCTTCAGTTGTGTCTGACTCTTTGCGACCCTATGGACTGCAGCCCACCAGGCTCCTATGCCCATGGGATTCTCCAGACAATACTAGACTGGGTCATCATGCCCTCCTCAATGGGATATTCCTGACCCAGGGATCGAATCTATATCTCTTAATCTTCTGCATTGCCAGGTGGGTTCTTTAACTCCAGTGCCACCTGGGCTATCTTGTATGACAACTATCACATATATGAGTTCCCAAAGGACAGATAATATATTAACAAACCCTGGCCCATACTAAATGTTCAATAAATGTTTATGAATGCATGGATAGATGGATGAACAGAAGTATAATTTGATGATAATAGTTTTCTTGGTTTAATATTTCATCATATTTTTGACCCTGTCCATAGAAGGATTTGTTTTTGTTAATCAAAACATTGTTTTTAAGCAAACATCAGTGTAAATAACTTCCTCACAGCTTGTCTGTCACTTTATCATAAGCCAAGAAATTGAAGCCAACAAGTGTAAGGGCGATTCATTCAAAGGATAATAGAAATCCAAATTGACTTTTGAAGCATACATAGACATCTTGTTTAAATTATTTTAACAAAAAAGAATTGATAACAAGGGATTCAAGTAGCATCATATCCCACAGACCAACAAGTAGCAGCAAGTCAGAAAAGAGAGAGACCTAAAAAGTGTACAGCCCTGTTGAAATATGCTCTACTAAAGAAACTGTCCTCAGGGCCTATTGTCAAAAACTATGTCATGTCTTTGGTTTTTTGGGGGGCTGGGTCCTGAACATGATGACATTCCCTCTAGGTACTGCACTGCCCAGGTGAGTTTTACTTTATTATTTATTAGCTAAATATTTATCTAGCTGTCTATGTCCTCCGTTTCCCCCCACCCCCTTAGGAAGCACATTACAATAGGCTTCAGAGTCCTCCACACAACTTTAATTTCTATTTATCCACCCATCTCTGAATCCTATCAATTCAGGGAATTTCTAGACCTCACATCCTAAAGCAGTCTTCACTGCAGCTTAGAGCTACATTGATTGCTTCTAATCAATGTTTGATTCTCATTAAATGAAGCAGGAGCCAGAAACTCCTGATTCAGAAGCAATGAATGTTGTGGACCATATACAAGTAATGACCTGGTGATATTCTTCAGTCATTATCATACTAAGTGCTTTCCTTTATTTCTTAAAACTATCCCTAACCTGAATGGTGGATTTATCTACCACATCCTCTCAGTGCATATTTATCTTGTAAATTGTATACAAAGGTGGCTATTGCTACATGAGAAAATTGCCTTTCCCCAATAAAAATTGAAATGTTCAAAAATTAAACAGAAAATTGTTACTATCCTGCAGTTTTACACTATTCATCACTTTTTTCTACTAATCATGATTATTTGAAAATGATCAGAATCATTTTGCTGTACAACAGAAACTAACACAGCTTTGTAAATCATTTATACTTTACTTTTAAAAAGACAAAAACATTTACGAAAATGTACACAACTTTTTGTCTTTCTTTAATTTCTTGGATGTGTGTTCCCTTTGTTATTACTCCTTTATCTTTTTAATATAGGTTTGATATAAACAATTTGGTATTTCTCTACTCTCAACTCCTCCCCAAATTTCTAAAACTAACTTTGGTATGCTTATATTAATTGATAGTCATGACAATTGAAACAATCTTAAGGAAATATTTTTTACTATTGGTTTACTGACTCTAAGAAGTCATTGTAGATAATCTTAGAAATTTTTATCTGAAACATATCTGTAGAAATCTTAGTAAGAGATTCCTTCTGAATAAATCGCTATCACTAAAAAGTCTGTGATCCACCCAATAACTCCAAATGTATGTCCATGCCACTGAAGAAATGTTCCAAGCATGAAGTACATGTTTATAAACATTTCTAATGCCTGTGCAAGGCAAAAAGATCACTATGAAAATTCTATAATGTATTTACATGTTGAAATTATGTTTTTAATCAGAGGAATGAAAGCTTCTGTTTACTTCTTCAATTTATTCTGTGAGGAAAGAGTAATAAAATACAATATGAAGGAACACAATGTGATCCTGACAATAAGGAAGCAGAATCACTGAAAGCCCCCTTCATTTCTATTTTCATTCCCCTACTATGCTGAATCACACTCTCCTTGATTTGTGTCCAACAAGATTTTATGACCAGAGAAGTTTTGTTGCCTTCTACAAATCAACCCTCTGGGAAAGTATGAACATTTTTCTAATAAAATTGAACCCACTGATTTGTGAACCTCAAACAACTTTTAATGTGCCTAAATACTGAAGTTTCTAAGGTACTGAAGTATAGCTAACTTACATAAAACGTATATTTCTATTTTATGAGGTTCATGCCCATAATACGTTTTTATTTCCAGAGTAGTATTCACTAAACCTGATGTGGCTGGTGGAATATTGCCCATTTCACTCCTTTCCCACTCCTACACTGCTCACCCACACACACAATACCTGTAATACCTCAAGGGTCACACATAGATTTTCTTAGGGTTTCGAGAACAGTATAATATCAAGCCTGGGTAGAAAATCCAGTACTTTGTGAAATACACTTGAAAGAATAGAAACAACCAGCAGAATTCATCTGACCTAAAAGTATGTGATATGGGAGAAAAAAAAAAAAAACAGTTCTAATCTTACTGAGCTTTCAAAAAACTTCGTGGCCCAGTCCAAAGCAGTGCATAGAATAATAAACTGTACAAGTTGTTCAAGTCTCTCTTGGAATATGCTACAACCCAGACACAAAAAATCTTCCCATAACTCAAGAGTATAATTCAGATGTATAGAAAACCCACATAGCTTGAAACAAGTTTCAGTTTTCCCTGCTAAATGTTATCACCCAAGAGGTATTCAGTAAATGTTTATTGAATTGAAAAATAGAGAAAATTTAAAATTCAGAATTTTAGCAGATTACCAACTTTATCTTGCTTGTTTACTTACCAGAGCAAAACAAACAAAATATGAAGAAGAAAAAGGTTTAGTAGAAATCAGTAACCTCAGATATGCCGGTATCATTTAAATTTTTTTTTCAATTTTGATGCCCTTGTGGTTCTTATTGGGACATCTAGAGTAAGTTATGGGGCTTTCCTGGTGGCTCAGTTGGTAAAGAATCCACCTGCAATGCAGGAGAGCTGGGTTCAGTCCCTAGGTTGGAAAGATCCCCTGGAGAAGGAAATGACAATCCGCTTCAGTATTCTTGCCTGGGAAATCCCATGGACACAGGAGCTTAGCAGGCTACAGTCCATGTGGTCTCAGGAGTTGGATACGACTTAGTGATTAAACCACCAACAACTAGAGTAAGTTATAGTTGCTTCATCACAAACTTCAGCTCTCAGTGACCACTTGATACTTTGGTGACCTAATAGACCTCAGTCCATTCAACACGGGAATTCTGCCTTAAAATCCCCATGGCCTGAAGAAAGATGGAATATTAGAAGTTTGCTACAGAGTTAAAGGAAAACAAAAAATGTTTGTGCAACCAAGCAAACCTGAGGAATCCTTTAGAATCAATGTTTCCAGATAATAGAATGTCTATCAATTACCC
This sequence comes from Antilocapra americana, assembly GCA_007570785.1. NCBI lineage: Eukaryota > Metazoa > Chordata > Mammalia > Artiodactyla > Antilocapridae > Antilocapra > Antilocapra americana. The sequence goes on along the minus strand of ML661889.1, from coordinate 6,260,467 downwards.
TTGAAACAAATATCAATGAACAGAGAATAGCTATTAACATATTAACTAAGCATAATTTAAAGTTCTATTGTGAAGGATATTTACATTGAAAGAGCTTAACTGAGAGACTCTGCATGCATTCTCCTTTGAATGAAGTTAAGCCTCAGGTGAAGTAAGGAACTTGATCAATATCACCCTTCTGACTGTGGAACCAAGACTCAAATCCAGATCTCTCTGATTTCAAAGACCATGCAATTAACCACTAAGCTTCCCTGTATATCATGGTGATAGTATAGTAACAAAGGTTTGCAGGCTTGTGCAGTTTTTAAATTTTGTAGTCAATATGAAAAATATGTCACATTTATAGCAAGGCTATGAAGTAAAAGAGCAATATTCTCCTGACTTACTAGACTAAGAATGAGAACTTATAACACATGATTCACATAAGTTTGGTAGCAAGACAGAGAAAATAACTCATAATCTAAACCTGAGATTCTGCACCAGTGGCAGAAACAATAAATACCTGAAATTCTTCTCAGAAAAGAAATCTAGCAAATACAAATCTCAATCTCACACATCTTAATCATAGGTATTCAAAGCTATAGAAAGAATTCCTTCTAAACACATAGGTTCAACTGAAATAAATATGAAAAACTAGCTGTTGTTGGTGAAGTTGCAATTAATTATTTCCTGATACTAAATATCATGCCATTGTCTTCATAAAGCCTAATCTGGAGAGCTAAAAAGTAGCTGCGAAATTTTGTGACATAATTGTTTAAAAGTCTCACAGGAAGAAAAAGGACACAAAGTCGTGTTATTTTTTAAACCATGCTTATCCAAAGTGATAATCCAATGAGTAATTAACAATAGAAATCAATCCCTAAATATGAAAGAAGTCTAAAATATTAATTAAATAATTTAATATTGATGAGAAAAAATTATACATATATAAACTTTCAAAAAATTATTATGGTTAAGGAATGAGCCTTCTGTCACTAGAAGAATAAAGCAGAAATGAATTACAACCTGACAAAATTGCCATAAGGCAATCCTGGTGACTCAGTAAAGAATCCATCAGCAACATAGGAAGTGCCAGTTCAACATCTGGGTCAGCAAGAGCCCCTGGAGAAGGGCAGGGCAACCCATTCCAGTATTCTTGCCTGGAGAATCCCATGGACTGAGGAACCTGGTGGGCTACAGTCCATAGGATCGCAAAGAGTTGGACACAAGTGAAGCACCTGAGCATACACACATAATTGTCATAGTATAAAATTATGTTAAATGATTCCTAAATGTCAAAAGGGTTTATTAGTCATTAATGTAACTTCTCCTTTTGAAGTTTAATTTGGCATGTACATTTAATGGTAGATCAGTACTTGGAAAGTAAAATAATTTATTCATCCTCTATTGTTGAGCTGCAAAACATTTCATAATCACTGATTTAAATATTTTTGATTGTAAAATTTAATTGGAACTGATTTATAGTCCACCCAAAAAATAAGAAACAAAGAAGAGACAGAAAAACTAATCAATAAACCAATTATTCTATTTCCATGACATTAAACAAATTTTTGGACTGATTGAATTAGCTATGTATTGGATTCTAACATGAATTTTAAAGTGAGAAATGTTAAAGTGGTGTGTACAAGCAGACATGACTGCTGTAGAGACTGGGCAGCATGAGTTCATTCTTGCAATCACTAATGTTTATTACCTTCTGCTTGTTAACGAGAATAAAACATCTTTAAATGTTAAAATCTTATACCTGACTTTCGAATAATACTCTCTATGGAGGCCAACTGGGAAGTCCAAGGAGGAAAGATTAAAGCCCAAGCAAGCATCATTCTAAGTAGCCATACAGTAATAGAATTAGAAAGCATCAATGAAAAGTTGCTTATAATCCAGTTGTAAAATCTGAAAGACAAGAATCTGAATTATCAAAGAAGACAGAGTTATACTATAACTTCTTATGAGATTTGCAAACATTTATCTCTCCCCCAATCAAGGATCCACTGTTTGACTTGGATGGATAGTCTTCCCACATTCCAGGAATGCTTGACTTAGGGTTTTGTTTGAGAATTGGTTTTTAATGTTTTTATCCAAGGGTGACTGGTCTGCTTATAACAAATAATTTCTAGAGCCAATTTTGGTGATATATATTTTCCTTGAAATCTATCATCTTTATTTTGAATTTCAATTTATTTTTTAAAATGAATATAAAATTCTGTAAAATTTTATTCTGTGATTGTGATAAAACTTTTTTACTTTCAATTAATACATTGTGTTTTCTTTATTTAAAAATATTAGCGAATATTTTAATTACCATATTTGCCTCAGATTATCTTAGAGTTATTTTATTCTACTATAAATCTGGTTTTTAATTGTTAATATTTGCTTTCCTATATATTATTTTATGCCACTTTGTTTGAGTTTGCCATAATATTCATCACATTAACTCTAAAGTTGAAATGACAATTATAACATTGTGTTCATTCTTATTTAGTTAAAAGTATAAAAGCTATAAAATTTTCTTTGGGCAATGTCTTAGCCACAATCTAAAGGTTCTAATAACTACTATTATCATTAGTATAACCTAAATAACTTAAAATTTTAAACTACATTTTACTTGACTAAAAACTGTAAAAGAGTATTTTGCTTTTATTATTGATTTCATTTTATCTCTCTCACTATGTCAATTATGCTTTTAAAAAATTTTAGTAGTTTCCTTAGAGTTAACAATATATATTTTTGACTAATCTAAATTCACTTTCAAACACTTCTGCTTCTCATGTAGTATATGTTCTTTAAAACAATGTTCCCAATCCTCCCTCTGTGACATTGTTATCAGTCATTCATTTATTTATGATACAAGAACCAACACATTATTACTCTTATTACTATAAACACAAGAGTTATCTTTTAAATTAATCAGGAATAAAGATAAACTTTTTTGATCATGTATTCCTTCTTCAGAGTTCTTCATTTCCTTATGTAGATCCAAGTTTCTGACCTGCATACTTTTCTTGCTTTCTGCCTGAACAACTTATTTAACATTTATTGCAGCATAAAGTTGCCAGCAATACAGTCCTCCAGTTTTTGTTTGTTATATCTCCTTCACTTTTGAAAGATAATTTCACTGGATTGAGAATTCTAGGTTGATTTTTGTTTCAATCCATTAAGTATTTCACTCCATTCATTTTGGTTGCACGCTCTCTAACAAAAAGGCCAATATAAATCTTATCCTGTTCCTTCATAGGCAAGATGTCTCCCTAATCTTTGGTTCCTTTAAAATTTTTCTCATTCTCTTTTGATTTCTGCAGTTTGCATTTGCTATGCTTAGATGTGAGGGTTTTATTTTGTTTTATATTTATTAGTGTTGGTCTTCTCTGACCCCCCAGGATCTAGGAGAAATCTAGGAGGGATCTCATTACTCTTGATAGCTCTCCACCAACATTATTTCAAACATTTCTTCTGCTCCATTCTTTTTCTTCTCCCTCTGGTATGCCACTTATACACACATTATGTTTCTTTTGTTGTTGTTGTTCAGTCAGTCATGTCTGACTCTTTGTGACCACAAGGACTGAGAACACCAAGCTTTCCTGTCCTTCATCATCTCCTGGAGCTTACTCACACTCATGTCCATTGAGTTGGTGATGCCATCCAACCATCCTGCCCATCGTCCTCTGCCATCCCCTTCATCTCCTGTCTTCAATTTTTCCCAGCATCAGGGTTTTTTCTAATGAGTCAGCTCTTTGCATCAGGTGACCAAAGTATTGGAGCTTCAGTTTCAGCATCAATTCTTCTAATGAATATTCAGGACTGATTTCCTTTAGGATTGACTAGTTTGATCTCGTTGGAGTCCAAGGGACTCTCAAGAGTCTTCTCCAATACCACACTTCAAAAGCATCAATTCTTCAGCACTTGGCTTTTTTCATGGCCCAACTCTCATATCCATACTTGTTTTACCCTCCTCTCTTGACTTTGAGTTTCCCTAAGTATTCCTCCTCAGAAAGAATCTGTGACATTCAGTCCTTTCAGCTATAATATACTATTACTATTCTGGATCCCTATTGTTATGGTGGTAATTTTTGGAGGAACAGAAGCACTGTATAATTTTCTAAGGTTAGATATTTATCTTATAGGGGGCCTGGGGTTTAGAGGTGCAGTTTTATAAATGTTCCTCCAATGTGTTTAACTCTTCTGTCTGTCTATGCTTCCTTCCCTGGAAACAACATTCCCAATCTATTTTCTTGAAGCCTCAGTTCAGTTCAGTTCAGTCGCTCAGTTGTGTCCAACTCTTTGCAACCCCATGAACCGCAGCATGCCAGGCCTCCCTGTCCATCACCAACTCTCAGAGTTAACTCAAACTCATGTCCATTGAGTTGGTGATAACATCTAACCATCTCATCCTCTGTCATCCTCTTCTCCTCCTGCCCTCAATCTTTCCCAGCATCGGGGTCTTTTCCAATGAGTCAGCTCTTCGCATCAGGTGGCCAAAGTATTGGAGTTTCAGTTTCAACATCAGTCTTTCCAATGAACACCCAGGACTGATCCCCTTTAGGATGGACTGGTTGGATCTCATTGAAGTCCAAGGGACTCTCAAGAGTCTTCTCCAACACCACAATTCAAAAGCATCAATTTTTTGGCGTTCAGCTTTCTTTATAGTTCAACTCTCACATCCATACATGACCACTGGAAAAACCATAGCCTTGACTAGATGGACCTTTGTTGACAAAATAATGTCTCTGCTTTTTAATATGCTATCTAGGTTGCTTATAACTTTCCTTCCAAGGAGTTAGTGCCCTTTAATTTCATGGCTGCAGTCACCACCTGCAGTGATTTTGGAGCCCCCCAAAACAAGTCAGCCACTGTTTACACTGTTTCCCCATCTATTTGCCATGAAGTGATGTGACCAGATGCCATGATATTAATTTTCTGAATGTTGAGCTTTCAGCCAACTTTTTCACTCTTCTCTTTCACTTTCATCAAGAGGCTCTTTAGTTCTTCACTTTCTGCCATAAGGGTTGTGTCATCTGCATATCTGAGGTTATGGCTATTTCTCCTGGCAGTCTTGATTCCATCTTGTGCTTTTTCTAGCCCAGCGTTTCTCATGATATACTCTGCATATAAGTTAAATAAGCAGGGTGACAATATACTGGTTTCCTATTTGGAACCAGTCTGTTGTTCCATGTCCAGTTCTAGCTGTTGCTTCCTGACCTGCATTAAAGTTTCTCAAGAGGCAGGTCAGGTGGTCTGGTATTCCCATCTCTTTCAGAATTTTCCACAGTTTATTGTGACCCACACAGTCAAAGGCTTTGGCATAGTCAATAAAGCAGAAATAGATGGTTTTTTTTGGAACTCTCTTGCTGTTCCGATGACTTTTTCTTGACTATGTTGAAATTTGTTTTCTTAGCTGGTACAAGAAAACTGCAGAGGGTTGGCATGAGAATAATTTCCTTACCCAGCTTGGAAAAATTTTTAAGTTGTTTTCTGACAAAGTCCTTTAATCTGCCCTTCATTATGGAGAAGGCTCTGGGTATTTTTCACACTGTTTCACTTTTCCCTTACCCAATCATAACCATGGGGGAAAGATCTTTCTCAAATATTTACACTGAGCACCTAGTGGGGTTCCTGGAGGTAAAGCTCACAGAAATGCACCCCACCCCAGTAACATGGCCCTGATGAGTTTCTCATGCCAGTCCAGACTCAGCCTATAATAAATCATGAAAATCATCATTCAAGTATCCCTATCAGCTACAGTCCCTGTGGCTTCTTCTCTTGTTAGGTTGTCCTTAGCTATGTTTCTCTGAATATGTCTCTCTCTTCAGGCATCAGGGGCCAGTTTGTCTTAGGACCTGTTTTGTATCAATTATAGAAACAAAGAAGTCATTAATTTTCAGTGTCCCATATTTTTCATATTGTAAAAATATGAGTGACAAATTACAAGCTCTTTATCTGTCAGAGAGAAATCAGAAGTCTCCTATAGCATGTTTTTGCTGTAATTTAAAAATTGTATGGTGACTAATTACAAGGTCATCACTTCCTTTTGCTTTATGAACCTATAGCTCTTACCTAGTCTCACATGGGCTCACTTCAGATTGCTATTCATGCTAGAATGGGCTCGTTACTTCTGAGACAGACAGTGGCAAAGACAGTAGATAACGATAAGCTGGAAAAGTAGGAAGCAAGGAAATAGGAAGTGTACAATGTGAATTTTCATAAATGAAAATGGTCAAGCAACTATTACCCAAGAAAATAAATAAAACATTACCAGCTTTTCAGAAATACTGTATTGTATTACAAAGTTTTTTCAAGTTCCAGACAAATCATATACTCCAAACTCTGCTCTAAACCAGCATCTATCCCTAGTACTGGCACTCACTAGTCTTTCATTATTAAGCTATCTAAGACTAGGGAAAATCATTTATCCTCTTTCTGCCTGTATTCTCCTCTGTTCACGTATCTGTCTTTATAATTACATGATGCCTGAAAAGCATGTTTAACACCCAAGCAAGTGAATAATTGTTGAGTCTTAATGTTCTCAGATTGAGATGGTCAAGACCCAAAATGTCTGGTAAAGCAAAATAAGTGTGTTTATACTTCATGAGCTCTAGAAATTAAGGAGATAAAACTTGGAGAGGGGGAAAAGTCAGACAGTAAAGAGGGAGAAGAAACAAAGGGACAGTAATGGACATTTTCAGTGTCAAGGAAGCACTGAGACTGTTGAGACTTATTCCTCTGAAGGACCAAGAAGGAGAGGTCCATAGCAGTCTTTAAGTCATGAGCACAGTTGCAACATTTCAGTGATGAGCTCCCTGTCACCTGCCCATGTACATAACTCATCTAACTTCTGCTGGAGCTGGAGCTAATATCTTATTCTACTTCATGACGTGGTATATACAGAGCAAAAGAAAAAAACAGAATAGACATATTTTAAACTTCCCTTTTTATAACATATAATAACCTTTTAATTGGTGTAACTTGAAAAAGAGTGCATTACTACATGAGGCACTCAATTCAGAGAAAGCAGGAAGCAAAAGATCCCCGAGGAGTATGCAGGAAAAGTCTTTCCAAATACTTGGCTCTATCTAAACAGACATGGGAAGTTTCTAAGCCCAGAGGCTACACTTTATAGTGTAAACTTGCCACACTGAGAAGGATGCTCTCCCACCAGCACTGGTCACGACAGAAAATTAATTGGAGTTCATTTCAGACTCATGGTAGAGTACAGAGAAAACCTTCTCAGACAGAGACAAGAATCTGATTTCTGATGTGATCTCTACAGAGTAAGTATATCCCAGTTAACTGATTTTTGAACTTTCACCAATGCCTCTCCCTTATTTTAAGACTAAATTCTTTGCTTTTTCTTTAGTATGTTTTCACACCTCCTTATAGAACTTAGAGTTTTAAATGTGTGATGCAGTTAATATGCTTGTATATCAATATATGCAGGATATATTGATAAATGCCATCTGTTAATTTGTTTAACATTTTCTACTAGTTGGTATTTTGTAGTCAATATTTTTATTGAATATAGAGGTCTATATACACTATGATAATGTTTCATGAATCAATTATGAAAAATCACTATCTGGGCACCTTACTTCCTTGATAAATTGTACCAAAAAGAAAAAAACAAAAACAAAACATACACACACAGGGGAAGCAAGGTAACACATATTAAACAGTTTCAATCTGAAGATTTCTATTTAACCAGTGAAATAAATTCAGCTAAGTGTACCTTGCAATTTTGTGTGAGAACATTGAAATAAAAGTGACAGAAATGACTAAATTTATTCACATGAGAGCACACCTAGGTAAATGATCACGGAAAATGTCCAAAACTTGAGGAGCAAAAAAATTTTACACATCTGAAAAGAGAATAAGAAGAGAAGTAACCACACTTACTTTCACTCAAATTTTCATAACTTTTAATGTAATCATTCTTCTTATAATGTTTCCATATTCTTTTTTTCTAGTTAAATGATTTATCAAAATACAAATGAGTATGATGAATAGGAAGTCTACTTTTGTACCACTAATTATGACTTTTCATTTTCTATCCTCAGGTGATATGATAATCAGCTCTTCTGCCCAAGTCAATGGATGGACGAAATGATTCTGTGGTTTCCGAGTTTGTGTTGCTTGGACTCTCTGGTTCTTACAAAACGAAAGTTTTTCTCACGTTGATATTCTCCTTGATTTATTTAGGGATCATCCTGGGCAATCTCTTCATTTTGTTTTTGGTCATTTTGGATTCTCACTTACATTCTCCTATGTACTTCTTATTAGCAAACTTGTCCTCCATTGACATAGGGGTTGCTTCTACCACAGTCCCCAAGATGATTACAGACCTTTTAAATGAATACAAGATAATTTCTTTCCAAGGTTGTATGGTACAAATATGCTTCATCCACATAATGGGAGGAGTGGAGATGGTGTTACTCATAGCCATGGCATTTGATAGGTACACAGCAATCTGTAAGCCTCTATACTATTTGAACATTATGAACCCTAAAATATGTGTTTCATTTGTAATCACTGGCTGGGTAATTGGGGTGATCCATGCTATGTCTCAATTTGCTTTCATTATAAACTTGCCCTTCTGTGGTCCTAACAAAGTAGACAGCTTTTATTGTGACTTTCCCAGGATCATAAAACTTGCATGCACAGATGGAGCCAAATTTGAGTTTATTGTTGCTTCCAACAGTGGCTTCATGAGCATGGGTACCTTCTTCCTGCTAATCCTTTCCTACATCTTCATTTTGGTCACTGTCTGGAAACGTTCTTCAGGAGACTTATCCAAGGCATTCGTCACGTTGTCAGCTCACATCACTGTGGTGGTTCTTTTTTTCACTCCATGCATGTTTCTCTATGTATGGCCTTTCCCCACATCATCAATTGATAAATACCTCTTCATTGCTGACTTTGCTCTCACCCCTGCCTTAAATCCCATTATATATACATTAAGGAACAAAGAGATAAAGGTAGCTATTAAAAGATTGATCAAAAGACATTACGTCAAATTTTGTTGATTGGATCTGACTTTGGAGCTTGAAGACTATCATCCATCTGTCTTTTGGACATCTCTACTCAGGCAAGTGAGTTGAGCTAAGTCGTTTCAGTGGTGTCTGACTCTGCAACACTATGGACTGTGGCCCTCCAGGCTCCTCTGTCCATGAGGATTCTCCAGGCAAGAATATTGGAGGGGGTTGCCATGCCCTCCTCCAGGGGATCTTCCCGACCCAGGGATTGAACCCGTATCTCTTATGTCTCCTGCACTGGCAGACAGGTTCTTTACCACTTGTGCCACCTCTACTTAGATACCTAAGACCTAAAATAGAAAAAATTGGATGTATCATCTACCTCACTGAACAAACTTCTACTACATCTGCTTATTATTTATTCATTACTTTTGCTACCATGGAAAACATCAATCTACCACATAAGGTGATTATTTGATTATTTTTAAAATAGCATGAATATCTACTAAATAACATTTTGGATTGAAAGGGTGACTTTTTTGACAATAACAAACATAATAAAATCTCTTCATCTTCTTATAAAATTTGTAAGTAAATTAGCTTGGTTTGGGAAATGTTGGGAACCATCACATTGAATGGTTATATATTTTGTGTAGGACATACTAGCTCTACTTAGTTACCTTGGCTGCTTTCCCTCAGAAGACTCAAAGACAAAATTTAATCACAGTAGTGTTTAATCAGTTTGGCTTCTGATTTTTGGAAGCATCAGTGAAGGAATGAAGAAATGATACTGAGAATGGAAGGATGCTTATATGTTAACATCACTATACAAGCTTATTATGGTCCTCCAGGAGACCAAATAGGTGCTATGACTTAGAATTCTCCCAGTTGAAGGACAACGTATTTGGAGTATTTGTTCATGATTAGAAGATGCATTAATTTGTTGGCATCCCCAGAATATCCTACAGCAAATATTGTGTATCTGGGTAACCAGACAAAAGATGTGAAATAGGCTTTCTGGTACTGACAGTAAAGAACTATCTCCAATAAGAATAAACTTATAAGCAGCCTCCCATTAATGCTTTGTTACTTAGATAAGTGCTAATTAAAGTTTTTACTCCAATAGACCCCAAACTAGTAATTGAACACAGAGAATCAGTGATATAAAATATTTCTCTGCTTTCTACAATTCCCATAAACAGAGTTAGAGGTGGACCATTCAGCCATGCTCATGGTTCTGCAAGCCATGACCAGATTCTGAGATCAGTCCCTAGAGAGGACCACCACCCGCTACCCACAAAAGCCAATTTCTTCAAGAAAGGAAGTGAAATAGTTTCAATACAAAAACTGTAGCTATAGATCAAAGTAAGAATTTTATATCTACAGAAAACTCAAATTAACTAAAGAACATTTTAAAATTCTACTTTACTTCCATCACTAGAATTGTTTCAATTACATTCACTTTGAAATTTTGCTCTGAATTTGATAAAAAGGTAAGCTATCAGATGATGCTTTCAATATAGAGAAACACAGAAACTTAAAATCCCCTTGCTCTACTCACAGAGCTCTGGAAGCTATTTTCCACCATAAGTATAATTCATTGAGGGTAACACTGTCCCATAAATATTTCTCAAAAGAGACAACATATTGTTTGTATTCCTGCAAGCTGACTGTATTTCAGATCCTAAATAGAATTTTAAATCAGTTTTATCCATGAAGAATCTGATCACAAATAATGACGTTCCCAAATGTTATATATCTTATGCTGTACAACAATCTCTTAACCTCCTCCTTGCTTTTCTTCCTCCCTCACATTTAAACCAGCTTTCTTAATATTTCAATATCAACTTTCCAAATATAATGACTGGGATTTTCTGGAAGTCTTTTTCAAGTTTCCAGAAACATTAAGGGATTCTTTTCAGATACTTCCTGGAGCTTTTTGACTCTCTAGAGCAAAGGTCCTTCCTGCACCAAAAGAGATGCCTTCTCTACAGTCCAAGAGCTAGATACTGAGATTCAGGAAGGTGTGATCCCAGTTCATGGCCCACAATTCTATAACAGGAGATGGTCCTGGACAGAGATATGAAATGTTAATTACCAGAAATTTCCAAACTTGGAATTGATTGCCAATGGTATTGTTTGCTAATATTTTTTTCAGGAAGAACTTGAATGAACTATATAGAGGGAAACCTCAGAAGTTATGAAAATCAGTTATTTGCTATGGAAACAGAATTAAGCTTTTAGAGTTGACAATATCAGAATGGCACCACCGAAGGAGGAATCAGAGGAATTTAGATGTACACCCCAGTCATGTGGTTTCTCAACCCTGTGACTTCTTGCAAGACATGCTGAGATATAACCTTTTGATATAAGATCCATTTTTAATGGGGTTATTATGAAGACTAAATCATGCAATTTGAAAGGGAGCTCTTGGCATGTGAAATACAGTCAGGTTCTCTTTGCCTGATTTTTCTTTTGCTCTGCACAAATTTTACACCTCTTTAAGGAGAGTTCTGTCTTGCATATTTGAAGATAAAAATATAAACTCTTGAAAGCTTTATTTCTCCAACCTGAAATATCCTGTCCTTTAAAAATGAATTGCTACAGTATTCTTTGAAAGTGTGGAAGTAATCTTTATCTGGCTACTAACATGAATTAATTTTATAGTCTTATTAATACTCTGTCATTTGCAAATCACATAATACCTTTTAAGGAAAGTGTTGAGAAAATAAAGCAGGCATGGGCTTTGGTGTAATCCACAGCACTCAGGATCTCTTTCACCTGAAGTGTCCAGAAGTGAGTAGACTATGATCTATGAAAACATCCAATATATCCTTTTGACTTCACAAGAGAAAATTAGAGTATTTGACTTCCAATATTTTCTAATTCCAGTCTCACTTTTCAAACTTTGCCATCTGCCGGCAATATTGATGGCAGAAAACTACTTTTTTACATACTATGAAAGTGAACAAAGACTAAATTAGAAAAAACTTTTAAACAGGTTGTAATGATAAACACAGTTATATAATATTTTTTCATATGGATACTGGCCATTTCACCTTTAGTAGGATTCTTATGAAGAGTTGCATTATTAAATGAACAATTAACCAGATGATCCCCAAATCCCACTATTTGGTATTTACTGATGTGAAATAAAATAGTTAAATACACAAATCTATAAAAGAATATTCACACAGCTTTACTCTTAATCATGAAAAATTGGACACAACTCTAATATCCTAAACTGGGGATATCCATACAATGCAATACTATTTATCAATGACAACAAATGACAAATATATGTATCAAAATGGATGAATCTCAAGTACAGATTAAGAAAAGCCAAATGCAGAGGAGGGAACTAAGATGGCAGAGGAATAGGACAGGGAGTCCACACTCTCCCCAACAAATACACCAAAAGAACACTTAAAAACCGAGCAAACTCCATAAAACAACATCTGAATGCTGGCAGAGGACATCAGGCATCTGGAAAGACAGCCCATTGCCGACGAAAGAAGGTAGGACCAAAAAAAAGAAAAGCCAAATGCAAAAAGACAACAAATTGCACAATTCCATTTTTATGCTATTTTGGAAAAAGGAAAATACAGAGACAGAAAAGAAAACAATAGTTTCATAGGACAGGGGTTTTGTGTGTGGTTGACTAAAAGAGCCACAGGAGAATATGATGTGAAATGAGACTGTAATGTATCATGGTGCAGTGGTTACCCAAGTATATACGTGTAACTACAAAACTCTCATTGGTCTTTCACTTAATAACTATAAGACTTAGGAACGTCACTTAGCCTCTTTTGCCTGTTTTCTCCTTTGTAAACAGCTCTATATGTCATCATAGTTAGTGAGATGAAAGTGTGTGGTAGTACCCAAGCAACTGAATTAGTGTTGACTATGTGTTCTCAGAAACTGGGATGCTTATGGATTCTAGACCTCATGGGTGGTAAGCCAAATAAATTCATTTAAATGTTTTGAGATCTAGAAATGAAAGAGATAAACAAACTTTGAGAGGCAGAAATTGAGACAGTAAATAAGGAGGAAAAAGGCAGGGACAATAAGGGAAAGGAAATAAATTGAGATTTAGTAAAACAGTCTCTGAACTTTAATTTATTTAAAATCAAAACTTCCAACAAAAAAAAAGATAAAGAAAAATATCTCCAATGGAATACATTTACATGCACACCTACCACCACTGATAGGAATAGGAACAGAAGGATGCAGTACAAGACTGATACTTGTTACCTCTGAGAGTGCATGAGATTTAGAGGGGACAGATGAAGTGGGACTTGAATAACTGCTTAATGATATATGTGAATATATATCATTATTAGCTTGAAACTTATAAGTAATGCTGTATCTGTGGATTATATCTTTAATAAAGTAGTAAATTAAAAAGCATTCATCCACAGTCTTCTTGTAACAGAGCTGGATGAGCACAGCCCTTAGTAGGCAGCCATCGCTGTGTCTCTTTACTCTGCACCCTATTACTAGGCAACAGGTCTTACTCAGCCATTGCCGGGTGCCTCAGTGGCCCCACCCACAAGCAACCAGCTGTCAATGAGCCACTGTTAGTTGTCCTGCTCAGCTATTGGTCAGCACTGCAGTGGGCCCTGCCCAGAGCTAACTGTCAATGAGGGACCATTGGGGAAATAGTGGAGTCAAGGGCCAGTGGTGTGGCGATCATCAGCTGGACAGTGAGGTAAGAGGCAGATTCAGGCCTTCTCCTGGAAGGCCCTCCAGCTAATCCAGCCTTGGGCCAGCAGGTGAGCTGCAGGACCCAAGGAACAGACTGGGGACTATATCCCACGGGGCTCCAGAGCCCTCACTAAGACCCTCCACCAGCCTGGCCCATGCCTTGAGGATGGGTGAACCTTGCCTCCATCCCTGTCTCTCCAACCTAACAGCAGTGGTCATCTGCGTAAGTTGCAGTCTGTGAGACCTGGTCTCCCCATTTGTGCTGCCTGAGGCGACTGAGGGCCAGTTGGGTTGGGTGCCTGGCTCCCTTAGGGATGATAGCTGGGCAGGATGTGGGAACCTGGCCCTGAAGGAGCTGCCAGCTGAGCTCTCCCTCCTCTTAGCCAGGACCTAGACCTTGGAGGGTGAAGGGTGTGCCTTAGGACTTTGCCTTTTCTGGTCTGGACAGAGAATAACACTCATCTGGTAGAGATTTACAGGAACATCATAACCTGACCATGACCTGACCTCAAGGACAAAGGATCTGACAGCAACAAGTCTGCAACAACTAACCACGCCCATCCCTTACCTTTTGCTTTTAAAGGGGCTTGCTGAAAGCTTTTAGTAACTTTTGGGTTCTTAGGGCATGAGCCATGCATCTCTTTGTAATATATCTTTCTCTGTTCCAAATTCTAATGTTTAGTATTGATGGGCCTCAGTGTGCATCAGGCAGAGGGGCTTGGAAATTCAGTAACACTCTCATCACATACAGAAATGCTTATAATATGGTTAACACACAAACCATTAACATTCAGAACTCTACTCAAGGTAGCACTGAGAACATTGAAACCTACTATTCCTCTCAAGTCCCAGGAAGCAGAAGTTTAAATAGGCCCCTAAGTCATGAGCATAGTTGCAAAAGGATGAGGTGAGGGTGAGCTGCCTGTCACCTGCCCATTCACTTAAGTCATCTAACTTCTGCTGGGACTGGCTGATTCTGGCATCTTAGTTCTCTTCATGACATGGTATATGCAGAGCAAAAGAAAAAGAAGTTATATCCTCCTAAATTCAGAATATTTGAATGTGTAATTCAAAAAAACTTCCTTCTTTTACAATTTTAGGTGTAATTAACTGAACTAACTTTAGCTTTTACAAGGGTGCATTATTTTATGGTGCATGCAAAGCCCAGCTTTTCCTCAGGGAAAGCTGAAGACTAAGGATCCCCAAGGAGCATGAGTGGGAGAGTCTTTTCAAATATTTGGCTTTATTAAAACACAGATATGTAAAGTTTCCAAACTCAGAGGCTACTCTTTACAGTATACATTTGCCACATTGAGGACACACCAACACTGTGGGAAATGGCAGAAAATTACTTGGATTTCATTTCAAACTAAAAGAAAAATCTAGAGTAAGCCTTCTCAATTAGGAAAAGAATCTGGTTTCAGAGGTGATCTGAATAGGGTAAGTATATTCCAATCTATCTGATTTTTGAGCTTTCACGTTCAATGTTTCTCCTTTATTTTGACTTGATGTCCCCTACCCCTTTAGCATTTTTTCATACCTATCTATGAAGCTTACTGTTCTAAAGATGTTATTTAGTTAATGTGCTTATAGGAAAGATTATGGGCTTTCTCTTTCAATCAATCCCTGGGACTTTGGGATTCCTAACAACACTTTCACACACTAACAAAAAACACTGTCTTTCTACAATCTTAAAAGTTCCTCGAGGCCCAAGTTAGTGAGATCAGTTCTTACAGATTCTCCAAAGTCCCAACTCAGGGATTGAGCCCAGGTCTCCTGCATTGCAGGCAGGTTCTTTAACATCTGAGCTACTAGGGAAGTCCCCAACTTATATTAACATTTTCTAATACCTTTTATATTTTACTTGCTCTACCATTGATCAAAGTAGCAAACGGAAAAATGTCTCAGTCAAATATCAATAGGACAAAGTACTCTACAATTTAAAGACAAACAGAACTGAATTTATATTAATGTAAACTTTTATCTCTTTTCCTATTGTTATAGACTGTGTACATTTGCTGGTGTCTCAGTCACTTCTTTAAAGAACTAAATATCTTATTTCAGAAATCTTTTTTACTTTTCTTAGTCTTCTCAAATTCAAGATTCCTATAGAAACCATTTTTGGTAGGGAAGCTATCCTGGAAGCTTTGGAGTCAGACAAACCTGTTTATTTTCCAGTTTTAGTACTTTGGAACTTAAGGTGGGAAAATCAAATTTCACATCTGCAAAAGGGCAAGAAACATGATTGCTAAAATAATGTGTGTGTACATAGTTTATTGGGGCTTCCCAGGTAGCACAGCAGTATAAAATCTGCCTGCCAATGCAGGAAATGCAAGAGACCTGGTTTCAATGTCTGGGTCCAGAAGATTCCTTGGAGTAGGAAATGCAACCCACTCCAGTATTTTTGCCTGGAACATCCTCTGGACAGAGGGGCCTAGTAGCTACAGTCCATGGGGTCACAAAGAATCCAACATGATTGAGCAACTGAGCACGCATATACATACATAATTTATTAGACCTCATGTTGTGTTCCCACCAAAATAACATAGATCTTATGTTGTGTCCTTACCAAAATAACAAAGCAAAATAATTTTAAACTCAATACTGAGATGGTGACAGTCCATAACCCATATGTTGATTTTCATTTTAAAAAACAGTCATATTTTTTCTGAGGAAAGAAAATAAAAGCAAAATCCAAAGTAAAAATGTGGCCAAAAGAGTAGCAGGCAGTTCAAACGAAAAGAAAGGTAAATAGTCCTTTAAAATGGTGTGTATGGATGGGGATAAGGAGATGCTTAATCTCACAGTAAGAAATGACATTATCACTGAGAAAACATTCTGTTGGCAATGAGTGAAAAAAACAGCCGATTTTGTACACAGCTAGTTGAAATATAAAATGTTTCAAGTCCTATAGAAGGAATAACTAACAAAATAGGTTTTTAAAGTGCTTACTTGGTAAATAGTAAGTGCTAGTAAGTCAATTTAAAAACATTAGCAGCTAGGCTGAAGATAACAGGACAATATATGGAGAGAAATGAAGAGACATTAAAGTGGGGAAAATAGAAATAAAGAAGGAGGGAAGGAAGGAAGTGGGGAGGGACAGATGGATAGAAAGAGGGAGAGAAGAAAGGAAATAAAGGCTTTGCTCTATGACTTATAAAAAATAGAAAATATATGTGTCCATAGTTCACAGAGGTCAATTTAAATAATGCAAAGAACAGGTTAAGTACAAATGAGGTTAGAATTTATTAATAAGGAGTAAAAGTTATTTAAATTTGCCTGTCCTTTAGGATACTCTGAAATAAGAAATTTCTCTTGCCAGTGAAGGCAAAGGGCCAGTCAATGTGCATTAATAAGTGGAGTTGGACGAAGGAATATATAATATTACAGATATCTCCTCTCATGGAGAGATCAAAATGAAGGCACTATAAATGTGAGTCAGCATCTCAGGTTTCTTTGGTAACACAAACATCTTTTCTTGAGTCATTTGATGAACAGTTTCTTACTGAGTATGTAGAAGATGTTGGTTTAATTCAATCTGCTATGAATATCAACTTAGAAATTGATTTGTTTTTAAAAAGTATATACTATAATGAGAAATATAACATTAGATTATTGCCCTAGATAGAGTCTTAAAAATAAAAAGCCTCTAAGTAGATTTTATTTTGTTTATTTTTATTTATTTTTTTTTAGATTTTTAAAACCTTTTTATTGTCAAATATAACACAAATACACATACAACATCAGTGTTCAAAATATCGATGATAATGAAGTGAACACTAGTGTAACAATATCCACCTAGGTCATTATGAAATGACCAACCTCCCAAAATCCTTCTGCATGCCCCTTTACAAATATTTTTTTAAATTTCTTGGCCACATTGCACAGCATATGGGACCTTAGCTTTCCAGTGAGGTATAAAACCCACACCCCCTGCATAGGAAGCGAAGTCATAACTGCTGGATCACCAGCAAAGTCCTGCATGTTCCTTCTAGACATATTCCCCTCTCTACCACCCCATAGATAACTTGTATGGCATTTTTATGGCAATCAATTCCTTGCTTTTCTTTATACTTTGACCATCTATGCTGCATCCATAAACAGTATACTTTCTTTTATTATTATTATTATTATTATTAGTTTTGCCACACAATGACATGATATCGCCATGGGTTTACATATGCTCCCCCTCTAGAACCCCCCTCCCTCCTCCCTCCCTCCTCCCTCTTCCCAGGAAATCTCGATGCAACAGCCCCAAGCATCAATCCTGGGTTGCCGCTTGATTAGACATATGATAATTGACATGTTTCAATGCCATTCTCCCATATCATCCCACCTTTACCCTCATCCACAAGGTCCACGAGTCTATTCTATACATCTGCATTCCTTTTGCTGTCTCGCATGCTGGGTTCTCGTTACCGTCTTTCTAAATTCCATATATATGCGTTAATATACTGTATTGTTGTTTTTCCTTCTGGCTTACTTCACTCTGGATAATAGGCTCCAGTTCCGTCCACCTGAGTAGAACTGATTCAAATGAATTTTTTTTAATGCTGAGTAATATTCCATTGTGTATATGTACCACAGCTTTCTTATCCATTCGTCAGTTGATGGGCATCTAGGTTGCTTCCATGTCCTGGCTATTGTAAACAAAGCAGCGATGAACATTGGGGTACACGTAGCTCTTTCAATTCTGGTTTCCTCGGTGTATATGCCCAGCAGTGGGATTGCTGGGTCATATGGCAGGTCTATTTGCAGTTTTTTAAGGAACCTCCACACTGTTTTCCATAGTGGCTGTACTAGTTTGCATTCCCACCAACAGTGTAAGAGAGTTCCCTTTTCTCCACATCCTCTCCAGCATTTATCACTTTAGATTTTTGGATTGCAGCGATTCTGAGTGGTGTAAAGTGATATCTCATTGTGGTTTTGATTTGCATTTCTCTGATAACGAGTGATGTTGAGCATCTTTTCATGTGTTTGTTAGCCATTTTTATGTCTTCTTTGGAGAAATGTCTGTTAAGTTCTTTGGCCCACTTTTTGATTGGGTTGTTTATTTTTCTAGAATGGAGCTGCAGGAGTTGCTTGTATATTTTTGAGATTAATTGTTTGTCCGTTGCTTCATTGGCTATTATTTTCTCCCATTCTGAAGGCTGTCTTTTCACCTTGCTTATAGTTTCCTTTGTTTTGCAGAAGCTTTTAATTTTAATTAGGTCCCATTTGTTTATTCATGCTTTTATTTCCAATATTCTGGGAGGTGGGTCATGGAGTATCCCGCTTTGGTTTATGTCAGAGAGTGTTTTGCCTATGTTTTCCTCTAGGAGTTTTATAGTTTCTGGTCTTATGCTTAGATCTTTGATCCATTTTGAGTTTATCTTTGTGTATGGTGTTAGAAAGTGTTCTAGTTTCATTCTTTTACAAGTGGCTCTCCAGTTTTCCCATCACCACTTGTTAAAGAGGTTGTCTTTTCTCCATTGTATATTCCTGCCTCCTCTCTGTTTGCAGATGACATGATCCTCTATATTGAAAACCCTAAAGACTCTACGAGAAAATTACTAGAGCTAATCAGTGAATATAGCAAAGTTTCAGGATACAAAATCAACACACAGAAATCCCTGGCATTCCTATACACTAACAATAAGAAATCAGAAAGAGAAATTAAGGAAACAATTCCATTCACCATTGAAACAAAAAGAATAAAATACTTAGGAGTATTTCTACCTAAAGAATCAAAAGACTTGTATATAGAAATCTATAAAACACTGATGAAAGAAATCAAAGAGGACACAAACAGATAGAGAAATGTGCCATGTTCGTGGATTGGAAGAATCAATATAGTGAAAATGAGTATACTACCCAAAGCAATCTATAGATTCAATGCAATTCCTATCAAGCTACCAGAGGTCTTTTTCAAAGAATTAGAACAAATAATTTCTCAATTTGTATAGAAATACAAAAAACCTCGTATAGCCAAAGCAATCTTGAGAAAGAAGAATGGAACTGGAGGAATCAACCTACCTGACTTTAGGCTATACTACAAATCCACAGTCATTAAGACAGTATGGTACTGGCACAAAGACAGAAATATAGATCAATGGAACAGAATAGAAAGCCCAGAGATAAATCCATGCATCTATGGACACCTTATCTTTGACAAAGAACTGTACTTCTGATGGATAAAGTTTTTGACCTGCCCTTCTACATTTAATTAGCTTCTTTATTTAGTCAGAGGATTGTGACCATCCATAAATTCATAAAATGTTATTTTCAATTTTGAGTTCAGTATAATGCTAGGTATTTCAGTACTGCACCTGAGAAGAATTTACCTGCTCTCTTACACCTCAACCTTAGGTTCTTCTTCCTAGAAGTTCTTAGTTCATTTCTTCTTCTGGTCACATTAGAAATGAACTAAATGGAAGAAGCAAACCAGACCGTGGTGTCTGAGTTCATTTTTCGTGGACTCTGTGATTCAAGGGAGCTCCAGAAGTTCCTCTCACTGCCATTTTCTGCACTCTACCTGATAACCGTCCTGGGAAACCTTCTTGTTGTGCTCTTAATCATCACTGACTCTCATCTCCATTCCCCAATGTACTTCCTCTTAGCCAACCTCTCATTTGTTGACTTCTGCCTTTCCTCAGTGACCACTCCTAAACTGACCACAGACTTCCTAAAGGATAATAAAACCATCTCCTTTGGGGGCTGCATGAGCCAGATCCTCTGTGTGCATGTATYTGCAGGAGGTGAGATGGTACTGCTTGTGACAATGGCCTAYGACCGTTATGTAGCCATCTGCAAGCCACTCCATTACTCCAGCATCATGAGCAGACAGAAGTGCATCTGGCTGGTACTGACATCATGGGTCATTGGCTTTGTGCATGCCACAAGTCAACTAGCTATGATTTTAGATCTTCCCTTCTGTGGACCCAGAATGGTGGACAGTTTTTTCTGTGATATTCCTCTGGTGATCAAACTAGCCTGCATGGATACTCATACTCTGAGACTGTTGATAAATGCTGACAGTGCAGTCTTGGCTACAACTTGCTTCATTCTCTTGCTGATCTCTTACACCTACATCCTGGAGACTGTCTGTCTTAGCTCCAAGGCTGGGGCATCAAAAGCACTCTCTACCTGTACTTCCCACATCACAGTGGTGGTGCTGTTCTTTGGACCCTGCATCTTCATCTATCTGTGGCCACCTAGCATTACTTGGGTAGACAAGTTCCTTGCTGTGTTTTACACAGTAATCACACCTCTCTTGAATCCAGCCATTTATACACTGAGAAATAAAGAGATTAAGAATGCCATAAAGAGACTAATAAGTTATCACATGGATGCAAGGTGTAATTTTTAGATCTTTAATGTAATCAGCAATTCTACTGTCTGCTCCCCAATTTAGACATATTTTTACCTGTTAACTGAACTGAAAATATGTTCATATCTATAAGCTATAAGCAGTCTCAGAAATATGTTTTGTATTTATTCCATTCAGAATACAAATTCAAATTTCTAGTACTTATATTCTTATCACTTGAAGAGAATAAAACTTTGCCTATATATTCTTTTATATATGATATAAAATTACTAGATGGTAATAATGATGATAACAAGAACTATAAAAAATAAATCTACTATTTGTTAAGTATTACCTATATTCCCAACACTATGCTAAGCATTTTACCTAATGTATGTATACTTAATAAATCACTTTAGTTTAATTATCATTATTCTCATGTCTAGAAATATTTGATTTACTCCTCCTAAATCTAAACCAGCTTAGAAAGGTTAAGGAATATATTTGAGTGGTCTTCTTCTACTTGGAAAACAAAATATAAATAAATCAAACTACAATACTTGTATTCCACAGTATAATCCCTGTAATTCAAGTTTTCAAGTGTCAAATGTTTATTTAAAAGTGAAGTCCCCTTGAAATTTTTTTCTTAAATACACAAGCAAATGGATTTTCACTGGCTTGAAAAATTATATTTTCTTATATTAATAAATGATTTTTATTTACTTATTTTAACTTACATTGAAAAAATATTAAGAATTTGTTGCTTCAAAGCAAAAGGAATTCAGAATGTTGAGGTCAAAGTGAACCATCAATAAAGAAACAATAATATTTTACAGAAATCATAATACCTCCTATAAGTGAATAAAAAGGATAAACATCCCAAAAGGGCAGAAAATGGGTGAAAGACATTAATGGGTATTTATTTCACTGAAGACTGTCTCATAAGTAATCTGGAATATGTAACAAAATCATGATGAAATGGTATTTTACATCTGTGAAACAGGTTTATAAAAAAGACATCAAACAACAGCAGTTATTGTTGAGAATGTGTATTCATGGAAATTCTTTGCCTTGTGTATGGGTGTAATTTGATTTAACCTCTCTGAAAAACAATTTATATTGTTTGGTAAAGCTGAACATGTGAATAAACTATATCTCAATAACTATCTCCTAACTTTTCCCAGTGGTCAAGTGCTTATTCTTCCTGTTACTAACAGAACACCTCTCAAATTATAGCTGGACACATGACCACCCAGCTACAGAGATTTCCTAATCTCCATAGACAGTTGTGGCTACATGATTAAATTCTGGCAACAGGATATGAGAAATGATGTGTGTACCTTCAAGCCATCACTTAAAAGATATTAATATTAGCTCAGGATTCTTTCCCCTGTCCCAGTGGCTGGGATTAAGAAACACCTGGAGCAGATGCCTTGGAGTCAGTAATGGAAGCCACAAGTTGAGAAGAGCAAAGCCAACGCTCCAACCAGGAAAAGGGTGTACTCCAGAAGAGTACTTGAATGCTGTGGGTAATGTCTTATTTAGCATTGTACCATCATTCATATATGCATTGTTCTTCATAAGTTATTTATTTTGTCTGCCACACTTCAAATATTGTATAATGCAAAGTTAAGGAAAAAATAAAGGAAAGTCTTTCTCTTTGGCCTTAAAAAAAAAAAAACCCACAATACAATTGCTCACTCATTCACTGCAGATTTCAGAAAGTCCTTGTGGCTCTGGGCTGTATACCTAACCAGTTTCGATTTCTAGAGAAGGCTTCACCTGACACCCCCTCAAAAAATACATATGTACCTAGACACATATGTCATAGTCAGATAGTAAAATATATACAGAAGGAAAATCCATGCAGTTTAGTGTTATTGTAAGTAGGAACGTATTAGTTATGTTTGCATCTTGCAAACTTTTAAAATGAGTTTACCTGTGTAGTAGTGCATGTTTCATAACCCTGCATGATATTTGTCATTGGTTGAAAAAAATTATATTAACAAATATTTACAATATATTCATTGTTACTTTATTCCTGTGAACAGAAGAAAAATGGATTTCTGGGGTCAGATACCTATACTAATAACAATAAACTTAATACTGATATATCAATCTTTATCTCTATGCCAATAAATTAGCACACCCATGATGACAATACAACTGACCTAAAAAAGATATACAAATAATTATAGTTATTAATTTTCTAAAATATAAGAAAATATATTTTAGAAGAAGTGCATGCTATACCAAGAGATAATTGAAAAATTTACATTAGTCTAAACCAGATGATCATGAAAACTTCAGATCTGTCTACAGATACATATTGGATCTTATAATGGCTTCCTGGAATATTTCTCAAATAAAATTATCTTAGTTGTACTCATTGATATAAATTTTTAGTTTTACAAGCCACCATTTATTCATAAGTGATTTGAAGCCTGCATGCAACCTCCTTTCATATCTCTCTATGAAAGAATATAACAACACTGCATCCTGATTGAGTCCTCTCTAGATTATATAATTAGTTCTGGTAGACTTACAAAATGAGGTCCTACTGTCCATCTAGATACAAAGCATATGAATTTCATTTAATTTGTGATCAATTTAATATAATTTGATTCTAAATTATCCATATTTAACAAAAAATCACAATAGAAATTTAAACATTTTTGAATTTAATAGTAAAAATTATACAATATCTACACAAGAATATATGGAATACATCTATAAAATGTTTGCAGGGACTTAATATATCTGCACATATTTATAAAAAATATTAATAAAAGATGTGTGTCAATGATACAACTATCTCTGTCAACAAAAGTAAACTATGAATAATAGAAGGGAAAAATAATAATAAGCATTAATAAAATTTTAAAATATTAAAAATCAACAAAAGCAATATTGGCATTCCAAGAGACCAAAGACTAATCAAGAAAAAGGGAAGAGGCACCCATAACAAATGCAAAAAAAAGAAAATGGACACACCATTACAGATGCTACAGTTGGCAAAAATGTTGCAAGTGGATACTATGCAAAATTTAAAAATTTACAAAAAATGAGAAAGTTCCTCAGAGAAGCTAGCTACTAAAGCAGAAATATCTTGATGGTCCTGTACTACTAAAAACAATGAACCCGCAATTAAAACATTTACTGTCCTATTTGTTATAGTCTCTCAACTGTGCTTCCTGTTCGTGGGACTGCAAACCACATTTCTGTTTTTCCCATCTGGCTCTATTTTGTGCTCTGAAGACAGAGCATGCTAGAGGAAGATGGCAAGGTTAAAAAGGAGAAAGGACTCTTTCCTCTGCTTTTCTGGGTTTTCCCTCTGCTTGCTGTGCCTGTGTGAAATAAACCTTTGCTCTTCACAGATAATTTTTTGTTTAAAAGTTACATATCCTTTCTATAGACCTCTCGAGTACAGAATAGTCTTGTTGCTGTTCAGTTTCTAAGTTGTGTCCAACTCTTTGTGACCCCATGGACTGCAGCAAGCCAGGCATCCCTGGGCTTCACTATTGCCCACAGTTTGCTCAAACTCATACCCATTGAGTCAGTGATGGGTTTCAACCATCTCATCACTCCCTTCACCTCGTGCCCCTCAATCTTTCCCAGCAACATGATCTTTTCAAATGAATCAGGTCTTTGTACACAATGGTCAAAGTATTGGAGCTTCAGCTTCAGCATCAGTCCTTCCAATGAATAGTCAAGGGTTGTCTGTTTTCCTTTAGGATTGCCTGGTTTGATCTCCTTGCTGTCCAAAGGATTCCCAAGAGTCTTCTCCAACACCACAGTTCAAAAGCATCAATTCTTTGGCTCTCAGCCTTCTTTATGGTCCAACTCTCCCATCTGCACATGACTACTGGAAAAACCATAGCTTTGACTAGACAAACCTTTGTTAGCAAAGTGATGTGTCTGCTCTGTCTAGGTTTGTCATAGATTTTCTTCCAAGGAGCAAGCATCTTTTAATTTCATAGCTGCACTCACCATACACGGTGATTGTGGAGCCGAAGAAAATAAAATTTGTGAGTTTCCACTTTTCCCCTATCTATTTGCCATGAAGTGATGAGATCAGATACCAAGATCTTTGGTTTTGAATGTTGAGCTTTAAGCCAGCTTTTTCACTCTCTTTCACCTTCATCAAGAGGCTCTTTAGTTGCTCTTCACTTTCTGTATGTCTGAAGTTGTTGATATTTCTCCTGGCAATCTTAATTCCAACTTGTGCTTCATCTAGTCCAGCATTTCACATGATGTACTCTGGATATAGGTTAAATAATCAAGGTGACAATATATAGCCTTGACATACTACTTTCCCAATTTTGAACCAGACCATTGTTTCATGTCTGGTTCTAACAGTTGCTTCTTGACCTGCATACAGGTTTCTCCGGAGGCAGGTAAGGTGGTCTGGTATTCCGATCTCTTAAAAATTTTCCATAGTTTACTATGATCTACACAGTCAAAGGCTTTAGCATAGTCAATGAAGCAGAAGTAAACGTTTTTCTGGAATCCCTTGCTTATTCTGTGTTCCAACAGATGTTGGCAATTTGATCTCTGTTTCCTTTACCTCTTCCAAATCCAACTTGTACATCTGGAAGTCCTCAGTCTACGTACTGTTGAATCCTAGCTTGAAGGATTTTGAGCATTACCTTGCTAGCATGTGAAAAGGGTGCAACTGTACAGTAGTTGAACATCTTTGGCATTTCCTTTCTTTGGGACTGGAATGAAAAATGACCTTCTCCAGTCCTGTGACATCAGCTGAGTTTTCCAAATTTGCTGGCATATTGAGGGCAGCACTTTAACAGCATTATCTTTTGTATTTGAAATATCTCAGCTGGAATTTCATCATCGCCACTAGCTTTGTTCCTAGTAATGCTTCCTAAGGCCCACTTGACTTCACACTCCAGGGTATCTGGCTCCAAATTAGTGACCACAACATCATGGTAATACAGGACATTAAGATCTTTTTGTATAGTTCTGTATATTCATATCCCCTCTTCTTAATTGCTTCAGTTTCTATTACTTCCTTGCCTCTTCTGTCCTTCACTGTGCCCATTTTTCATGAAATGTTCCCTTGGTATCTCTACCTACTTACAATAGCATTTAATATACAGAACTGCCTGTTTCATTTGTTTTCCTTAATACATGGTAAGCATGATGAACACCATCAATGAGGAATTGCTGGAGAGTAAAGATGAATGTAAAGATAGATTTCATAGTGTTTTAGAAGTAAATAGTTATTATCAGAGTTATTTGCTTCCTTCAAAATAAAACCAAAGTACCAGAGCAAGGAAAAATCAAAGGCTTCCAGTAGTGTAAAGTGCACTACACAATAGGGATGGAATACCTAACACTGTACTTAGCTATAGGACTGTAGCACTCATATCTCCTTTCAAGAAAAAACCTGCTTCAACGAATGTACTTCACTGACAGCTTTTAGCTATTACTGTTTTACCTTCCACTGCAACTTTCAGAGGCCAACTCTCCCATGGCTGCTCTCAGCAAATGACTGAAAACAGTGGATGTTTTCAGAGTCAGAACGTTCCTGCCCAATGTGGAATATCTGTAATGGAAAGTCTGGACAGTGGAGCTCCTCCCATCATTCAACTGAGACTTTCTCAGAGCAGCACTGCAGTATGAGGCTACTCCAAGCAGCAAATTTGTCTCAGACACAAAACCACCTCCCCAACTCCCATTATAATGATGTTATGGTAGAATGTACTGTAAGTATAGGTCATTTATTGTCTGGGAAGAGTGATACTGTTAAGCTAGAAAAATATATATATATTTTAATTTAGTAATAATATCCATGCTTCTAAACTAGCAGCCATATAAAACTGATAAATATTCCTGACTTATGCCAAATCAATTTAGATAATAAATCATGTAATTACATATTCTCATTTTTTGCCTCACCTTTCCCTGTAGTCTATACTTCTAAAATGAGGAGGAAAACAAGTAGTTGACAGAGACAGTATTCTTAATTTTTTAACCCTGTACCTATTGCCTTCCCACTCTATAATTTTGCCTCACTTGGAACAGTAAATATTTATGGGTTCAAGTTTGCAAAGAAAAGATCCTCAGTTCACTTTGTTGTTTCTTCATTGTCTTCTTGTCTTGATTTTTCCTCTTCTACACAACTCACACTTCATACATTGTACTATATTATTACTCTGGTACAGTGTATGTTAGCAATTTGATCTCTGGTTATAATCTTATTGGATAAGGAAATGGCAACTGACTCCAGTATTCTTGCCTAGAAAATTCCATGAACAGAGGAGCTTGGTAGGCTGGGGTCACAAAGAGTCAGACACAACTGAGCAACTAAACACTATAATCTTATTATTCTCAGACATTATACTCTCATCACTTTGTAATCCACTATTTATCTAGATCTATGTAAATCAGCCAATATACACATGACATAAAAAACTGTGTTTGCCATTTTGGCCACAACAGGACTAAAATTCTGGAGCTAATATCTCCAGAAAATAGATTCACCTTAAATAAATAGCTTCTCTTTCCTTTAGATAGGAACTGCATTATTTCTAGACAAAAAGAATCCCAAGCAGCAGCTCTACAGATAGAAATCAAAAGTGATCTGACAGTGAAGCCCTAGATAGGATAAGCTGTTCTTAAGTGGTTTGTGAAGACTGTGAAAAACATGGTGTTACATGTTGCCTTCTACTAAAACAAAAAGTTTGTCTCCAGGGTTCTATATAGAATAATTTTAGGTGTTACAACCCCAAGTGAAATTTTTTAGTTTATATTCACACTATCTTGAAATTCCCATATTTTTCAAATACCAACTCATTACTTCTCAAAATTCTAACTGGGATTAGCAATTAAGAGCATGTTATAGTATTTGGTCTTTATTATGATATTGATGCTGAACAGATATAATAAATTATAATAATGGTATCAATAATTTAATGAACAGCTATAATCTCAAAAAAAATATTGTCAGAACCACATAGCCACTACTCATAAGACCAATTGTTCAATTTCCCGATTACTCTGTTATGCATCTCCTGATACTTGACCCTTGGGAAAAGCCAATGTTCATGAAAGACCTAATTTCTATAAAAAGCCAATAATGGAAGAGATATTAGTCACTAATAACCATGGTAGGAACTGTTTAAAACTATATGTCTTTAACAATAATGATGACTCTAAAAATGAGTCGATCTACTTGTGTTTCTCAATCCTTTGAAGCCGCTGAAAGAGAAATGTGAGCCTGTGCAGGTAGGGGAGAACTCACTTAAATTCTTCAGCATCTGTCTCCATAATTATCACTTCCTTTTTGACTCTCCACAATTTATTTCTCTTTTTGTTGCCCTTGTCCTTTGTTAATTCACTTTATTTCCTTATTTGAATGACTTTCACTAATATTGTTTTATATCCTATGGCCCTTTTCTCATAGTTAATACTATCCTGTGCTATGAACATAAAATATCCTTCAGAGCTTTGTTTAAGTATACCCATTTAATCCATTCCTTACTCAAACAGTTAGTATGGCTCCAGTCTGTTCCTATAAAAAGATGAAAAGTAAACTAACATTATAAATACACATCATTCATTTTATTTCCTTTCAGAATAATTCCAGTTGGATTTGCTGATAGTTCAGATTTTCTGCATCTGTTATTCAGTTGTCCTCTGGAATTATTGTACCTTTTCACGTGCCCTTCAGATGAGCATGAGAAGCATTGCTTCCCCCATCTCACAGCAATGGGGTTTGTTTCATTCTGTTGAGAATAAAATGTAAAACTGAATCTAGTTTCTTAATTTGAATAGGAAAAGACCTCTTCCACCTTGCTTAAAAAACTAATTCAGAAATATTTTACTAAAATTTTATAATTTTACTATTATATTTAAGGTTTTCAACTATCTAGAACTTGCTTTGCTATAAATATGTAAGATGTATTATAAGATAAAATTTGAGGTTTCCAGTGTTGGACTACAAGTTTAACAACTACTGAACACTCTGAATGTGTTAAGTTACCCTACTTTTCCATGTAACAGCAATGCCTTTTACCATATACTAAATTTCTTAATTTGTATCTAACTCTTAACTGTGCTGCATTACATTTATCTTTTTAAATTTAGTCAAATTATTGAGGTTAATTAGCATAGATTTATGATATACTTAAATATCTTTAGAAAACATTTCTCCTCCAAATGCCATTTTTCTATATTTTCAAAACCCAAGCATTTAAATGAACTTTTGGATCACTTTTTAATGTTGCAAAATATCTCCACTGAACTTTTAATGAGCACTGCAATTATTTTACATATTAGTTCAGTGACAATTTATATTTTTAGGCCTGAAGCCTTTAGCATGGTTTTCTCCATTAGCACAGTTTCATCTCCATTTTCTCTTTCAAATATCTCAGAAAAATTTGTTTTTTTCAATAGAATGCATACATAGTACACTTGTTTAATTTACAAATGAGATATTTCTTATACTTTATAGGGTTTTGTTAAATTCCATATATTTGTTTAAATTATTTTACTACAAGTTTTTATCAGAAATCAATTTTGAAATTTATTCAGTAATATTTTGATATATTCATATCCTAAATTTTCTCTATAAATATCTTCTGAAATCAAATATTGCTCATCTCCTCTCAGATATTTTGTGATATGCTGTGGGATTTCAAGAATTTTCTCTTGATGGACCAGAGTCTTTAAGTGGGAAAGCCATGTGATTTTATGGGACATTAGATAAACATCTGTTATCAGACTATAAATGAGTTGGATGCAGGGAAGCATGGATCAGAGCAATCATTTAGACAAGGTAGAAAAATATGAAGTCTAGAACAACAACAAAAAACAATAGAAATGAAGAAAAGGGAAGTGAGTTGAGAAATATTTGATAGTAAAAATTATACAACTAGAGATGGAAAGTGAAGTACAAACAAGAGTACCACACAGGTGTCTATACTGGGGACCTGGGGGAGTAGTAATAACATTTACAAAGGCATTGGGGTGGATGTAATATGAGTTCAGATTTCAATGAAGGTGCAGGTGGACTTCCATTTGTTTATGTTCTATAGAGCTTAGATTACTCTGGAGACCAGTGATAAAGCTACAGATACTGATGTGACCATGTAGATACTAGAGGGCACAAAAAGAAAGACCATTATGGGCTTTGATTAAGTAATTCAACATGCATTTTGGGTTCCTGATTCCTTTTTAACTTTTTGTTATTTCTTTTGTATATGGGCTTTCAAGTTGCATGGTTGCTTCACTCTCAGGCATAAAATTAGCATCAAATGGAAGGAAAAATGGGTTAGGAAAATACATCTGCACATGAAGACTTTTCCTTTTATTGGGAAAGATTGTTTTTATTGGTTTACATGTTGTTGAAAAGTTCCAGACTACATGCTCCTCCTTACAACAATCCATGGCCAAGGAAAATGTGATTACAATATCTGGTTTGGAAAAACCATATAACATGCTCTCAAACTGGAATAGGGCTACTCTCTACTAAAACTGAGAGATTTTAGTCCACTAACTGAAAAAACTGAATTTTTATTGACAAAGAGTGAAAAGGGGAATGGCTTTAGAAAGGCAAGAATCAAGAGCAAGGGCAGAGTCACAAAAATGAGGTATAATAGACAGTACTAAATCTCACAGGGAGATTAGGGTAAATAATCATTGAAAAGTGATTATTATATAATATTTGAGAATCCAGAGTTCTTTTCTATAAATAAGAAATCTGTGGGTACCAGCTTTAGCTAATGAATGAATGAAATGTCAGAATATGCTTGCCAATGAATAGCTGGAGAGAAAAGGAACAATAAGAAGGGGACAAAAAATCCAGAAGTTTTATTTTTTTAAAAAGACAGTTCACTATACTAATAAATCAAGGAAAATATAAACTTGAAAGTTCATTGATGGATCCTTGGGAAATATCTAGGGTATACTTGAAGAGGCTGGCCTTTGAGAGCACAATGCCATGGTTTAGGGTATGCATTATGGTGCCCTATACCTATAGTTACAGTTATGGCTCTTACATTTGATCCCACTGAAACTCAGTTTCTCCATGGGTAAAATGAATCTAATGAAATAGTGCTATCTTATGGAATTTTATATAGTTAAAATAAGATCATGTGCTTATTACAGTGCCTTACATGAAGGAATCAATAAGTGTTATTAATACCAACTTTATTTTTTAAACACAGGTGTTTATTCTATTATTATATCTAACATTTTATTTGATATATAGGCTAATGCAAGCACTATAATTAGTAATGTACTGAATAGAACATTATGAATAATCTCAATCTGAGCCTCTGACTTCCAAGGTAAATCACACACACACACACACACACACACACACACAAATAAAAACAAATAACCACATACTGGGTGAAGCAAGGTGAAAAACATTACATAAACAGTTTTGGCTGAAAGATCTCCATTTGACCAGTGAACAAGAAATTCAGATGAGTAGGTCTACAAGTTAGTATGAGAGCATTAATAGCAAGGTGACAGAAATGGCTGAGACTATTCAGCTGAGAGAACACCTAGCTCAGTAGTCAAGGAAAATGTCTAGCAATTCTTGAGTGGCAAAACAAAATAATTATCTTAATAATGGAATAAGAAGGAATGCAACCACAATTATCTCCATCTGAAATATTCATTTTTATCTCTTTATGTAAAAATTCTCCTGATCATCAAAATGTTTCTGTGGTTTTTTTCTTTAACTAATTAAATTATTTCACATTCAGGAAGGTGGAACCCACAGAAAACACTAGCAAGAAAATTGGAAATCTGCCTTTGTACTACTGACTGTGATTTTTCTTTTCCTATTCTCAGGTGATTTGAGAAAGAGCTCTTCTGCCCAAGTCAATGGATAGACCAAATGATTCTGTGGTTTCTGAGTTTGTGTTGCTAGGATTTTCTAGTTCTTGGGAAACTGCACTTTTTCTCATGCTGATGTTCTCCTGGCTCTATTTAGGAATCATCCTTGGAAATCTCTTCATTTTGTTTTTGGTCATTTTGGATTCTCAGTTACATTCTCCTATGTACTTCCTATTAGCCAACCTGTCACTCATTGATGTTGGCCTTTCCTCTACCACAGTCCCCAAGATGATTACAGACCTTCCAAATAAATACAAGATAATCTCTTTCAAAAGTTGCATGACACAAATATGCTTCATTCATATCATGGGAGGAGTGGAGATGGTGTTACTCATAGCCATGGCATTTGACAGGTACACAGCAATCTGTAAGCCTCTTCACTACTTGAACATCATGAATCCTAAACTATGCATTTCATTTGTAATTACTGGCTGGGTAGCTGGGGTGATCCATGCTATGTCTCAATTTGCTTTCATTATAAACTTGCCCTTCTGTGGTCCTAACAAGATAGACAGCTTTTATTGTGACTTTCCCAGGATCATAAAACTTGCATGCACAGATGGAGCCAAATTTGAGTTTATTGTTGCTGCCAACAGTGGTTTCATGACTATGGGTACCTTCTTTCTGCTAATCCTTTCCTACATCTTCATTTTGGTCACTGTCTGGAAACGTTCTTCAGGAGACTTATCTAAGGCATTTGTCACTTTGTCAGCTCACATCACTGTGGTGGTTCTTTTTTTCACTCCATGCATGTTTCTCTATGTATGGCCTTTCCCCACATCATCAATTGATAAATACTTGTTCATTGTTGACTTTGTTATTACCCCTATCTTGAATCCTTTCATATATACATTAAGAAACAAAGACATAAAGGTAGCTATAAAAAGATTGAACAAAGAAGGACATTATGTCAGATTTTGCTGCGTAGAGCTGTGTTCGGAACTCTAAAACTAACCATCTATGGGTCCTTTAGATATCTCCACTAGGCATCTGATATTTAATATGGCCAGATATGGAAATGGCATCTACCCCACTGAACATATTCCTTCAGCTCTGTAGAGAATCAGCTCTTCGCCTTAACTACCACTGGAAAAGTGAATCCACCAAAAAAACTGGTTATTTTAGTATACAGTATCACTCTTTACTAAACCATATTTATAATTAAAAATGTATCATCTTAATAATAGAAATAATGTAATGATATCTCTTCTGTTTCTCATAAGGTTTGAAAATAAGTGGCAGACTTGCTTTGCTGAATGTTAGGAATTATCACACAGAATATATGTAGAACTACTAGATCTACTTAGCTACTCTTTAGTGTTCCCTCAGAAGACCTAAAGAAAAATTTGATTACAGGTGGTTTCCCTGAAGGATGAGATGGTTTTATGTCATTGCCAACTCAATGGGCATGAATCTGAGTAAACTTTGGGAGTTGGTGATGGACAGGGAGGCTTAGCGTGGCTGCAGTCCATGGGGTCTCAAAGAGTCGGACACAACTGAGTGACTGAACTAAACTGATTTACTTGAAAGCTTATTTTTGGAAACATCATTATTTAGCAAAGTGAGACAAGTGAAGAATATAAATATAGCTGGGGTGTTAAGCTTACTGTAGCCCTCTGGGGGACCCTATAAGTTCTGAGATCTAGAAATGTCCCAAGTAAGGAAAGGAAGCTGGAGTATTTTTTTTAATTTCACCTTTAGAGAGTGCTTTAACTCCTTGGCATACCCAGCCTTTCCCACACAGGATACTGTATATGTGAGAAAGCCAGATATAAGTCAGCAGGTATACTTTCAGTTGCTGGAAGTAGGAAACCATATCCTTGTTTGAAAGCAATATATGTCCAGGAATAGTCCACTTTAGTTCCTGCTTAACTCTACTTCATCCTGTCATAGACCCTTTAAAGTGGTGGTTTTCAATTTCACAAAAGAAAGACTCTAAACAGAAGAGATAAGCTATAGCAGCATTGTTGCTCCTCAAGGATATTTTCTTCCATTACCCATTTAAATCCCCCTCATCCTTAGGCACTTCTGATGATCCATGTTGCTTACCCAGTAAGATGACCCAGTTAATTTACGAGCATTTGAGCTGCTGGTTAAAGTGTTCTTGCCAGCCTATTGTTGCTACAATTGTGCTTTTACAGTTACCATCAACCATGGAGCCAACCAAGGAGCCTAAAAGGATCTCTTATTTCAGAAATATTCTTCATTGTGTCACCCATTAAGAAGCAGCAACCCTATCTTTATCCAATATGGGATAAAAATGAGATTACTCAGCCTTCTGATTGGTGTTCTTCTAACATGAGGAAACTCAAATGACAGAAAAGCAGCTAAAAATTGTTTACTAGAATCCATACTATATCTCATCAAAAAAGCATTCTCCCTACTTCAGCAGATCCTAAGATTTCAGGAATAGAAAACACAACTGCACAGAAGTTCACTGAAATTCATGATAAGAGATACTACTGTTTTCTCTATCCCTTTGTTTTATAGGGGAAGATCCCCTGTAGAAGGGCATGGCAACCCACTCTAGTATTCTTGTCTGGAGAACTCCATGGACAGAGGAGCCTGGCAGACTACAGTCCGTGAAGTCACAGAGTCAGACACGACTGCATGACTCACACTTGTTTTACAGAGCTGTGCATTTAATGTGCTTCCCAGGTGGCTCAGTAGTAAAGAATGTGCCTGTCAATACAGGAGACATGGGTTTTTCGATCCCTGGATCAGGAAGATCCTCTGGAATAGGACATGCCAACCCACTCCGCAATTCTTGCATGGAGAATCTCTTGGGCAGAGGGCCTGGCAGGCTACAGTCCATGGGGTTGCAAAGAGTCGAACACAACTGAGCACTCATGCACATATTTTATCTGTAGGGGACATAGCACTTATCTAAAGACAGCTCAAAGCACGTTATTTTGAAGCACAGACCCCAACTCTGCAGTATATCATCTTCAAACTAGTGCCTCGGTTATAATTTTAACAGGCTTTGCCAATGTGCTATCAGATCTCAGCTGTGCAGTATATGGTAAGTTGAATTGGTTCCCTAGTTATTTTTGCTTTTGTGAATTTTCTTTGCTATAAAGTGAGCACTCTCAGCCTAAGGAAATACTATGCATGATATCATGTTGAAAATCAGATACTGTGAATACTTGGCTAGCTGTGCTGGCCAAAGCACTAAAAATGGGAAAGATGATCTATACTCAGAATTATTTATTAATGCCAGGAAGGAAATATTTCTCTCTTTTCCACTTTAGAAGGGGTTAAATGTTAATAACTACCTTCAAGTGATCGATTTCCGTCCTCCAAAGATGGTACCATTTGAAGAACCTATCTGTGCTGCCAACAGGCCAAACATTCTACAGGGGCAGAAGCGAAAAAAAGTTTGCCTACTCCAGAGTTCTTCTCCACAGGTGAACCCCTTATGCAAAAATTAGGTTGACTGGAAAGAGGTTAACAATCATTTATCCTTTCAATCACCTAGCTAAACACTTTAACAAAGGTAATGATTGTTTAAATTCTCATTGCACAAATTAGTTATGTGATTCCTATCACCTGGCTGCAATCTGACACATTTCACTCCAATAAAAAGAAAAATCCATAAATGGTTCTACTAGTGAATTTGCCAAACATTTAAGAAGAAAACAAGAATTCTTACATTCAGGGTGCTCAGGGCTGGTGCACCAGGATGACCCAGAGGGATGGAATCAGGAGGGAGGTGGGAGGGGGATTCTGGAAGGGGAACACATGTATACCCATGGCAGATTCATGTCAATGTATGGCAAAACCAACACGATAATGTAAAGAAAAAATAAATAAATAAATAAAAGAGAAAAAAGAGAAATATATTTTTAAAAAAAGTTTATGAGGTTGAGATAAAATGTTTGAGTGTCAAGTCAAACACACAAGAATCAGAGTTTTTACACTTTTACAGTTTCAAACCTTAGTAATAATTCAAAGGATTCAGGTAACTGGAAGACACAAAGTGAAGCAGGAGTCTAAGACTGTCAACGAGAACCCAACATGCAAGACAGCAAAAGGAACGCAGATGTATAGAATAGACTCGTGGACTTTGGGGATGAGGATGGGAGAAGGGTGGGATGATATGGGAGAAGGACATTGAAACAAGTTAATTATCATATGTCTAATCAATCGCCAGCCCAGGATTGATGCTCGGGGCTGGTGCAGCGAGATTTCCCGGGGGGGAGGGAGGAGGGAGGGGGGTTCTGGAGGGGAAGCATATGTAAACCCATGGTGATATCATGACATTGTATGGCAAAAACAATAAAAAAATAAATTAATTAATTAATTTTAAAAAAAAGACTGTCAACGTAACTTGCCCAGGTTCTTTCTTATTGCAAGAGGATGCCCTCTGACCCAGATATAAAATGTGATCTCCAATGATGCATTAAGAATATCACTTACAAAAAGTCATG
Source organism: Antilocapra americana (assembly GCA_007570785.1). Taxonomy (NCBI): domain Eukaryota; kingdom Metazoa; phylum Chordata; class Mammalia; order Artiodactyla; family Antilocapridae; genus Antilocapra; species Antilocapra americana. Next base: position 6,224,210 of record ML661889.1, on the reverse strand, counting down.
AAATCTATTTTGGTCATGAAATCTCTCCCTATTATATTCCAATAATTACAGAGAAACATTAATATTTTTCTCTAGGTCATGCACCCCATGGAACCTAAATTCCATGTTAATTTACCAAGAGCAAACTGCAAGGACAAGCTATATCCTGCTATTATAATAACATTCCATTATTCATATTCTAATAAATATCACTAGGAAGAGATCCACTAAGTATGTATTCATGAAGATTTGACCAGATCATTTCTTCCTCTTATTCTCATTCAGTCTCTCCCAACCCATTATCCTACCTCTCTCTGTCTCCCTACTTCTGTGACTCCTTTCTCCACCCATGCACTCTCTCTTCCCCCTTCCACCATCCCTCTTTCTCTTGGTTACCATGAAACAGCAGATGAGATACAGGCCCATTATCAATCCTTTCCTTTCAATAACCATAATATTTTTTAAAGGTCAGTAACATTGCAAGAAATGGAAATTACAACCCAATTTGTCTATCTCTTCAACACAGACACAAAACTCTAAAAAGAAATAGCGAACTAAAGCCACTGATGTATAAGTAGGGTGAAACACCAGGTTAAGTCAGTTTTACTCACAGAATTTAAGATTGTTAGAAATCAATCAAAGGAATTTACCACATTAAGGATACAAGGAGGAAAAAATCAAACAAACAAAACAGTAGATATATAAAAAGCATTTAATAAAAATAAATATCCAATCTCAATAAATTTCATAGCAAAAGCTGTAGCAAATTAAGCATAGAAGGTATTCTGGGTTGAATAGCGTTCCCAAAAAATTCACATTCATCAAAACCTCAATGTGCCCTTATTTGGAGATCAAACCATGTAGATTTAATTAAGGTATGGCTCTAGATGAGGTCATCCTGAACTAGAGTGGCCCTGGAAATCAAATGAGTGACCTCAAAGGTACAAAGAAGGACACAGAGAAGCAAAAGAAAGGAAGTTCTATGAAGACAGAGGCAGAGTTTAGAATTATGCCTCCACAAGCCAAGGAATGTCAGGAACCACCAGAAGCTGGAGAAGGCAAAGAAAAATTATTTCCTAGAATCTTCAAAGGGAGCATGGCTCTGTCAGCACCCTGATTTTGGACGTCTGTCCTCCAGAACTTTGAAAGAACTAATTCCTGAGCTTCCCTGGTGGCTTAGTGGTAAAGAATCTGACTGCCAATGCAGGAGACACAGTTCCATCCTTAATCCAGGAAGATCCCACATGCCGCTGTGGAGCAGCTAAGCCCATATCCACAACCACTGAGCCTGTGCCCCACTGCCTGGGAGGTGCAACTACCCAGCCCACGTGCAACAACTACTGAAGCCTGCATGCCCTAGAGCCCATGCTCTGCAACAAGGGAAGAAACTGCAGTGAGAAACCCATGCAGTGCAACTAGAGACTTACTCCCATCACTGCAACTAGAGAAAAGCCCAGCCACAAAGACACAGTGTAGCCAAAAACAAATAAATAAATAATTTTTTTAAATGTTCAAGGAAAGTCAAGAAAAATTAAAAAATACTAATTCCTGAATAAAAAATTTTAAGCCACCAAGTTTGTACAGCAGCCCTACGAAACTAACTCTGGATATTTACATAAAGACTACAATATATATTGCAGATAACATGAAATATTCAGAGATTTTCTCCAAGATCAAGAATATGTCCACATTCTTGCTATAACTACTTCTATTTTACATTTTAATAAGGGTTTTATAAGCAAAATATGGTAAGAATACTAAATAAAATGTATAAATATTTAAAGTTTATAAATAAAACTGGCATTCTTCCTAGACAACATTGTCATGTACAAGTTAGTTATCTTTCTCATAGACTCATATAGCCTCTTCATAATAGTACTTAGAACCCTACTACCTGCTTTATTTGAAGAAGGAAATGGCAACCCACTCCAGTATTCTTCCCTGGAGAATTCCATGAACAGAGGAGCTTGGAGGGCTATAGCCCATAGGTTCACAAAGAGTTGGACATGACTGAGTGACTTAAGACTTTCATTTTTCAGCAGGGAACCAACTGATGTAAGGCAAGGTATCTCAATCTCAGCATCATTAATATTAATATTGAAGCAATTAAACCTCTATTTGGGAAACTGCTCTATATGCTGTGTAATTTGAGGCAAAATCCCTTCCAGTAGCAGCAAATCCTCCTCCCGAATTTTGAGAACCCAAAATACCTCCATACAGTGCCATATGTCACTTAAAGACAAAAAACTGAGTTAAGAACCACTGTGTTGAGGGGTATCATGGGAATTTTACTCAGTTCATTTTTATGGAGTTTAGGTCACATACAAACAAGTCTAGCAAAAAAGCAAATCAACCCACTGAAAACTATAAGATAATGATGAAAGACTGAAGATGACACAAATAAATGGAAAGGTATCTGGTGCTCATGCATTGAAAGAATTAGTACTATCAAAATATACACACTACTCAAAGCATGTATGGATTCACCACAATCTCTATCAAACTCTAATGGGATTATTTGCAGAAATAAAATAAACAAATATAAAATTGGTATGGAACTTCCCTGATAAAAAACAGCCAGAGGAATCTTGATAAAGAACAAAGCTGGAGGCATCATGCTCCCGGATTTCAAAATCTATTACAAAGGTACAGTCATAAAAAGAGTCATTGTATGAGTGCAAAAATAGATGCATAGATCAATGGAACAAATTAGAGAGCCCAGAAGTAAACCCGCACATAACCATTCAATTAATACATGATAAAGCAGCCAATAACACTTAATGAGAAAAGGACAGTTTTTTCAATAAATGGTGTTGAAAAAGTTGCATAGACAGATGCAAAACAAAAAAACTGAATCGCTACCTCACTTCATTCAATCACTCAGTCATGTCCAACTCTTTGCAACCCCATGGACTGCAGCATGCCAGAACTCCCTGTCCATCACCAACTCCCGGAGAATGCTCAAAGTCATGTCCATTGACTCAGTGATGCCAACCAACCACCTCATCCTCTGTCATCCCCTTCTCCTCCTGCCTTCAATCTTTCCCAACATCAAGGTCTTTTCCAGTGACTCAGTTCTTCGCATCAGGTGGCCAAAGTATTGGAGTTTCAGCTTCAGAATCAGTCCTTCCAATGAATATTCAGGAATGATTTCGTTTAGGATGGACTGAATAGATTCCTTAGCTATCCAAGGGACTCTCAAGAGTCTTCTCCAACACCACAGTTCAAAAGCATCAATTCTTCGGCGCTCAGTTTTTATTACAATCCAACTCTCACATCCATACATGACTACTGGAAAAACCATAGTTTGATTAGACAAACCTTTCTTGACAAAGTAATGTCTCTGCTTTTTAATAACCTGTCTAGATTGGGCATAGCTTTTCTTCCAAAGAGCAAGAGTCTTTTAATTTCATGGCTGCAGTCACCATCTGCAGTGATTTTGGAGCCCCTCAAAATAAAATCTGTCACTGTTTCCACTGTTTCCCCATCTATTTGCCATGAAGTGATGGGACCAGATGCCATGATCTCAGTTTTCTGAATGTTGAGCTTTAAGCCAAATTTTTCACTCTCCTCTTTCACTTTCATCAAGAAGCTCTTTAGTTCTTCTTCACTTTCTGCCATAAGGGTGGTATCATATGCATATCTGAGGTTATTGACATTTCTCCCAGCAATCTTGATTCCAGCTTGTGCTTCATCCAGTCCAGCATTTCTCATGATGTACTCTGCATATAAGTTAAATAAGCAGGGTGACAATATACAGCTTTGAAGAACACCTTTTCCTATTTGGAAATAGTCTGTTGTTCCATGTCCAGTTCTAACTGTTGCTTCTTGACCTGCATACAGGTTTCTCAGGAGGCAGATTAGGTGGTCTGGTTTCCCATCTCTTTAAGAATTTTCCACAGTTCGTTGTGATCCACACAGTCAAAGGCTTTGGCATAGTCAATAAAGCAGAAATACATGTTTTTCTGGAACTCTCTTGCTTTTTTGATGATTCAACAGATGTTGGCAATTTGATCTCTGGTTCCTCTGCCTCTTCTAAAACCAGCTTGAACATCTGGAAGTTCATGGTTCACATATTATTGAAGCCTGGCATGGAGAATTTTGAGCATTACTTTACTAGTGTGTGAAATGAGTGCAACTGTGCAGTAGTTTGAGCATTCTTTGGTATTGCCTTTCTTTGGGACTGGAATGAAAACTGACCTTTTCCAGTCCTGTGGCCACTGCTGAGTTTTCTAAATTTGCTAGCATATTGAGTGCAGCACTTTCACAGCATCATCTTTTAGGATTTGAAATAGCTCAACTGGAATGCCACCACCTCCGCTAGCTTTGTTTGTAGTGATGCTTCCTAAGGCTCGCTTGACTTCACATTCCAGGACGTCCGGCTCTAGGTGAACAATGACACCATCATGATTATCTGGATTGTGAAGATCTTTTTTGTACAGTTCTTCTGTGTATCCTTGCCACCTCTTCTTAATATCTCTGCTTCTATTAGGTCCATACCATTTCTGTCCTTTACTGTGCCCTTCTTTGCATGAAAATTTCCCTTGGTATCTCTATTTTCTTGAAGAGATCCCTAGTCTTTCCCATTCTATTGTTTTCCTCTATTTCTTTGCACTGATTACTGAGGAAGGCTTTCTTATCTCTCCTTGCTATTGTTTGGAACTCTGCATTCAAATCGGTATATCTCCCTTTTTCTCCTTTGCCTTTCATTTCACTACCTAACACCATATTAAAAAGTTAAGGTAAGGACTTCCCTGGTGGTCCAGTGGTTAAGAATCTGCCTGCCACTGATTCATGTTGATGTTTGGCATAAATCAACACAATACTATAAAGCAATTATCCCTCAATAAAAATAAATAAAGTAAAAAAGAAAGAAAGAATCTGCCTGCAAGTGTTGACGACACAGGTTCAATCCCTGGTCTGGGAATATTCCACATGCTGCTGGGCAACTAAGCCCATGTGCCACAACTATTGAAGCCCATGCACCCTAGAACTTGTGCTCCACAACGAGAGGCCACCACAGTGAGAAGCTCACACACTACAACTATTGAGTAGTCCCCACTTTCCACAACTAGAGAAAGTCCATGAGCAGAATGAAAGACTTATATATAAGAATAAAACTTCTAAAAGAAAACATAGGGAAGAAGTTCTTTGACTTTGATCTTGGCAGCAATTTCCTGGATATGACACTGAAATGACAAGCAGTAAATTAATAATGAGCAGGTATTATAGCATCAAACAAAACCTTCAGCACAGCCAAGGAAATCATCATCAGAATAAAAAGGCAATCTACTAAATCTGAATAGGAGAAAATATTTGCTATTCACATATCTGATAAGGGGCTAATATTCAAAATACATACAGAACTCATACAATTTAATATCAAAAATATAATCCAACTAAAAATAGGCGAAGATCAGAATAGACATCTTTCCAAAGAAGACATACAGATTGCCAAGTACATAAAAAGACACTTGACATTACTAATCATTAGGAAAATGCAAATCAAAATCACAATGAGATATCACCTCATACCTGTTAGAATGGCTATCATCTAAAGAAATATCAAGTGTTGGTAAGGATGTGAAAATAGAGAATCTTTGTGCACTGCTGGTGGAAATGTAAATTACTGCAGCCACTATCAAAAATGGTATGGACTTTACTAACAAAGGTAAAAATAAAACTATGATACGATCCAGGAATTCCATTTCTATTTATCTGAAGAATACAAAAACACTATCTCAAAAAGATATGTCACTGTGACATTATTTACAATAGCTAAAATATTAAAACACCCTAAATGTCCATTGATGGGTGAATAAATAAATTATGAGATTAGATAGATATATACATGTATATACATAGAGATATATAATGAAATATTATTTATCTATTAAAAAAGAGTGAAATCTTGCCATTTGTGACAAGATGGATGGACTTTGAAGACATTACACTCAGTTAAATAAATCAAAGAAGAGCAAACATCATATTACCTAAATTATATGAGAAATCTAAAAAATCAAATACCCAAGCTCATGAATACAAAGAATAGATTTCTTGTTGCCAGATTAAGGGTTGATAGAGTGGGAAAATGGGTGAAGGGAGTCTAAAAGAACTAACTTCTAGTTAAAAAATAAACAAGTCATGGATATATAATGTTCAGCATGGTGACTATAGTTAATAACTATACTGTATATTTTAAAGTCACTAAGCGAGTTATCTCAAAAGTTACTATCATAAGAAAAAATTTTTTCATAACTACATATAGTGACAGATGTTAATTAGATATACTGCAGTGATCATTTCAGAATGTATACAAATACCGAATCATTATTTTGTAAACCTGAAACAAATACATATAATGTTGCATGTCAGTTGTACCTCAATTTAAGAAGATGCTGTTAACAGTCTCGTGGACTCTGTGGAAGAGGGCAAGGGTGGGATGATATGGGAGAATGGCATTGAAATATGTTAATTATCATATGTGAAATCAATCGCCAGCCCAGGTTTGATGCTTGGGGCTGGTGCACCAGGATGACCCAGGGGGAGGGAATCGGGAGGGAGGAGGGAGGGGGGTTCTGGAGGGGGAGCATATGTATACCCGTGGTGGATTCATGTCAATGTATGGCAAAACCAACACAATAAAGTAAAGAAAATTTAAAAAAATAAAAAACATGCAAAAAATAAAAAGAAGATGCTGTTAAGAAAATGAATAGACAAACCACTGAGAACATACACACACATAAACACACCAAGAAATAACATACAGAATAGGTATATAATTTAGAATATATAAATAGGACTCATATATCAAGAAGGTATAAATATATAAATAACTTAAACAATAAAAAGGCAAACATCCCTTAAAAGGTAGATTTCTTACAAAGATAAACATAGTCTTACCACATGTCCAGCAATTGCAGTGTTTGGTATTTACTGAAATGAATTGAAAATTTATATCCAAATAAAAATCTGCATATAAATGTTTATAGCAGTATTATTCATAATTGACAAAACTTGGAAGCAACCAAATGCCCTTCCATAAATGAGTGATCTATACAGACAATGTAACATTATTTAGCAATAAAAAGAAATGAGCTATCAAACCATGAAAAGACATGGTAGAACTTTAAATGCATATAGCTAAACCAATCTGAAATGTCTATAAACTATATGATTTCAACTATATGACTGTTTTGAAAAGGCAAGATTGGAGATGGTAAAAAAAGATTATTGGTTGCCAAGGGAAGGTTAGGGGCTAAGAATAAATCAACTGAGCACTGAGGATATTTTGTGAGTGAAACTATTCTGCATGGTTCTATGATGATGGATACATGTCATTATATCCTTCTCAATACCCATAGAATGTACAACACAAAGAATGTAGTGTAATGTAACTGTCAGTCAGTCAGTTCAGTAGTTCAGTCGTGTCCAACTCTTTGCGACCCCATGGACTGCAGCATGCCAGGCCTCCCTGTCCATCACCAACTCCTGGAGAATGCTCAAATGCATGTCCATGGAGTCAGTGATGCCATCCAACAGTCTCATCCTCCATCATCCCCTTCTCCCACCTTCAATCTTTCCCACTATCAGGGTCTTTTTTAATGAGTCAGTTCTTCACATCAGGTAGCCAAAGTATTGGAGTTTCAGCTTCAGCATCAGTCCTTCCAATGAATATTCAGGACCAATTTCCTTTAGGATAGATTGGTTGGATCGCCTTACAGTCCAAGGGACTCTCAAGAGTCTTCTCCAACACCACAGTTCAAAAGCATTAATTCTTCAGCACTCAGTTTTCTTTATGTCCAACTTTCACATTCATACATGACTACTGGAAAAACCATAGCCTTGACTAGACAGCCCTTTGTTGGCAAAGTAATGTCTCTGCTTTTTAATATGCTGTCTAGGTTGGTCATAACTTTTCTTCCAAGGAGCAAGTGTCTTTTAATTTCATGGCTGCAATCACCATCTGCAGTCATTTTGGAGCCCAGAAAAATAGTCAGCCACTGTTTCCACTATTTCCCCATCTATTTGCCATGAAGTGATGGGACAAGATGTCATGATCTTAGTTTTCTGAATGTTGACTTTTAAGCCAACTGTAGACTTTAGTTAATAATGATGTATCACTATTGGCTCATCAGTTGTAGCAAATACACCATTCTATGGCAAGATGTTAATGTAAGAGGACTTTGTGGAGGGCATGTGAGGAGGAATATGGGGATTCTATGCATAATTTTTCTGTAAATCTAAAACTGTGCTAAAAACTAAAGTTTATTCACTTAAAAAATACCAATTGAGATTTCCCCAGTCTAATTTGGCACTATTTTGAAACTTCCCTAATTTGCTCAAATATCAATTCACTATTTCTCAAAATTCTAAGTGTGGCAAGTGGCTAAGAGTGTAGATGATGGTTCTCAAATTTATACTGTTGCCAAAAAGTCATCCATATAACATGCAATAACTCAATGAACATCTAAAGTAAACCTAAAATTCTCTAATCTTTGAGAAAAAAGAATATGTTTCAGAGTAAAAAGTTACTGCTCAATATCATGTTGAATTTTTTGATTTCTCAGTAACTCTTCTGCAAATTGTAATAATTCACCCTTGGGAAAACCAACGTTCACAGAAGATTTAGTTTCCATTAGAAGAAACTATGGACAATATCCAGTCCTGCTAATTGACTTCCTTTCTAATGGTATGAACTATTTATAACTCTCTGTATTAAGAAATGAAGAAATGGTGGCAATTCAAAAAGATTATTAACTTCCTGTGTGCTTCAGTCTCTTGCAGCTGCTGCTGAATGAAGTGTGCAACTGAGCAGGTACCTAGAAAACCTGTTCTCCAAAGCCTAGCAACTGGTTCCAGTTTGCTTCCAAATCTTCCTTCATCTCCAGTTTCCTTTTGAATGATTTTCTCTCACATCTTTTTATATTCTCCTGGTCCCATTTTCATTATTTCAATTGTATTGTGAGGTAAATTTATCTTCAAAGAGCACTTATCTTTATTAAATTGATCTGTGAAGGGGCTTCAATTTTCCATTCTTTTTCTCTCCGAAATTAGATTCATGGAAATAAGAATTTATGTCTTAGCTATTTCATTCCAACAGACCACAATATGGCAGAGCAAGCTATCTTTATTTTTGGAAAGAATTGAATATCAAGTCTTAAAAATCATTAATATTACTAAAAAAAAAGTTTATTGAGTACTCATTATGTGCCAGAGTGTGTTCTGATGTTTTCCATCTATTACTTCACCTAATCCTCACAACAACACTATAAGGTAAGTACTATTATCATCCTTATTTTACAGATGAGGAAAAGAGAAATGAAATAACTCACCCAAGGACACCTAACTAATAAATCAAGGAGATGGAGATTTGAACCCAGGTAGTCTGGTCCCAGAATCCATGCTCTTAGTTATGATATTATACTATTTATGAAATTGTTCTTATAATATTTTTCTATTTCTTTCACTAATTTCAAATTTTTCTTAGAAATCAGAAAATCCATAAACATTTTTTGTAAAATATAGGAAACAAGAGGTAATATTTAGGGAAAATATAAAATCATCTGAAACTCTACAAACTAAAGATCTTGCAGTATATAGTCTAAATATTTCCATACACGTTTACTTTATATGCAGTGTTTTATACTCTATAATCTCTTTTAACTTAATGATAAATTATGTATTTTAGGTTAGTTTATCTGAACTTCTAATTTATTATATGTGCATCAGAAATGTTATGATAAGAAATCCAAAGGTATTTAAAAGTTCTCTTTCTTATTTATGTAGCAAATTGCTTTTTACAGGAACCTTGCTTATGAAAACTGTACTGTTCTTTTGAATTGCTGATCGAAAATCTGATAATGTTTTTCTGTTCAGTAATATTTCTATACTATGTTTTATGTTAATACTCCACTGTAACTGGAGGGAAATTGTCAGATACTCTGTAGTGCCTATAAACATTTTGTTTGAGGCAAAAGAGAAAGGTATCTTTCTAGTTGTATTGTATTAGGTTTAGAATCTAATTGGAAATGTAGGGTGTTGAGATCACTCCAAGAGGCACATGACAGGAAAGTGGCTGGTTTTCAGATTGTCCCATCAGTGTACAAGTATCAGTGAATTCGATTCCTGAAGTCATTTGGTGGAGATTTACTCCAAATTCATCACAGGGGCTTCAAGGTCCCTGATTTTGCTTATTAATCAGTACCATAAGGATGTTAGTGAAGATTATCCTTTAGTAGTTCCTTCATTGTGCCAGAAATAGTGCTACATATTGGGGCATACAAAATCAGCTAACAGTTCCTTTCATTGAAAATCTTAGCTGAAAATAGAGAACTAATATACAAAAAAAAATCTAATATATTTTATTATAAAGAATACATCATAAGATATAACTAACAATAGTTTATAGAGAGAAGCTATTTACTCTGCTTACAGTCTTCAATAAATATTTCAGAGTAGGTGACATTTAATGTATGCCTTGAAGAATAAAGGGGAAAAGGACAAATAAATTCCATATGTCACTGTATTTTTTCAAGTTTCTCTGTCTTTGCATATGCTTTTATTTGGGTTATTCCTGGTCATCACAAAGCAGAACGATTAAGGCTTTTGAGACTTTGGTTGACATTCTAACTCTGTCAGTTAGGAACTATATAAACCAGAGCAGGCTATCAAATAATAGCGATGGAAACGTATTCGCCTATAAAGTGGGAGAAGTATAAATTATTTCTTCCGATGTTATGAGGATTGAGAGGATATGGGTAAAACTATCTAGCACAGATGTTTCTTCCCTTTTCCCTTTAGGCATCACATTAACATTGAATGCAGGAACAAAGGGGCCAGGAAAAGAGCCTTCTACATATGAAGCTTTGTTATTTTAATCTGGGGAAAAAAACCTTCCCCAGAAGACATTATTCTATATGTCATTATACAAATCTAGGTTATATGCTCCTCATAAAACAGTTCATGGCCAAGTGACATTGGATTATCATGCTTCATCTGGGGAAGAGGATAAGGATTTACCCTCTTTCAAAATTGAGAAATCTCTACCAAATACCTAAATAGGTAGGTGTTCCATTATCCAGAAATGGGGAGGGAAAAGGCTTTGGGATGGGCAACAAATATAGTAATTAATTGGGGATGAAGGAAATGGGTTGATTGATGCTTCTAGATGCATAGAGAAATCTAGTATGCTTGGAGGTGCTGGCTTTGAAAAGCATAGAGCAGTTCTTGGAGCATGTACTCTGAAAGTTCTGTGGCTCTTGATTCAAGTTCTGGCTTTGCCACTTATCTTTCTGGGGCTCAGTTTCTTCACTGGTGAAATGGGTATAATAAAACTGAACATATCTTAAGGAGATATTAGGAGGTTTGTACTTCTAATGTACTTTGACAATGTACTTACAATTACCTAAGTGTAGAAGACATTCAAATGTTAGCTGTGATCATAGCTGATTCTTAATTATCATCATTATATTTACCATTATTTACACTCAGCCAATATTTTATTTTTAGTTTCTCATTAATTAACATATCTATTAAAAGTGGTCATGGACCAAAGAAGATATCATACCATATGCCAAGTATTGTAATTATTAAGTCCTGTGCACCTGAGCTCCATTGAAATTTTAAAAGCTGATAGTAAGGACTGGTTAAAAATGTTCAAGTGTTTTTGTCCTGGTGATCTCAATAAGCTCAAAGAAGTTTGAGAATATTAATGGACTAAGAAATGTTTAGAGCAAACAGAATTAGTGTGAAAGTTGTATTAAACTATTAATACAACTATTAATAGTTGTATAACAGAAGAGGTGATGGTTATTTGGTGTGAGAACACTTAGGCAATGGTCAGAAAAACTATCTAAAAATTTTTGAGAAAAAATAAATTAAAAAGAGATTTAACTATGGGATGTTAACCCCTTTTGGTTCTATCTGCAAAAATTACAGTCACAATTTTACCTTCTGATATCATCTATAGTACAATGAATTTGTTGCTAACCTTATTTCTTCCAAAGTCTTAAGCTTCTCCTCTCAATTATATCTAATTTAATTACCTATAAAATAGACAATCTATGTCTGAATCAGTGATACCTACTCTTTTTAATTTTTATCCTCAGGTCACTTGAAAATCAGCTCTTCTCTCCCTGTCAATGGGTGGACTAAATGACTCTAAGGTCAATGAGTTTGTGTTATTGGCCCTTTCTTGCTCTTGGGAGAAAAGGGTTTTTCTTATTTCGATATGCTCTTTGCTCTACTTAGGGGTCATCTTGGGAAACCTTTTTATTTTGTTTTTAGTAATTTTTGATTCTCACTTACATTCTCCTATGTACTTCCTACTCGCCAACCTGTCCCTCATTGATGTGGGCCTTTCCTCTACCACAGTCCCCAAGATAATCACAGACCTCTTAAATGAAGACAAAATAATATCTTTCCAAAGTTGTATGATGCAGATATGCTTCATCCACACCATAGGAGGAGTGGAGATGGTGTTACTCATAGCCATGGCATTTGACAGGTGCACAGCGATATGTAAGCCTCTTCACTACTTGAACATCATGAACCCTAAAATATGTGTTTCATTTGTAATCACAGGCTGGGTAATTGGGGTGATCCATGCTATGTCTCAATTTTTATTTGTTATAAAATTGCCATTCTGTGGTCCTAATGAAGTAGACAGCTTTTACTGTGACTTTCCTAAGATTATAAAACTTGCATGCACAGATGGAGCCAAGCTTGAGTTTATTGTGACTGCCAACAGTGGCTTCATGAGCATGGGCACCTTCTTCTTGCTAATCCTTTCCTATTTCTTCATTTTGGTCACTGTCTGGAAACGTTCTTCAGGAGACTTATCCAAGGCATTTGTCACGTTGTCATCTCACATCACTGTGGTTTTTTTGTTTTTTACTCCATGCATGTTTCTCTATGTCTGGCCTTCTCCTCCACCATCACTTGATAAAAATCTGTTCATTGTTGACTTTGCTGTTACCCCTGTGTTGAATCCTGCCATCTATACACTGAGGAACAAAGACATAAAGGTAGCAATAAAACGATTGCTCAAAAAGATATTTTATTCCAGATTTTGTTCACCACAACATTTTTTTGAAGCTTGATAACTGTATATCCAGCTGATCCATCTTCACTTAGACACCTCAGATTTATCATACCCAGAATAAACTCATCATCTGCCATCCTATATCTGTTACTACTATACCTGTGGAGTATAAGACCATTACCATCATGGGAAATGTAAATATATTATACTAAGGATTTATATCCTTACAGAGAACATCATGATCTGACAAAGAAAATTTTGACTTTTGGGTTATTTTTCAAATAAAAATATATAATAATATTGTTTCTGTTATTTATGAGGTGTAAAAATAACCTGTAAATGTGTTGTGATTAATGTTAAGAATCACCACATTGAACTGCCAATATATGTAATTGCAATGATTTTACTTATTATTTTAAAAAGACAAAATCTGAATGCAAGTAGTTTATTTGGAAAGGTTTCCTAGAACACAATTGTTAAGAAGTGGGAGCATGAAACAACAAAGAGAAGATGCCAATAAAGGGTATATTAATTGGTATCCTATTACTAAACGCAAGTAGGGAGAAATCCTGCTGTGACCCTCTAAAAAACTGTATAGATTTTATGACTTACAGTTTGCCCACCTGAGAAGCAAGGAAGCTGTTTATTTCTGTACTAGTATAGCTCTCATAGGGACTTCCCTGTAGCTCAAACGGTAAAGAATCTGCATGCAGTGCATCAGACCAGGGTTCAATCCCTGGGTCAGGAAGACCCTCTGGAGAAGGGAATGGCAATCCACTCCAGTATTCTTGCCTGGAGAATCCCATGGACATAGAAGCCTGGTGGACTACAGTCCTTGGAGTCGCAAAGAGTCAGACGTGACTGAGCAACTAACACACACATAGCTGAGGCATTAACTCCGTGGCATTCTAGGCTTCCCCACACAGTGGGTTGAATAATTTGACAGCCAGGAAAATGTCTTCAGGTAGAAAGTTTCTGGAACTTATAGTGTTGCAGAAACCAATAATCAAGAAACCAAGCACCACACTGGTAGAGTAGGAGAATTCAGGTTTATTATGTCGGCAGGCCCGGAGGAGCTAACACTCTAAGCTCTGAGCCCTGAACAAAGGGGTTACAGAGTTTTTATAGACAGACTATAGTGGGCAACACTAGATGTTAATAGGCTGGTTTAAACTAAGGGGTTTCACGCGTGTGGGAGCAGCAGTCAAGATGGGGGGGGATGCCTGACCTTTACACAGACGGGCATGATTAAGCAGGTTTTAGGGGCTGGGCACTAGCAAAGAGCAGGACAAGGGTGAGTGAGATAAGCTCCAGTTCCTAGTAACTTAAGTCCCCACTTTGTGCGATTATGTGCCTACATGATCCAGACTTCGCAAGGAACAAGCTGAGTTACAGAGGCAGGACGAGCAGGATGTTATGTAAAATTTTAACTTTTCCTCTTCAATAATAGAAAACAATGTACATTCTTGGAAATACTAAGTGCAGAAGGACATGCATGAGATACTAATAGCATCAGATGTCTTGCTTAGAGGCATTCATATCCCATGTAAGCTCACCTCATCTTAATTTTTCAAACACAAGAGTGTAAAACTGGAACAAGTGTTAATTTTTCTGTTATTGCACATGCACCTGGGATGGTATTCATTATCTTTTTTAATGTTTTATTTTTATTTTTTACTGAAGCATAGTTGATTTACAGTATTACATATTGCTTTCAGCGTACAGCATAGTGCTTCAGTATTTATGCAGATTATACTCCATTATAGGCTATTACAAGATATAATGGCTATAATTCCTTGTGCCATACAGTACATTCTTATTGTTTATCTATTTTATACAAAGTAGTTTGTATCTGACACCCATCAACTTCCTCCTCTACAACCCTTTCTAGATCATCCTTACATTTATCCATCACTTTTGCTGATCAAGATTACTTGCCCAGATCCATATCTTCCTACTTGAGCAGTCTGAGTCCAAGTCCATAATATTCTCAAACTGTAATTTCTATAGCTGCTCATTTATTTAAAGTTACCATCCATTACTGTTGATGCAAGTGTAGCAGCAACTATATTTATTCATGATAATGAAGGTTAATTATCCTTAGCAGGATAGAAACTTATTTCTTTGTCTGATGATCTACTAACACAAGAAAATCAAAATGACCAGAGAGCTATCAAAATTTTAGGTTTATTGGAATGCTTACTCTATCTTCAGAAAGAGCATTTTCCCAACTATGTAAAGTGCAGTTATAGGTCCAGAAAGCTCAAGTTCTCCAATGAAGTGATGGTGAATGAAGCCACTCACCATCTACCCTCGGCTCCCAAACCTATGAATTCTGGGGCACAATACTTTATAATATCTAACGGTTCAAAGCTAAAGCACAGAGTGCCATTCGCAAACTGGCAATGACTTGCATCATAACCTACACCTTTACAAACCTATCCCCACGTTCGATGAGCTGGCAGCTTCTGCTCACTGAAGCACCAGGGGCTCACTGGATTGTGTGCTCATCTCTGCTTTCTTTCTGGTCAACATATTCCTTTGTCCTAAGTGATGTTATGAAGGACATTAAGCATTCTATGTGTTTTTGGATCACCTAACAGCCAAGGTATTGCTCTAAGAGCAGTCAAAGCCATACCTGGAAATATATGTATCCCAGGAAAACAATTTGTTGTTCTTCCAACGTGGAAGGGATCCAATGTAAATAACTTGCCATTAAGTTGCTGATAAAATGACTAAATTGATGGAACTATATCAAGCATTGAGCACTCATCCATGAGTGCTTCTGAAAGGTCAAACATTTAAGGGTGGCTATAGCTAGAACTGCATTTATGAGAAGTAACCATACTGAAAGAACTCATAGAAAGGCTTCATTCTCACCACTTATAATTATTTCATTCATGGGCCCATTGTACAAGAAAAAAAAAACACAGAAAGACTTCATCCTTGCCTTTTAAAACTTCATTCATGGGCTATTATGTAAGCACTGGAGTGCCTAATCCAGGTTACCAACTCTGCAATTTAACACTATAAAAGGAACATAAATAAGATGTATACAAGTCTTTCTTCCTGTCCTCTGGGTAAAGGAGCAACTACATCACATCTCAACATGGCTGAAGTATAGTTATCGCTATCCATTTTAACTGACAATGTCACAGTTATACAGAAATGATAAAACTGACTCACACTTCCGAGGACAAATATTATAGACAAGAGTCACTTTTATAGCACAATTTGTAGTCACAATTTGTAGCAAAGTGCTAGATTGATTGCGATTTTTGCTTTCCCTAAACACACAAAATAGAAGGATTCAGTCCAGTTCAGTCGCTCAGTTGTGTCCGACTCTTTGCAACGCCAGGGACTGCAGCATGCCAGACCTCCCTGTCTATCACCAATTCCCACTGTTAACCCAAAATCATGTCCATTGAGTTAGTGATGTCATCCAACCATCCCATCCTCCATTGCCCCCTTCTTCTCCTGCCTTCAGTCTTCCATAGCATCACAGTCTTTCAAATGAGTCAGCTCTTCGCATCAGGTGGCCGAAGTATTGGAGTTTCAGCTTCAGCATCAGTCCTTGCAAAGAATATTCAGGACTGATCTACTTTAGGATGGATTGGTTGGATCTCCTAGCTGTCCAAGGGACTCTCAAGGGACTTCTCCAACACCACAGTTCAAAAACATCAATTCTTCAGCACCAGCTTTCTTTATAGTCCAACTCTCACATCCATACATGACTTCTGGAAAAACCATAGCCTTGACTAGACGGACTTTTGTTGGCAAAGCAATGTCTCTGCTTTTTAATAACCTGTCTAGGTTGGTCACAACTTTCCTTCCAAGGAGTAAGTGTCTTTTAATTTCAAGGCTGCAGTCAACATATGCAGTGATTTTGGAGCCCAGAAAAATAAAGTCTGCTATTGTTTCCACTGTTTCCCCATCTATTTGCCATGAAGTGATGGGACCAGATGCCATGATCTTAGTTTTCTGAATGTTGAGCTTTAGGCCAACTTTTTCACTCTCCTCTTTCAATTTCATCAAGAGGCTCTTTAGTTCTTCTTCACTTTCTGCCATAAAGGTTGTGTCATCTGCCTATCTGAGGTTATTGTTATTTCTCCCAGCAATCTTGATTCCAGCTTGTGCTTCATCCAGTCCAGCATTTCTCATGATGTACTCTGCATATAAGTTAAAAAAGCAAGTTGACAATATACAGCCTTGACGTACTCCTTTTCCTATTTGGAACCAGTCTGTTGTTCCATGTCCAGTTCAAACTGTTGCTTCTTGACCTACATGCAGATTTCTCAAGAGGCATGTCAGGTATTCTATATTCCCATCTTTTTCAGATTTTCCATGGTTTATTGTGATCCACGCAGTCAAAGGCTTTGGCATAGTCAATAAAGCAGAAATAGTTGTTTTTCTGAAACTCTCTTGCTTTATCGATGATCCAGAGAATGTTGGCAATTTGATCTCTGGTTCCTCTGTCTTTTCTAAAACCAGCTTGAATATCTGTAAGTTCATGGCTCAGGTATTGCTGAAGCCTGGCATGGAGAATTTTGAGCATTACCTTGCTAGCATGTGAGATGAGTGCAACCGTGTGGTAGTTTAAGCATTCTTTGGCATTGCCTTTCTTTGGGACTGGAATGAAAACTGACCTTTTCCAGTCCTGCGGCCACTGCTGAGTTTTCTAAATTTGCTAGCATATTGAGTGCAGCACTTTCACAGCATCATCTTTTAGGATTTGAAATAGCTCAACTGGAATCCCATCACCTCCACTAGCTTTGTTCGTAGGATGCTTCCTAAGGCCCACTTGACTTCACATTCCAGGATGTCTGGCTCTAGGTGAGTGATCATACCATCATGATTATCTGAGTTGTGAAGATCTTTTTTGTACAGTCCTCTGTATCCTTGCCACCTCTTCTTAATATCTTCTGCTTCTATTAGGTCCCTACCTTTTCTGTCCTTCATTGAGCCCATCTTTGCATGAAATGTTCTCTTGGTATCTCTAATTTTCTTGAAGCGAACTCTAGTCTTTCCCATTCTATTGTTTTCCTCTATTTCTTTGCACTGATCACTGAGGAAAGGTTTCTTATCTCTCCTTGCTAGTCTTTGGAATTCTTCATTCAAATGGGTATATCTCTCCTTTTCTCCTTTGCCTTTAGCTTCTATTCTTTTCAGAGCAATTTGTAAGGCCTCCTCAGACAACCATTTTGCTTTTTTGAATTTCTTTTTCTTGGGGATGGTCTTGATCTCTGTCACCTGTACAATGTCATGAACCTCCATCCATAGTTCATCAGGCACTGTTTATCAGATCTAGTCCCTTAAATATATTTCTCACTTCCACTGCACATACATAAGGGATTTGATTTTGGTCATATCTGAATGATCTAGTGGTTTTCCCTACTTTCTTCAATTTAAGTCTGAATTTGGAAATAAGGAGGAAAATAATGAGATGCAAGAAATAAATGGAATACCAGTTCCAGAAACAAGAAAGAAAGGAAGATAGCGCTGAGTCATGTCCAACTCTTTTGATCCCATGAACTGTAACCTGCCAGGCTCCTCCGTTCATGGGATTTTCCAGGCAAATACTGGAGTGGGTTGCCATTTTCTTCTCCAGGGAATCTTCCCAACCCAGGAATTGAACCCAGGTCTCCTGCATTGCAGGCTAATGCTTTACCAACTAAGCTCCAGAAGAAAGTCTTCCCTGACCAGGAATCAAACCCCAGTCATGGCAGTGAGAGCCCTGAATCCTAACCACTAGACCACCAGGGACAGTTATATAGAGATGATAAAACTGACTCACACTTCTGAGGACAAATATTATAGAGAAGAGGCATTTGACAATTTCGAGCAACGTGATAGACTGATTGCTTTATTTGCTTTCCCTAAACACATAAAATAGAAAGATTAACCCATATGATATGAGACAGAGGAAATAAATGAATTATCAGTTCCAGAAACAAACAAATTAGCAATTTCCTAGTGGCTCAGACTAGGTAAAGAATCTGCCTGCAATGCAAGAGAACTGGGTTCAATCCCTGTGACAGGAAGGTCCCCTGGAGAAGGGAATGGCAACCTATTCCAGTTTTCTTGCCTGGAGAATTCCATGGACAGAGGAGCCTGGTGGGCTACAGTCCATGGGGTCTCCAAGAGTCGAACATGACTGAGCACTAACACTTTCACTAGGTAGGAAATCTGTGCTGCTGAATATATGTTCATGATAATAAAGATATAGTCATTATAATATTTTTTAAAAAGGCCTCAAAGAGATCCCATAATAAAGGTGGATTCTCAAAACAAAGGTAGATAGATACATATAATTACAAATAGTCTAACATTTGAACAAACAAGAAAGATTGGTTTTTTTAACTCACAATCAAAATTACATACATGTACAGTATTTCAAAATTACTTGGATTAAAACATTTTAAAATTACCTTATAAAGCAACTTTTTAAATGGAGGTGAAATTCATATAACTGTAGCATTTGTATGAAATTACTCCATTTTAGCAACAAGTAAAAAGTAGAACAGACTGCAAAATAGTTTTTCTTGGATCCATAAGAGAGGGGCAAATTGCCACTCTTAAGATTAGACAGAAGAAAAAAAAAAATAAGTTCTCACGGTTTATTGGGGCACAAACAGAAACTGCAGCAGGTATCAGTGCCAGGGTAGGAAAACCTGAACCATGATGGATGAACTGCTGGAGTCTCAGTGTTGACAACTTTGGTAGCTAAAAATTGTCTGGAAGACCCAGCCATACAAGATCCCAACAATATTTACTTTGAGGAGTTTAAACATATTCCCACAGAAAATATTTTAGAAAAAATCCCCTCAGGTTTCTAGCAGAGGAAGGGGATAGGAATCATTTTTAAATATATCAGCACACTCTGATGTGTGTGTGTGTGTGTGTGTGTGTGTGTGTGTGTTTGACAAGCCCTTCCCTCAGAAGAAAACAGTTAACTAAAACCTAAGCTACTGAAGTATTATCTGAGCCTAACTGATCTGGGGAAGGGAAATACCCAGCTCCAGCCCACTCTGGCCAATTTGTTTCATCAAAGGGAGGAGAAACAAAATTGAGAAACACTTGTGAAGCTTACAGTCCAGAGGCATGGGGACACTAAAAGACTAAGACCTAATCATAGGGCTGTAGAACACTTCCCCTTTGCCCACACCTCATCACCAGTTAATCAAAGCCTTATTTACTGCAGTTTCTTTTCCCCAGTACATCGTGTCTAGCCATCAGAGAAAAATTATAAGGCACACCCAATGTAAAAATCATAATTTGAAGAGGTAGAAAAAGCATTAGAACTAGACACTGCAGGGATGTCAGAATTATCAGGACTCCATAATGAATAAAGTGAAGGAGAAATAGAAACTTTCTCAGACAAACAAGTGAAGGAATTTGTTGCAGCAGATATGCCATGAAAAATGTTAAAAGGAGTTCTTCAAAGAAAAAGAAAATAGACCTGCCATATGACCCAGCAATCCCACTGCTGGGCATATACACCGAGGAAACCAGAATTGAAAGAGCCACGTGTACCCCAATGTTCATCGCCGCATTGTTTACAATAGCCAGGACATGGAAGCAACCTAGATGCCCATCAACTGACGAATGGATAAGAAAGCTGTGGTACATATACACAATGGAATATTATTCAGCATTAAAAAAAAATTCATTTGAATCAGTTCTACTCAGGTAGACAGAACTGGAGCCTATTATCCAGAGTGAAGTAAGCCAGAAGGAAAAACAACAATACAGTATACTAACGCATATATATGGAATTTAGAAAGATGGTAATGAGAACCCTGCATGCGAGACAGCAAAAGGAACACAGATGTATAGAAAGGACACGTGGATTTTGTGGAAGAGGGCAAGGGTGGGATGATATGGGAGAAAGACATTGAAACATGTTAATTACCATATGTGAAATCAATCGCCAGCCCAGGGTTGATGCTCAGGGCGGGTGCACCAGGATGTCCCAAGGGGAGGGAGTCGGGAAGGGGGAGGGAGGGAGGTTCTGGAGGGGAAGCATGTGTAGACCCATGGCGGTTTCATGTTACTGTATGGCAAAACCAACACAATAAAGTAAAGAAAAAAAAACTTGCATTTTCCTTATTCTTAATTAATCTAATAGATAACAGCTTAAAATGATGATAGCAACAATGTATTCAATTACATATATGTTTATATGCTTATATCTTATGTTTATATCTTATTCTTATATGTATGTTTATATCTTATGTTTCTAAGTATGCTTACATATAAGAATAATGAATGACAACAATGAGGCAAGAAGTGAGAGGAAGTAATTGGGATTGTTTGTTATTAATATTATAAGGTATTCACACTACCCACAAGTGATTTAGTGCTATTTGAAAGCAGACTTAGATTAATTATAAATGTATATTCCAAACACTAGATCAACAATTGAAAAAAGTAAAAGAGAAAAGAAGTATAAATGATATCCTAAGAAAGAAGGAGAAGGGACGACAGAGGATGAGATGGTTGGATGACATCACTGATTCAATGGACATGGGTTTGGGTAGACTCCAGCAGTTGGTGATGGACAGGGAGGCCTGGCGTGCTGAGGTTCATGGGGTCGCAAAGAGTCAGACATGACTGAGCGACTGAACTGAGTTGAAGAAAGAAGAGCAAATGGAATCAAGTAAAATGCTCAATTAAAACCACAGAAGGTAGAAAAAGAGTGGAAGACAAAAGTAAAAACAAAGACTCAGGACAAAAATAGAAAACCATAATAAATATGGTAGATATTAATTCAAATTTTAAATAATCACTTTGAATGTCAGTAGTCTAAGTGTATCAATTAAAAGACAGAGATTATTAAAGTGGATCAAAAAACACAATCCAACTACATGTTGTCTATAAGAAATCCACTCTAAATATAAAAATATCTACTTGAAAGTAAATGGATGGAGAAAAATATACTATGCTAACACACATCAAAAGAAAACAGAATGGCTATATTAATTTCAGAAAGAAGGAACTTCAAAGTGAGGAAAATTATCAGGGATAAAGAAGGGTATTACATAATGATAAAGGGGTTCATTCTCAAAGATTACACAACAATTTTTAAAATATGTGCAACTAAAAACAGAGCATTAAATTACATGAGGCAAAAACTGATGCAACTACAAGGAGGAATAGAGAAATAACAGAGAAGGGCAGATACCATATGATTTCACTCATATGTGGAATATATAAAAAATAAATAAATGAACAAAGCAAACTGAATAAAAATAAACACCCAAATACAGAGAACAAAATAGTGATTACCAAAAAAGAAGGGACAGTGGGGAGGGCAAAATGGGTAAATGGGATCAACTTTATGGTAATAGATGAAAACTAAATTTTTAGTGGTTAGCATGCTGCAGGGTATACAAAAGTAGAAACACAATTTATCCACATGAAATTTACATGATGTTATAAACCAATGTTGCCTGAAGAAAAACTAAAATACACATCATTAAAATTAAAAATACAACAGATCTTCCAGTTTTATGGAGAAATACTTAATAAGCATAGCATGATGATTTGATTTACTTATATTGTGAAATGATTACCACAATAGGTTTTGTTACTGTCTATCATTTCATATAGATACAATAAAAAGAAAAAACTAATTTCTTCTTGAACTCGGGATTTACTCTCTTAATGACTTTTTTATGCATCTTATAACCATCTTCCTCCAATTGCCCCACCTCCCCAACACCTAGTAACTACAAATATGGTATCTTTTACTATTAACCCAGTGTTTGTTTGTTAGATTCCACATGTAAGTGAGATCATACAGTATTTGTCTTCTCTGACTTACTTCACTCACCATAACGTCTTTAAGGTCCATCCATGTTTGTTTGCGTGTGTATTACATTGGAATATAGTTGATTGATGATTGTGTTACTTTCAGATGTACAGCAAAGTGATTCAGTCACATATATACATTTATCTATTCTTTTTTAAAATCTTTTCCCATTAGGTTGGGAATATTGAGCAAACTTCCATGTCCTACACAGTAGTACAGGAAAATCTTTGTTGGTTTCCATGTTGGTCATTCATTTTAAATACAGTAGTGTATATCTGCCGATCACAAACTTCCAATTTATCCCTCCCCACCACTTTTCTTCATTGGTAACCGTAAGTATGGGCTTCCCTGGTGGCTCAATGGTAAAAATCTGCCAGCCAATGCAGGCCCCACAGGAGATCTGAATTTGATCCTTGGGTCAGGAAGATCCTCTGTCTGGAGGAGGAAGTGCAATCCACTACAGTATTCTTGCTGGGATAATTCCATGGACAGAAGAGCCAGGTGGGTTATCCAAGAATGTTCAAATTCCTTATACAAAATGGTGTAGTTTTTCATATAACTTACACAGATTCTTCCACATACTTTGAATCTTCTAGATTTAAATTTTCTAGATTTTTTTTATCATACCTAATAGAATATATATGCTATGTAAATAGATGAGAGCATATGGCAAATTGAAAGTTTTGCTTTATGGAACTTTCTGGAATTTTTTTCAATATTTTTGATCCATTGTTTGTTGAATCTTCAGATGAGGAAACACAGACGTGGAAGGCCAACTGTACGTACCACAACTTCTATATCCATTCATCCATCAATTTACACTTAGTTTAGTTCCACATCTTGACTACTATAAAAAATTCTGCCATGAACTTGGGGGTGTATATGTCATTTTGAATTAGTTTCTTTTTTTGTATTAGTTACTTAATTCAATTAATTTAACAAAAATTAGTGTTTTGTTTACTTTGTTATATTCCCAAAATTAAATTGATTGATTATATGATAGTTCTTGGTTATTTTTTTTGAGGAACCTCTATAATGTTGCATAGTGGTTCCACCAAGTTATATTTCCACAAAACAGTTCCCAAGGTTTTCCTTTCCTCCACATTCATGTCAACACATGTTATTGAATGCTTTTCGATGATAGCCATTCTGACAATGTGCAAGGTGATGTCTTTGTGGTTTTGATTTGCAATTCCCTGATGATTAGTGATAGTGAGTATCTTTTCAGGTTATTGTTGGCCATCTACATGTCAGTTAATAGATAAAAAGTACTAAATTGGAATAAATCGAGAATGGTTATGGGAATACTCCCCTTACATAAAGCCTTTTGCTTGTTTCTGGAAAAAAAAATATTAATACATAGGGCTCATTCTCTCCCATTCCATGAATAAGAGCATCAGCAAGAATTGTATATGACTTCTCACTCTTTCCCACCTCAGTAACTCTAAGGGAGTTCATGGTTTTACATTTTTTTGTTTTAAATGGTACTTAAGTCTCACCTACCCAGCGCATTATCTTTCTCAATATTGGATATATTCTTACATTTTCTTTCTTTTTTCATTTCTCCTCACCAAGTATCTCTCCTGATATTTTTCTCTTGGGAAAATCAACAGGATATAGACCTGGTTCCCAGGGGAAATCAATAAAATGTTTGTTGTTAGGGATCTCAGAAGTGTCAATGGGTCACCAATACCTAGTGTTACTAATTAACAGTATTCCCACTGGGAAAAAAAATTATATATATTTTTCCAGGAGGTGATTACACTACAAAGCAGAAATCAAAATTATTAAATTTCTACAAATGCTGCTGTACAACCTAGAACAGAAGAGGTAGGTCACTAAAATGCTCCTAATATTGAGCAATACCACAGCAATCTCTCTCTCTTATATTTCTCTTCTTTATTTCCTCCTGTCTCCAGTTATTCCAATCCTTTGGACACTATTTCACTAAATTATGCTATGCCTGAAGAAGGGACTGACATTTATGATACCTCTCTTTGGTGATGAGATACTATAATTTAAGGTTATAATTTGGGGTTATACTTTGTCTTCACTCCTTATGCTAAGTCACTTCAGTCATGTCTAACTCTCTGCGACCCCTTGGATTGCAGCCCACCAGGCTCCTCTGTCCATGGGATTCTCCAGGCAAGAAAACTGGAGTGGGTTGCCATTTCCTTCTCCTTGCTCCTTAGAGGAGAGAGAATTTTCAGTCACTAAAGGTTGAACACCAACATTCTGAGTTTTCGCTTGAAAAAATCTACTTTAAAATGTTCCTATGATCTGAATGTTAAAGCCAAAATATCCAGCAGACATAGCAAAAAACTCTTATGAGACTCTTCTCTTGAGATTTATGAGTCTTCAATGTTTTCTAAAAATGCAAAAGAACTAAATATTTTTAACTGGTTAGAATACAGTCTTTCCTCCTGTGCTAAGCATAAATTCAGTATTTAAAGATTAACTAACTAAATGCTAGAATTCCTGATAACTTCTGAACAGAAGATGTTTTAAATTTTTAAACAGATTAATCAGCACAACAGTGTATGCAGTTATAAGTAAGTCTGATTTCACTATATATTTTTAGCATTTCTTTTTAGATATATTTCTTCAGTCAGTCTTATCTGTTTTAGAAAATAATAAGAGTCTATTAAAAAGAATAAAATTAAGTTGATACAATAAAGTGGGGGAGTTATTAGCTTTCCTTCTGTTTTCAGTGTATGACATATCTATTCCAAATAATGGACACACCAGGACTCTATAATGTGTCACATACATTAACATTTCTCTAGAGAAGGAAGCATGTACATATCTGGGCTAAATTTGACATAAAACATCCAGGGTTTTCATCATAGTACACTCAGTAATTGTCAATCACCAACCAAGAAATGGTGGTTTAACCAAGGCTAGTAAAACTAGTAAACTAGTGCCAAAAATCATAACACTCTACCTCTAATATCACATATATGCATACTTCATTCTCTCCATAAATTTCAGTGTTCTTTTTCATTTTCTTTGCCCTCTTTCTCCTCTGTTGCTCTCCTTTCATTTTCTTTTCATTTTTATTGCAAACATGTGGCCAATTTAGAAAAATATAAAATGTATTCAAAATTTTAATAGTAACATTACATTCATTACCCAAAGTTATCATGTGACATTATTGTATATGTGAACATATTTTTGCAATGCAAATATATCAAGAGCACATCACAAAAAACACCCATTTGTAACCAATTTTTGCCACAATAATTTAGTGGACATGACAACAAAACTATATTGGCATCTATGATAATGGCCATATTTATTTTGGTACCAATCTTATCAACTTCCCCTTTCTGTATACCTTTTTGTAACTTATCTCTTTTTAATATCCTTTTGTTTTTTCTCTTTAGATTGGATAATGAATGGATTCAAATATGCATTATAGATAGACATCTTTGATCATTCTGTTTATATGAAGTTATGACAGATACGCTCTCATATTTAAAAGTTGTTGGTAGCAATTTCACTTACCTTCAAACAGAACAAAGCTTCAAATACTTGAAGACAAGCTGTCATGACCTTCACGATCTGTAGTTTTAACATTTTCTTAGTTTATCATGACTAAATATCTTGTTTCAATGAAGACATCATTATTTCTCAGCTTCATATTTGAATTGCCAGTCATTAATCCTATAACACAGTGCTCAAAGCACAAAATCTCTCTCAATCCTAATAAAGTACTAAAAAACCCTATTTTTGAATCTTTTGAAAATCCTTCTTTGTAGTTTGGAGTTTCCCCTTGATTTATTTATTTATTTTTTTTTATTTTTTATTTATTTATTTTTTTTAATTATTGTTTTAGCCATACATTGTTATGATATCACCATGGGTTTACATATGCTTCCCCTCCGGGTCCCCCCTCCCTCCTCCCTCCCCCCCGGGAAATCTCGCTGCACCAGTCCCGAGCATCAATCCTGGGCTGGCGATTGATTAGACACATGACAATTAACATGCTTCAGTGCCCTTCTCCCCTTGATTTAAAGTGTGATTTAATTCTCCAAGTGTCAGAAACAATCAGAGTAAACCTTTTAATTTCATGCTACCATCCTACATGCAACATTCATGCCCTCATTAGTTGGTAATTATTCTATGTGTGATTAATGGCTGAGATTTCTAAAGTGTGAAATAAAAGAAAAATAGAGATTACATTCTCCTAGAGTCTGTGTGAACAAATATGATTTGCTTGAACATTCCAAATATACCTGATTATTCATGATATGAAAGATGCTATGTTAAACAAATACGAATAACAGGGATGAAGTCAGAATTATTGCACAATAAGCTTGGTAAAGTAGCTCTCTGCTAGGAATATGTTACTCTTTGTTCTTAATTCCTCCACCTTACCTGCCATGTTTCCACAAAATTTCTTTCTTTGCTGCTCTGGCCTAACTTTTGATTATCTCATTTCTCCTTTTCACTTATCATCATTCTTTCAGCTCCCCTATCTGTAAGTCTCACTTCATATTTTGGCATTTACAATATGTTTTCCACGGATTCATTGATGAACAAATAATGTATTAATTTTGGTACTCATATTTCTCATTTCTTTCTTATTTTCCACCTTCAGAATATTTCAGCTTCTTCTCTACTGATTGACTCAATGGATGGAGTAAATGACTCTGTGGTATCTGAATTTGTACTAATTGGACTTTCAAATTCATGGAAAATGCATCTTTTTCTTTTTTGGTTCTTCTTTGTGTTCTACATGGGAATTATCCTGGGAAACTTCTTTGTTGTGCTCACAGTAATTATTGACTCTCATTTACACTCCCCTATGTACTTCCTGTTGGCCAACCTCTCTATTCTTGATCTAGGTCTTTCCTCTACCACGGTGCCCAAAATGATCTCTGATCTTTTCACTAACTGCAACATCATTTCTTTTCCAAAATGTATGACACAGATATTTTTCATTCATGTCATGGGTGGAGCTGAGATGGTGCTGCTAATAGCCATGGCTTTTGACAGGTATACTGCAATCTGTAAGCCTCTCCACTATCTGACAATTATGAGCTCCAAAATGTGTGTTTCCTTTGTAGTGGTTGCCTGGATAGTGGGGATAATCCATGCTGTATCTCAGTTTGTTTTTGTAATAAATTTGCCCTTTTGCGGCCCCAATAAAGTAGACAGTTTTTATTGCGATTTGCCTCGGGTCATGAAACTTGCTTGTGTAGACACTTACAAGCTAGACTTTGTAATTATTGCTAATAGTGGGTTTATTTCCATGGCTACCTTCTTCTCTTTAATTATATCCTACATTTTCATTTTGGTCACTGTCTGGAAACGTTCTTCAGGAGACTTATCCAAAGGGTTTGTCACACTGTCAGCTCACATCACTGTAGTAATTTTGTTTTTTATGCCATGCATGTTTCTCTATGTGTGGCCTTTCCCTGCAACATCACCAGATAAGTATTTGTTTATTGCTGTTTTTGCCATCACCCCTGTCTTGAATCCTGCCATTTATACATTAAGAAACAAAGATATGAGAATTGCCATGAGAAGACTGGGCAAATGGATTGTAGGCTCTAGTGCGAGCTTATAATGAATGGAGCATATCTAGAGTAAAAGATACTTCAGGCTCACCAAAAATACTGAGAGTCATGTGACTATCATCATTTCTATGGTAAGAATTATTATTTGGAATGATAATTCAACCAAGGTACACCTGTAGAAACTGATGTGTTAAGTCAGAGTTGACTTTATTTTGCCAATCACAGGGAATAAATTAACTTCATCGACTTTCATGGAGAAGAGAGATGAGAAAACTGAGCTGACCTCCAGATGTAAACTTAACATTCAGATACCATTTTCTGTGTGACATTTCTTAGTTCTTTCTTTACTAGGTGTGGTTACTGTCAATTACAAATAAATATCTCAAAAAGTGCTAGAAATTTCTCACAGCAAGATAATGGATTAAACAGATAAAATGTAAGTTTAATTATGGGGAAACAATGGAAACAGTGACAGGAGTTGTGACTGACAGGGAAGCCTGGCATGCTGCAGTCCATGGGATCACAAAGAGTTGGACACAACTGAGCGACTGAATGTAATTGAAGTTTAATTATAAATAAAGTATATCTTTTTAATTTTCTATCTCAATTTTAGTTTAATTTAAAATAAGAATAAAATCAGCTATGTATTTTCTATGTTAAGCCTTGAATTCAACACTTGACTATAATTTGAGCTTTTTTAGTTTAGGATGCTATTTCAGTTTTGAGTTTAGATTTGAACGAGATTTGAATGACTGCAGGTAGAAAACTTTTTTAACACTATCAATACTTTAGATAAATACAGACCAAAGACTTCTGGACTCCTACTTTTCTGTCCTTCTGAAAATGAATGTCTTCTAATATTCAATCAGCCTAGTTTATTCTTTTTAAAAAGCATAGCCATAATAGCTGTTTCACAAGATAATAATCACCCAAATACGGCATTCAGAGGTCCTGGTTTCCTTGAATATGTTTCTTATCTATCAGACTATCCTCTCTCAGAAGAGTTTGATAGCCTTGGATAAATGGAAAGCTAAACATGTTGAGGCATAATCAATTTAAATGAGGATTTATACATCTGGAATATAAAGGCTTCATTGAAGGCACACATAACTTTTTTTTTCTTTTGCTTCTATTGCTCTGGAAATAAAATCTGCCTAATTTTAAAGAATCAAAAGCTTATTTTTTGTCCTGTGTTTATTCAGGAATCTACAATTACATCTCTGACTTTCTCTATATAAATAAATCAACGTTTCTTTTTAATTTTTTCTTATTCATCTGGACAGAAATTTTTTTTAAGTAAAATAATTAAGTAAATTATTGCAGACAACTCCTTCCTTTAAATACTCTACTGGGCCTCTGAAACACTACAATCTCCTGGTTTTCCTCCCACACCTTGGGTAATTCCTTCCCAGTATCTGTTGCATTTCCCTCATTTGCTCAACCAACAAACTTAGGATTCCTCGGAATTGCATCTTTAGCCTATTCTCACTTTGTATTCTGTCCCTAGGTGACATACATTCCCACGGTTTTAATTACTATGCCTAGCTTTTAGCTTGGGGCTCTCTAAGCCAGGGTACTAGTTCTTGAGTTCCTAATCCACAAATCTATCTTCTTATTTGGATACTTCACAGGCAATGCCCACTCAGCAGGTCTACCACTAAACTGTCTCCTTTTTCTCATACCCCTTCTTCTTTCAAAGTCACAGTAAATGGGTCAAACACCCAGTTGTTCAACTCAAAATTTGGTGTAATAATGGACTGTTTATAAAAGAGACATGTGGACTCACTTACAGAAGAAGGCAAAGTGGTTTAAGAGGCTTTACAAATAGCTGATGAAAGAAGAGAATCAAAAGGCAAGGCAGAAGGGCAAAGATATACCCAACTGAATGCAGAGTTCCAGAGAGTGGCAAGGAGAGATAAGAAGGCCTTCTTAAGTGAAGATTGCAAAGAAATAGAGGAAAACTATAGAATGGGAAAGAGTAGAGATCTCTGTAAGAAAACTAGAATATCAAAGAGAACATTTCATACAAAGATGTATACAATAAAGGACAAAAACAGTAAAAACTTAACAGAAGCAGAAGAGATTAAGAAGAGACAGCAAGTATACACAGAAAAACTAGACAAGAAAGATCTTAATTACCCAGATAAGTATGAAGATGTGGTCACTCACCTACAGCCAGACATCCTAGAGTATAAAGTCAAGTGGGCCTTAGGAAGCATTACTATGAACAAAGCTAGTGGAGGTGATAGAATTCCAGCTGAGCTATTTCAGATCCTAAAAGATGATGATGTTAAGGTGCTACACTCAATATGCCAGCCAGTTTGGAAAACTCAATAGTGGACATAGGGCTGGAAAAGGTCAGTTTTCATTCCAATCTCAAAGAAAGGCAATGCCAAAGAATGTCCAAACTACCATACAATTGCACTCATATCACATGCTAGCAAGGTAATGCTCAAAATCTTTCAAGCTAGACTTCAGCATTATGTGAATGGAGAACTTGAAGATGCACAAGCTGGGTACTGAAGAGACAGAGGAACCAAAAATCAAATTGCCAATATTTCTTGGATCATGGCAAAATCAGGGGAGTTCCAGAACAGCATCTACTTCAGCTTCATTGACCAAAGCCTTGGACTCTGTGGATCACAAGAAACTGAAAAATTCTTAAAGAGATATGGTACCAAACCACCTCCCCTGTCCCCTGAGGAACCTGTATAAAGGTCAAGAAACAAGTTTTAGAACCAGATATGGAGCAATGAACTGGTTCCAAACTGGTATAGGAGTATATAGTCACTTTTTGGTCCCAAATTTGGACAAGACTATATTGTCATCCTACTTATTTAACTTACATTCAGAATAAATCATGTGAAATACCAGGCTGGGTGTATCACAAGCTAGAATAAAGATTTCCAGGAGAAATATTAACAACCTCAGATATACAGATGATACACTTTAATTACAGAAAGTGAAGAGGAAGTGAAGACCCTCTTGATGAGGGTGAAAGAGGAGAGTGAAAAAGTTGGCTTAAAACTCAACATTCAAAAGACTAAGATCATGGCATCCAGTCCCATTACTTCATGGCAAACAGAAGGGGGAAAAGTGGAAGCAGTAACAGATTTTATTTTCTTGGGCTCAAAAATCACTATGGACAGAGACTAAACACATGAAATTAAAAGATGCTTGCTTCTTGGAAGAAAAGCTATGACAAACATAGACAGTCTTTTAAAAAGTAGAGACATCACTTCCAACAAAGGTCCATATAGTCAAAACTATGGTTTTTCCAGTAGTTATGTATAGATGTGTGGGTTGGATCGTGAAGAAGGCTGAACACCAAAGAAATGATGTTTTTGAACTGTGGTGCTGGAGAAGGCATTTGAGAGTCCCTTGGACTGCAAGGAGATCAAATCAATCAATCCTAAAGAAAATCAACCCTGAATATTCGTTAAAACAACTGCTGAAGTTGAAGCTCCAATACTTTCACCACCTGATATGAAGAGCTGATTCATTGAAAAAGACCATGATGCTAGGAAAGACTGAAAACAAAAGAAGGGAGTGACAGAGGCTGAGATGATTAGATAGCATCACCAACTCAAAGGACATGAATTTGAGCAGACACTGGGCAATAGTGGAGGGCAGAGGAGCCTGATGTGCTACAGGCCATGAGGATGCAGTCAGACATAACTTAGTTACTGAACAACAACAGCCTTGTAATCCACAATGGATTAGTCCAGGATTCCCCCACAGACAAAAAAAATCTGAAGATGCTCAAATTCCTTATACAAAGTCATATAGTTGAATAAGGGATTTGCATACAACCTACACAGTATGGGAAGGCCTTTCGAGACAAGAAAAGTTTCCTATGACACCACATCTTCCAAATGGGAGAGAAGCCCTTCGAGTGCATGGAATGTGGGAAAGCCTTCCACTGCAGGTCACAGCTCATGACACACCAGTGGATACACACTGGGGAGAAGCCCTATGAGAGCAGTGAGTATGGGAAGGCCTTCTAACACAAGACAGGTTTCCTGTGACACCACATCATCCACATGAGAGAGAAGCCCTTTGAGTGCCTGGAGTGTGGAAAGGTCTTCCATCACAGGTCACAGCTCACGATGCACCAGCAGATCCACACCAGGGAGAATCAAGTGTGGGAAGGGCTTCTGGGACAGCACCAGACTCATTCAACACTCCATCATCCATACTGAGGAGAAGCCCTACAAGTGCCTCAAGTGTGGGAAGGTCTTCTACCACAAGCCATAGCTCAATGAGCACCAGCGGATCCACAGAGGGGAGAAGCCCTGTGTGTGCACTGAGTGTGGAAAGGCCTTCAGCTACTGCTCCACTTTTATCTTACATAAAAGGGCCCACACTGGAGAGAAACCCTACAAATGCAAAGAATGTGGGAAGGCCTTTAGCAGCTGGTCAGGCCTCAGATGGCACTTCACCATCCACAGTGAAGAGAAGCCCTACAAGGGCACAGAGTGTGGGAAAGCCTTCAACCGCAGGTCATACCTCACCAGCCACCAGCAGATTCATGGTGGAGAGAAGCACTACAAATGCATGGAGTGTGGGAAGGTCTTCTGGTGGAGCCCAAGCCTCATTCAACACTCCATGATCCTCACCAAAGAGAAGCCCTACAGGTGAAATCAGTGTAGAAAGGCCTTCAGTCGCAGATCATCTCCCTTACTGAGAATCTAAGGATTCACAATGGGAGAAATCCTGTCAATGTGACAGATGTGGGATGACTCTGCACATTTATATAGTTCAACCTCTAAGAATTTCTGGAGAAAGACTTCTGCATGTAACTCCTAAGGAAAATCTTCTGTGGAGGAAACAGCTTACGCACAATCTGATCATTCATACCCAAAAGAAATCCCCTCATTTTTCTTCCCTGTGAAAAAACCTATTGCAGGATATCAGTTTTCATTTAAAGAGTCATGTTAGAAATGGACTCAGCCTAGAAACTTATTCTATATCTGGAAAATCACACAGGACAGTGGTCCAACCCTTACTGCGCATTTAGCAGAGACTTCAGGCACATCTTCCTCCTCAGTTTACACTGTAAAATTATCTCAGGGACATTTAAACAAAAGAGGGGGAGACATGGAAGAGAAAAGAGAAATACAAACACAGCTTTCAGATTTCCATGATGAGCCTATGGCAATTTGTCATTCCTTAGTTTATCTGAGGTAAGAGGAGTGTTGTTGCAGAGATCAGAGGACCTCATTCCTTTTACTTATCTTGTATATACATGTATTGGTGTCCATTGCCAGGAGAGTTAAACAGTTGAGGGTACATATGAAAAGATTTACTCAAATCCACCTTTGCTTCCTAGTAGCTCAGATGGTAAAGCATCTGCCTGCAATGCAGGAGACCAGGGTTCTGCCCCCTGGGTCAGGAAGATCCTCTGGAGCAAGAAATGACAACTCACTCCAGTATTCTTGCCTGGAGAATGTCATGCACAGAGGAGCCTGGCGGGCTACAGTCCATGGGGTCGCAAGAGTCAGACACGACTGAGCATCTAATATACACACTACACACATTCTTACTCATACTTGAAATCTTCTAGACTACTTATAATATTTAATAGAATATAAATGCTATGTAAATATATGCCAGCATGTAGCAAATTAAAATTTTGCTTGATGGAACTTTCTGGAAATTTTTCCAATATTTTTCATCTGTAGTTGGTTGAACCCTCACATCTGGAACTGGAGATATGGAGGGCCAGCTGTATGTACCACAATTTCTTTATCTACCCATCCATCAGTGGACACTTAAGTTGTTTCCATATCTTGACTACCGTGAAAATTTCTGCTATGCACATGAAGGTGCAGATATCGTTTTCATTAGTGTTTTTGTTTCTTCTGGTTTTGATTTATCATTGCATATAAAATCATATATGGATTATATGATAGTTTTAATTTTTAGGAACCTCTATAGAGGTTGCACTAATTTGCTTTCCCACAAAACAGTACACATGGGTTCCCTTTTCTTAAAATTCATGTCATCACTTTTTATTTCATATCTTTATGATAATAGCCATTCTCACAGATGTGAGGTGATACTATTGTGGTTTTGATTCACATTTCCTTAGTGATGGCTAACATCTTTTCATGTATCTGTTGGACAACAATATGCCAGTTAACAGACAAAAAGCACTGAATGGGAATAAATCAGAAATGGTTATGAGAATATACCCCATGCATAAAGCCTAAGGCTTGTCTCTTGAAAAATATATTGATAAATGAACCTCATTCTCTCCTGGCCAACCAATGAGAGTGTCAGGAAAAATTGTGAATGACTTCTTACCTTTCCCACCTCAGTAACTATAAGTGAGTTTGTGATTCCACATTTTCTGTTCTAAATGGTACTTATTTCTTAGCCATCCAGCACATTATCTCTCTCAATATAAGGGAGATATTCTTATATCTTCTTTCTTTTCTTACTTCTCATCACCAAGTAACTCTTCTGATATTTTTTCTCTTGGGGAAAGTAACATGACTTGCAGGCCTGGTTCCCAGGAGAAATCAATAAAACACTGGTTACAAGGGATCTCAGAATGTCAATGGGTCCCCAGAACCTAGTGCAACTAATTAACTATAATCTCACTGGGCAAAAACTTATATACTTTTGTCCTAGAGGTGATTATACTACAAAGCAGAAATCAAAATTATTGTGTTTCAACAAGTCCATCTGTACATCCTAGAAAAGAAGAGGTAGGTCATAAAAATTTACCTAATACTGAGCCATATCATGGCAATCTCACATTTCTCTAGGACTTTCTTTCTTTTCTCCACTTCCAATTATTCTCAATCTTTTAGACACCATTCTTCACTAGATTATATTATGCCTGAAGAAAGGACCAATATTTGTGATGGCTGTCTTTGGTAAGTTAGTATTTCAAGTTCCTTGTATCTCTCATCATCTTCTTCATCATCTTATATGATGAAGTCCCCACATTTCCCATTATGGAGACTGAATATGCCCATATCTTGCCCATTCCATTCCCGTCCATGCTTCAAACAGATTACACCATTAGAAGTGACTATTTGCCCTCATATGAAAAGGTTGGATTCAATGAGTTCCCTCCATTTGGCATAAACTCAATGATATTAGTGATGAGTGGATCAAGAATTAAAAGAAAGAATGATAAGAATGAACATGGCTTAATAGAACTTGTGTCCATTAGTTCTTTAAGTATAATATAACCAGTGAGCTAAGGTGGTTAAGGGCAGAAATTAAAAGAAAAAATAATGAATATGGTATATCAGTGAAGAACTGAGTTTTGAACAGCTTTCCTTCATTATGTTTTCAGTCTTAAGTTATGATTTCTCTTGGCTTCTTAAGGGAGAGGGAATTTTTAACCACTAAAGTCAGAATACCTATAATTTTATCTGATTTTTTGCTTGAAAAAAATATCTTAAAAAGGTTTCCATGTTCTAAATGTTAAAGCCAAAATAGCCAACAGAGATAGCAACCAACTCTTATGAGACTCTGCCTCTGGAGAAGTTCTGAGTCTTTAATGCTTTCTAAGAAAGCAAAAGAAATAAATATTTTAAATTTGTTTGGATATACTCTTCCCTCTAAGCAAGATCTCAGTATTTCGGAATTAACTTGCTAAATGTTAGAATCAATTCCTGATAAGTTTTAAACAGATTAATCAGTACACCATAGTGTATGTAGAGTTTTAAGAAAGTTTGATTTCACTATGCACTATGCCTTTTTACCTTTTCTTTTTAGACAATTTCTTCACTCAATCTTCTCTGTTTTCAAAAATATAAGGGACTATTGGAAAGAATAAAATTCAATTAACAAGCAAAAAAGGGAGAGTTATTAGTGCTTTCCCACTGTTTTCAGTGTATGACTTATCTATTCCAAATAACGAACAAATCAGGATTCTGTAGAATGTCACATATATTAACATTTCTCTAGAGAAGAAAGCATGTCCATATCTGGTCCAAATTTGACACAGTACATCCAGAGTTTTCTTCACGTACTTCCAGTAATTGTCATTCACCAACCAAGAAATGGTGGTTTAACCAAGGCTAATAAAACTATAAAACTAGTGTCAAAAATCATAATACTACTCTAACCACCATATATATGCATACTTCACTACCTCCATAAATCTCCATGTTCTTCTTTTTTCATTTTCTTGCCCCTCTTTTCCCCTGTTGCTTTCCTTTCATTTTCTTTTTGTTTTTTTATCACAAATATGTGGTCAGTTTAGAAAAATATAAAATATAGATATTCAAAATTTTAATATTAAAATTACCTGGTGTCATTAATCCAAAGTTATCTTCTTCAAACATTATTATACATGTGAACACATTTTTGTAATGTATAATATTAATAGCACATCACATAAGACACTCATTGGTAACTATTTTTTGTCAATAATTTAGTGGACACGACAAAAAATAATTTTTCATCATTTATAATAGCCATATTCATTTTGGTACCAATCTTCTCAATTTCCTGTTACTGTATGACTTTTCATAGTTTCAGTTCAGTTCAGTTGCTCAGTAATGTCCAACTCTTTGTGACTCCATTGACTGCAGCAATCCAGGCCTCCCTCTCCATCACCAACTCCCGGTGTTTATCCAACCTCATGTCCATTGAGTCAGTGATGCCATCCTACCATTTCATCCTCTGCCATCCCCTTCTCCTCCTGCCTTCAATCTTTACGAGCATCAGGGTCTTTTCAAATAAGTCAGTTCTTTGCATCAGGTGGTCAAAGTATTGGAGTTTCAGCTTCAACATCCATTCTTTCTTTAGGATGGACTGGTTGGATCTCCTTGTGGGCCAAAGGACTCTCAACAGTCTTCTCCAACACCACAGTTCAAAAGCATCAATTCTTCGGTGCTCAGCTTTCTTTATAGTCCAACTCTTACATCCATACATGACTACTGGAAAAACCATAGCTTTAACTAGATGGACCTTTGTTAGCAAACAACAAAGTGTCTTTGCTTTTTAATATGCTGTCTAGGTTGGTCATAACTTTTCTTCCAAGGAGCAAGTGTCTTTTAAGTTCATGGCAGCAGTCACCATCTGCAGCGATTTTGGAGCCAAATAAAATTAATCTGTCACTGTTTCCCCTGTTTCATAGCTTATCTCCTTTAATATACTTCTGTTTCTTTAGATTGAATAATGAATGGATTTAAATATGTTTTATACACAGATGTCATCAATGTTACCATTTATTTGTAGTGATATAGACACTTTTTATTAAAAAGTTGTTGGTAGCAGTTTCATTCACCTTCAGATAGCATTTTAGCAGAACTAAGCTTCAAATACTTGAAAGAGAAGCTGTTATGACCCTCACGGTCTGAAGTTTTTTCATTTTCTTAAGTGTATCATGACTAAATATTTTGTTTTAGTGAAGACATCATTGTTTCTCAGTTTCACATGTGAATTGCCAATCACTACCATCTGAGTCACCAGGGAAGACCAAACCTATAGAACAGCTCTCAAAGCACAAAATCTCTCTCAAGCTTAGCAAAGTACTTAAAAGTATTCTTTTGGGGTTTTTAGACACTCCTTCTTTGGAGATTCCTTTGATTTAAACAGTATCTTAATTCTCCAAGTGTTGTAAATGATTAGAGAAGTAAACCTTTTCATTTTATGCTACCATCTTAAGGGCAACATTCATGCCCTCATGGTTGGTAACTAGTCTGTGTGTGATTAATCCCTGTGTGGACAAATGTGATTAAGAGTTTGAACACTTCAGATATGCTGATTATTCATGACATGGAAGATGTTATCTAAATATATATGAACAAGACTGAAGAAGCCAAAACTGGGATTCCCTGGTGGATTAAATGGTAAATAATCTGCCTGCAATGCAGGAGACCTAGGTTCAATGCCTGGGTTGGGAAGATTCTCTGGAGGAGGGTATGACAACTCACTTCAGTATTCTTACCTGGAGAATCCCCATGGACAGAGGAGACTGGTGGGCTACAGTCCATAGGGTAACAAAGAGTTGGACACAACTGAGCAACTAAGAACAGCACAAGCTTGGTAAAGAAGCTCTCTCCTAGGAAAATGTTACTCTTTATTCCTAATTCCTCCATTTTACCTGCCATATTCCCATATGATTTCTTTCCTTGTCTTTATGGTATAACTTTTATTATCTCTTTTCTTCTATTCAATTATCTTCCTTTAACCTGCCCCTCTCTGTATTTCTTTTCACTTCATATTTTGGCATTTACATGTTTTCCACATAATCATTGGTGGATAAATAAGGTATTAATCTTTGGTAGTCATATTTCTCAATTCTTTCTTATTTTCTACCTTCAGAATATTTCAGCTTCTCTGATTGAGTCAATGGATGGAGTAAATGACTCTGTGGTATCTGAATTTGTACTAATTGGACTTTCAAATTCATGGAAAATGCATCTTTTTCTTTTTTGGTTCTTCTTTGTGTTCTACATGGGAATTATCCTAGGAAACCTCTTCATTGTGTCCACAGTAATTGTTGACTCTCATTTACACTCCCCCATGTACTTCCTGTTGGCTAACCTCAGCCTACTTGATCTAGGTCTTTCCTCTACCACGGTGCCCAAAATGATCTCTGATCTTTTCACTAACTGCAACATCATTTCTTTTCCAAAATGTATGACACAGATATTTTTCATTCATGTCATGGGTGGAGTTGAGATGGTGCTGCTAATAGCCATGGCTTTTGACAGGTTTAGTGCAATCTGTAAGCCTCTCCACTATCTGACAATTATGAGCTCCAAAATGTGTGTTTCCTTTGTAGTGGTTGCCTGGATAGTGGGGATAATCCATGCTGTATCTCAGTTTGTTTTTGTAATAAATTTGCCCTTTTGCGGCCCCAATAAAGTAGAAAGCTTTTACTGTGACTTTCCTCGGGTCATGAAACTTGCTTGTGTAGACACTTACAAGCTAGACTTTGTAATTATTGCTAACAGTGGGTTTATATCCATGGCTACTTTCTTCTCTTTAATTATATCCTACATTTTCATTTTGGTCACTGTCTGGAAACATTCTTCAGGAGATTTATCCAAAGCATTTGTCACACTGTCAGCTCACATCACTGTAGTAATTTTGTTTTTTATGCCATGTATGTTTCTCTATGTGTGGCCTTTCCCTACAACATCACTGGATAAGTATTTGTTTATTGTTGACTTTGCCATCACCCCTGTCTTGAATCCTGCCATTTATACACTGAGAAACAAAGATATGAGAATTGCCATGAGGAGACTGGGCAAACAGATTGTAGGCTCTAGTGGCATCTTATCATGAATGGAGCATATCTAGAGTACAAGATACTTCAGGCTCACCAAAAATACTGAGAGTCATGTGACTATCATCATTACTATGGTAAGAATTACTCTTTTGAATGATAGTTCAACAAAGATGCACCTGAAAAAATTGATTCTCAAGTTAGAGTTGACTTTATTTTGACAATCACAAGGAACAAATTGACTTCATCTACCTTCATGAAGAGACATGAGAAGAGAAAACTGAGCTGACCTCCAGATGTAAACTTAACATTCAAATACCATTTTCTGGTGTCACTTCCTAAGAATTCAGTTCAGTTCAGTCACTCAGTCATGTCTGACTCCTTGGAACCACATGGACTGCATGCCAGGCCTCCCTGTCCATCACCAACTCCTGGAGTCCACCCAAATCCATGTCCATCGAGTCGATGATGCCAACCAGCCATCTCATGCTCTATCATCCCCTTCTCCTCCTGCCCTCAATCTTTCCCAGCATCAGAGTCTTTTCAAGTGAGTCAGCTCTTCGCATCAGGTGGCCAAAGTATTGGAGGTTCAGCTTCAACATCAGTCCTTCCAATGAATACTCAGGACTGACCTCCTTTAGGATGGACTGCTTGGATCTCCTTGCAGTCCAAGAG
The DNA here is from genome assembly GCA_007570785.1 of Antilocapra americana. Taxonomy (NCBI): domain Eukaryota; kingdom Metazoa; phylum Chordata; class Mammalia; order Artiodactyla; family Antilocapridae; genus Antilocapra; species Antilocapra americana. The sequence goes on along the minus strand of ML661889.1, from coordinate 6,183,963 downwards.
ACTCTCAAGGGTCTTCTCCAACACCACAGTTCAAAAGCATCAATTCTTCAGCACCAGCTTTCTTTATACTCCAACTCTCACACCCATACCTGACCACTGGAAAAACCTTAGCCTTGACTAGTGGACCTTTGTCGGCAAAGTAATGTCTCGGCTTTTTAATAACCTGTCTAGTTTGGTCATAACTCTCCTTCCAATGAGTAAACGTCTTTTAATTTCATTGCTGCAATCACCATCTGCAGTGATTTTGGAGCCCAGAAAAATAAAGTCAGCCACTGTTTCCACTGTTTCCCCATCTATTTGCCATGAAGTGATGGGACCAGATGCCATGATCTTAGTTTTCTGAATGTTGAGCTTTAAGCCAACTTTTTTCACTCTCCTTCTTCACTTTCATCAAGAGGCTCTTTAGTTCTTCTTCACTTTCTGCCATAAAGGTGGTGTCATCTGCCTATCTGAGGTTATTGTTATTTATCCCAGAAATCTTGATTCCGCCTTGTGCTTCATCCAGTCCAACATTTCTCATGATGTACTCTGCATAAAAGTTAAATAAGCAGGGTGACAATATACAGCCTTGACGTACTCCTTTTCCTATTTGGAACCAGTCTGTTGTTCCATGTCCAGTTCTGTTACTTCCTGACCTGCATACAGCTTTCTCAAGAGGCAGGTCAGGTGGTCTGGTATGCCCATCTCTATAAGAATTTTCCACAGTTTAGTGCGATCCACACAGTCAAAGGCTTTGGCATAGTCAATAAAGCAGAAATAGATGTTTTTTGGAACTCTCTTGCTTTACTGATGATCCACTGGATGTTGGCAATTTGATCTCTGGTTCCTCTGCCTTTTCTAAAACCAGCTTGAACATCTGGAAGTTCACGGTTCACATATTGCTGAAGCCTGGCTTTTTTTCTGCTTCTCTGTTATCCTGAATAGGAAGACCTTCTAACATTCAACCATCTCGATTTATTCTTTTTAAAAGACATATAATTAATAGCTGCTTCACAGGATAATAATCACCCAAGAATGTGTATTTAGAGGTCTTGGTTTCCTTGAATATGGTTTCCTGGTCTGTCAAACTACCATCCCACCACCACCACACCCTCTTCACCCAACGGCCCCAGTAAGAGTTTATGTGTCTGTGTTTGATAGCCTTGGAATAATAGAAGGCCAAAAAGGTTGAGGCATAATCAATTTCTACATCTAGAATAAAGACTTTGTTAAAGTTACAGGAATGTACAGTAACATCTCTGTCTCCTCTGTATAAATAAGACAATAATACTTCTTTTATATTTTTTCTTATTCATCTGGACAGGAATTACTTTTAACTTAATTATTACTGATAACTCCTTCCTTCAAATACTCCACTGGGCCTCTAAATCACTATAATCTCTTGGTTTTCCTCCTACCTCTTGGGTAATTTGTTCCCAGCATCTGTTTGCTGAATTTCCCATATTTGTTCAACCAACAAACTTAAGGTTCCTCAGGATTGCATCTTTAGCCTGTTCTCACTTATATTCCATCTGTAGGTTGCACCCATGGCTCCTCTTCAAAGTCACAATAAACACCTCAAACACTTGCCCCATAGCTCAACCCAAAATCTGGTGTAATAATGAACTCCTCTCTTACTCTGATCCTCAATATTCAATAAATCAGCAAGTCTATTAATTCCACTTTATAAACATTTCTTATACACCTCCCCTTATTTTCTTCTACAATGTCGCCATTCTTGTTGAAACCATCACCTATTATATCTTAGAATAGAATTTTAAGTCAACCATGTGGTCTTCATGCTTCAAATCTTATCCCATTATCTTCATTTTAGTAGACAGATTTTTAAAAATATAAATCTAAGCATGTAGTTATTTTGCTCAATGACTTTAACGTAATTGTCATAGACCTTAAATTAAAACATTACCTCTCTTTCAAAGTTTATCAGGCCACCAGAGACCTGGTTCCCACCATGTCTCCTGCCTCTGAGAACAACATGCACTTTCCCTTTAATTTCAGAGCCAATTTGGTGGGTTTTTTTTTAACTTGCCTAGAAACTTCAAACTCTCTCATCTCTGGTCTGAAACACTTGTCTTTCATGCTTCACCTAGTAACATCTACTTATTCTCCAAATCTCAGTTTCAGCAACATTTTACCAGGGAATAATTCCCAGGTCCTGGGTCCAAAAACTCTCTTCTCATTGTGTATTATTATAACACTCCCTGTTACCATTTTTGTAACATTACTGACACTCATGATTTCTTATTCAATGTAAGTCTTTCTCATCACACTTAAGTTCCATGAGAGGAGGAGCTGTTTAATGTTGCCATCATATTTACTGCCAAACATCAGTATCAGTAGCAACAGTAGAGAAAACAATCAATAAACACTTGTCATTAAATATAGAGTGAGGTCAGAACAAGAAAAACAAAAATCCTATATTAACATATACATGCGGAATTTACTGAGCATGCCCCCGCCCATCAGAACAAGACCCAGTTTCCCTCACAGTCAGTCTCTTCCATCAGGAAGATTCCATAAACCTCTTATCCTTACCCCTCAGAGAGCAGAGAGAATGAAAACCATAGTCACCGGAAACTAATCAAACTGATCACATGGACCACAGCCTTGTCTAACCCAATGAAACTATGAGCCATGCCATGTAGGGCCACCCAAGACAGACGGGTCATGGTGGGGAGTTCTGACAAAACATGGTCCACTGAAGAAGGGAATGGCAACCCACTTCAGTTTTCCTGCCTTGAGAACCTCATGAACAGCATGATGAGGCAAAAAGATAGGAAACTGAAAGACAAACTCCCGAGGCCGGTCGGTTCCCAATATGCTACTGGAGAAAAGTGGAGAAATAACTCCAGAAAGAATGAAGAGATGGAGCCAAAGAAAACACAGTGCCCAGTTGTGGATGTGACTGGTGATGGAAGCAAAGTTCGATGCTGTAAAGAGCAATACTGCATGGGAATCTGGGTTAGGTCTATGAATCAAGGTATATTAGAAGTGGTCAAACATGAAATGGTAAGAGTGAACATTGACATTTTAGGAATCAGTGAACTAAAATGGACTGGAATGGGCAAATTTAATTCAGATGACCATTGTATATACTACAGTGGGCAAGAATCCCTTACAAGAATTGGAGTAATCATCCATAGTCAACAGAAGAGTCCAAAATGCAGTACTTGGGTGCAGTTTCAAAAACAACAGAATGATCTCTGTTTCATTCAGTATCACAATAATCCAAGTCTATGCCCTGACCAGTAATGCTGAAGAAGCTGAAGTTGAACGGTTCTATGAAGACCTACAAGACCTTCTAGAACTAACACCCCCAAAAGATGTCCTTTTCATTATAGGGGACTGGAATGCAAAAATAGGAAGTCAAGAGATACCTGGAATAACACGCAAATTTTATCTTGGAGTACAAAATGAAGAAGGGCAAAGCCTAACAAAGTTTGCAAAGAGAACACACTGGTCATAGCAAACACCCTCTTCCAACAACACAAGAGAAGACTCCTACATGGACACCACCGGATGGTCAATACCAAAATCAGATTGATTATATTCTTTACAGCCAAAGATGGAGAAGCTCTATACAGTCAGTCAAAACAAGACCAGGAGCTGACTGTGGCTCAGATCATGAATTCCTTATTGCCAAATTCAGACTTAAATTGAAGGAAAAAAGTAGGGGAAACCACTAGACCATTCAGGTATGACCTAAATTAAATTCCTTATGATTATACATTTGAAGTGAGAAATAGATTCAAGAAACTAGATCTGGTATACAGAGTGCCTGAAGAACTATGGACAGTGGTTCGGGATATTAATCAAAATCTGTTCAAGACAGTAATCAAAATCATTCCCAAGAAAAAGAAATGCAAAAAGGCAAAATGGTTTTCTGAGAAGGCCTTACAGATAGCTGAGAAAAGAAGAGAAGCTAAAGGCCAAGGAGAAAAGGAAAGATATATCCATTTGAATGCAGAGTTCTGAAGGATAGCAAGGAGAGATAAGAAAACCTTCAGTGATCAATGCAAAAAAATAGAGAAAACAATAGAATGGGAAAGACTAGAGATCTCTTCAAAAAAATTAGAGATATCAAGGGAACATTTCATGCAAAGATGGGGTCAATAAAGGACAGGAATGGTATGGACCTAACAGAAGCAGAAATACACAGAAGAACTATACAAAAAAAATCTTGATGACCCAGATAATCACGATGGTATGATGGTGACCTAGAGCCAGACATCCTTGAATGCAAAGTCAGGTGGGCTTTAGGAAGCATCACCATGAACAAAGCTAGTAGAGGTGATAGAATTCCAGTTGAGCTATTTCAAATCCTAAAGATGATGCTGTGAAAGCACTGCACTCATAAGGCAGCAAATTTGGAAGACTCAGCAATGGTCACAGAACTGGAAAAGGTCAGTTTTCATTCCAATCCCAAAGAAGGGCAATGCCAAAGAATGTTCAAATTACCATATGATTGCATCATCTCACACACTAGCAAAGTAATGCTCAAAATTCTCCAAGCTAGGCTTCAACGGTATGTGACCTGAGAACTTCCAGATGTTCAAGCTGGATTTAGAAAAGACAGAGGAACCAGAGATCAAATTGTCAACATCTGTTGGATCATCAAAAAAGCAAGAGAGTTCCAAGAAAACATCTACTTCTGCTTTATTGATTACGCCAAAGCCTTTGACTGTGTGGATCACAACAAACTGTGGAAACTTCTTAAAGAGATGGGAATATCATATCACCCACCTTACCTACCTCCTGAGAAATCTGTATACAGGTCAAGAAACAACAGTTAAGAACTGGACGTTGAACAACAGACTGGTTCCAAATTGGAGAGGAGTATGTCAAGGCTATATACTGTCATCCTGCATATATTATTTAACTTTTATGCAGAGTACATCATGAAAAATGCCAGGCTGGATGAAACACAAGCTGGAATCAAGATTGCCAGGAAATATATCAATAACCTCAGATACACAGATGACACCACCCATTGGCAGAAAGTGAAAAGGAACTAGAAAACCTCTTAATGAAAGTGAAAGAGGAGAGTGAAAAAGCTGGCTTAAAACTCAACATTCAAAAAACAAAGATCATGGCATCCGATCCCATCACTTCATGACAAATAGATGGAGAAACAATGGAAACAGTGAGAGAATTCATTTTCTTAGGCTCCTAAATCATTGCAGATGGTGACTGCAGCCATGAAATTAAAAGCTGCTTGCTCCTTGGAAGAAAAGCTATGACAAACCTAGACAGCATATTAAAAAGCAGAGACATTACATTGTCAACAAAGGCCCATCTAGCCAAAGCTATGTTTTTTCCAGTTCGCATATGGATGTGAGAGTTGGACTACAAAGCAAGTTGAGCACCGAAGAATTGATGCTTTTGAACTGTGGTGTTGGAGAAGACTCTTGAGAGTACCTTGGACTGCAAGGAGACAAAATCCTAAAGGAAATCAGTCCTGCATAGTCACTGGAAGGACTGATGCTGAAGTTGAAGCTTCAATACTTTGGCCACCTGATGCAAAAAATTGGCTCATTTCAAAAGACCCTGATGCCGGACAGATTTAAGGCAGGAGGAAAAGGTGATGACAGAGGATGAGATGGTTGGATGGCATCAATGACTCAGTGGACGTGAGTTTGAGCAAGCTCTTGGAGTTGGTGATGGACAGGGAAGCCTGGCATGCTGCAGTCCATGGGGTGGATACATTTTCACACCTTCATCTCAAGTCACTCAAAGCAAGATCATCCACCATAAACAGGAATTTTTTTATACAATCCAATATGTTATGTCAAAACCTTCGTGTAAAACAGATTCACTTTGCTGTACACCTGAAACTAATACAACATTGTAACTCAACTATATCCCAATAATATTTTTTTAAAACCTTCCTTCTTTCCCTTTGTTTCATCACCAGAAAATTTTTTCAATATCTCTCTCTTGGGGAAACCAATGTGACTCAAAGATTTAGTCCCCAAGAGAATCTAATAATGGGCTGAGTATTGGCCATCTTTGCAGCAGCAGCGGGTCATTCTCTTATGCAGCTAATTAGGTTATTTCTCATTATGGAGAATCTTATATATAGCTTTGTTTTTGAGTAGGGTGGGAGTGCTTATTTACAAAGATAAAGAGTACACTCTCTGACTTTCTCTTCTCCTAAAAACATACACCCTGTTACTGAATAGACAAGTAAGAAAGACACTTTTAAATTACAAAACTGCCCCTGTCACAGTTGCTTTCCTCTCCCCATAACCCTCAACTTTCCTTTAATTTCTGCTCCCCTATAAAATAGTCAGTTTTCTCCTTTGAAATGTATTTGTCCTTCCATCCTACACCATCTCTTTCCTATGATCAAATTTCAATCATTGAATTGCACTGTCTTGTAAAATTAATTACACACACACACACACACACACACACACACACACACACACACACACACACACCCTTTGATATTTTTAACTTCTCTTCTTAATGTGAAGATTTTTCAAGATTCACGTTTCTGGCTTTTGTACTTTCCAATTCATTTTAAACTTCATTTTCCTTTGTGCAAAACAGACTTCTGGACTCATGTATTCCTACCCTATTTTAGGACTAAATTCTGTTTTAAAACAAAAAGAAATCTCAGTCCTCAGCCTCCAGGATTCTACTGTGATTCCCTCTCCTTCACTATTACTTTCCCCTGAATTTGAAGGCTCCAGCCAAAGCCTAGGCTGAGACCATATGTTCAGATTCAAAGAAGATTCTGGTGTTGTGCCAGAGGATGGTACAGGGGAGATTCTGGCTGCAAATTTGAAAGAGAACTGCTCACGGACTGGCCAGGTTGTTTGAAGAAATAAGATAGGGGAAGGAAAAGGAATATCCAATGGAAAAAAAATAGTCTTTCAGAAAGGGACAGCTCATTTTATTTTAAAAGGAAAGAGAACTCAGGGATGAATAAGACTCTTCCAATTCTGTGTGACACTATCAAATAGAAACAGTCTAGCTTTTTAATGACTTTTTCTACAAACAGGTATAGATCATAACTAAGGAAGGTCATTGGATGGAGTCAGGCTGATTTCTAGTGCTGGCTCTGTGAATGTATTGCTACAAATACACTAGGCATTTAACCACACTGGGCTGTTTTCCATCTGTAGAATGAAATAACTGGGCAAGATAATCTCAAAGTTCTTTCCCACTTCTATAAAAATGTATCATTCTAATAATTTTTTTTGTTTAAATATTTGTCTCTCCAGGCATTGGATAACTGATAAATTTTAAATCTATAATAAGAGATATTGCAAGTTCTAAGGGGACTTGGCTTCTGAAGAACTCCTGGGAACTTCACACAGTCACCAGTGTTTCCTAAGAAGGCAGAGAAACCAAGTATGTGGTCTTTTTCTCCAAACAAGCACTCTCAGGTCATCAAGACTTCTTGAATAATGATATATATTAATTCTAGATGTTTAAAACAGAATGGGTGAGCCCTTCTTCACTTATCTTAAATACTCATGTTTATATATATATATATGTGTATACATATATATATATATACATATAATTGGGTTATCATTAGGAAGCACAAGCTTGTGGAGTACTTCAATTTCTCTATATGTTTGTGAGGACTTCTATTTTGTTTCTTACACGAGCAATTTAATGATTATTTCTGGACAATTTATTCTTGAGGTTTTTGTATGTGCCAGCCTGTTTTAGTCAAGTGACACAGTGTTGGACAAAGCAGAAAGTGTACCTACATAATGAACTTCAGTTTTTACATTTTACAAAAAGCTGTAAATATTAGAAATAAGGAAAGCAAAATATTGACTGGCGGTTAAAGGGGTGTTTCTAATCGGTTACTTCCTAATTTTTTAGATGTGACCTGTCAGTTGAAGCACCATGCCAAAATTATACCCACTCCATACTGTCAAATCCCTCTGCCACATCCATTATTTATTTGCTTACAGTCTTAACTTTTCTTCATATCAGTGACTATTTTCCCTAAAATTTTATTATTACTTTCCATCCTTTCAGGCAAAATGCACTAAAATAGTGAATGGAAATGCAAATAAAGCTCACACGCTTAGATGTTCATAATGTATTGATGTGTGTTGATGTAAACGACAGGCAATTTAAGCAAAGATGTGCAACACTGTACCAATGTCTCTTTTAATCATCATTTTACCCTCTTTATTTGTCCTTTGAATTCTTATTATACCATCCCCTGCCTTTCTTTAATTCTTCACTCCCTTTCTAATCTATTTTCTTTTGTTTTCTAATTTTCTTTACTTTATTGTGTTGGTTTTGCCATACATTGACATGAAACCACCATGGGTTTACATATTTTCATTCTTCCTCTTTCTTTAGACCTTTCCTGCCTGTTCGAACCTTAGGCATGTTACTGACCGACTTCACCACACTACTATGCTTATAGCTCCATGTTTTATATTGTAATTATATACTTTTAGCATAATTAAAGATTATCAAAAAATTTAATTACACTTTTAAATGGACTCTTATACCTTTAGGCTAATAGACTCAAAGAGTATTGGACTTTTCTCTTTAAAAAACTTAATTATCACTCACACTCCAAGACAAGCACGATTTCAGCAGTACTAAGCTAATATAGGTGGAAATTTTCAAATATGACAAATCAATTTAGAGAAAACTTCAATTGTTTTTATAAGATGAGACATCTACTTTCATGATGACGGAGACTTGAAGAACTGAGTTTATATGTTTTATGTTAGTTTTATAGGATAAAATCTTTGATCATAAGCAGTCAACATGATTCTTAAGCTTCAGCTTTATTACTCCAAGACAGTGAATTGAATGGTGAGATCAGGACATCAACAAACACCTTCTGCTCAGCAGAATAGAGGGTTATTGCCATGAAATCTCCTACAGGTGAATTTCTGAACTCTATAATGCTCCCCAGATTCAATTCCACTCCCCAAATTCTTTGTCCTTACGCTCCTGTGACCTGGGTGATTTAAATATGGATATAAAGTCCATTGATAATTGAATGAATAAATTTAAAATGAGTAAACATAGTTTTCAGAGAAAATGCTAGAAAGGGTGTTTAGAACATCTAGGTGAGAGAAGGTAGAAGACAATAGAAAAATTAATCAAGAGGCAACAGAAACAATAGCATACTGCTGAAATGGGCAGTTAATCAAACCTTTCCTATTTCCACCATCAAACTCCAGCTCTATCAGGACACTATGCTTATTTAGCTATATTCTGCCCTAATACTATCATCTATTAATCAATTCTAACAATTTATGAAAATGTCTAATTGGATGAGAGAAGTATTAAAGTCCTTTACTTCTCTAGCTAGTCTTCTAATAATTACAAGTTAATCTTTGTTTCTAAACCTTCTTAATAAATCATCCTTTAGCTCTCTATGCTCTTGGATGGTTCTATCAAAAAATCTAATATAAATACAATGGCTATACCAAAAGATATTTAAAATCTAAAGGATTTTTCAAGTTCTAAATAACAAAAGTCAACTACTGTACTATGCAATCGGTTTACTTTTCTTGAACTTAATATTATAAATAAAATTCTTACTAATGCTATTATAAATTTCTATTAACACTTATTTTAATAACTATAATATTTTCCTTCATTACAGAATTAAAACTAATGTTTGACATCTAAATTGTTCAGTTTTATCAACTGTAAAGAATGACAAACATTTTTGTGCAAAAATCTTTTTTGATACAAATAGAATTCCACAAGGAGTACCACTGCACCAAGTGGTATGGATTCAAGAGTCTTGACACATGCTTTCAAAATATTTTGTTTAATAACCTTGTTTCTTTTTTAATTGGTGGAAAATTGTTTTATCTTGTTGTGTTGGTTTCTGCCATACTCATGCACACTCTTGAGCCTCCCTCCACTCCTCTCAACCTCTAGGTCATCAAGGAGCACCAGGCTGGGCTCCCTGTGTTCTATAGCAACATCCCACTATCTATTTTACACATGACAGTGTATATATGCCCGTGCTACTTTCTCAATTCATCCTCACCTTCCCTCTTTGTGTCAAGTCCCTCCTCTGCTATGTTCATCAGTACCATTTCAAAATACTTTCTTAATTTTAGATTAGTATATATTTCTATCAGTCGTGTATGAATGTGCCTACTTCAATGAGTGTTGGTTTTGACAACATAACTATAAAACTTTTTCTAATAGAAAAATAATAGCTTTATATTTGATTTGATTTCTAAGATATATATATATATGTGCAAAAATACATATATAGTTTACATTTCTGAATTCTCTCTTCATATCATTTGTCCATTTATCTATTAGGCCTCAGAGATTTTATTAAATGATTTAAACTTTTTAAAAATATTATGAAGATAACAATCTTTTGTTTGTCTACGGTACTTCAAATTCACGTAAAATTTTTAGGGTAGATTGTTTTTAAGTACATGTAGGAAATAGCCTTCAGAGGTATCTTAACCATTATTATGCATGTCTGTACTCATTTTTAATATATGTGGTGGCTCAGATGGTAAAGAATCTGCCTGCAATACAGGAGATCCAGGTTCAATCCCTGGATCAGGGAGATCTCCTGGAGAAAGAAATGTCAACCCACTCCAGTATTCTTGCCTGGGGAATTTCATGCACAGCGGAGCCTGGTAGGCTACAGAGGTTGCCAAGAGTTGAACATGATTGAGTGACTAATACTTTCCATATTCATTTCTAACTTATGTTTAATTTTATTGTTCATGATTATATTTTTAAAAGGTTATCTATTTTTTAATCATTTTATATGCTCTTATACCCTCTTCCAATTTTCTGGGATTCAGTATTTTTGTTTTTAACTTTTACTATTTTACTTCATCTGTATTCCTTGAGTTTATGTTATACATTCTTTCCTAACACCATAAATTGTCTGACTGCTCACATATTTAAATAAATAGGATCATTTAAAGAGAAAGATTGTCTGTGAGTGCAGCTTTGTTGTATTCAATATTTTATATCCTGGTTCTCATTATTTTGTAAGTAGTCTATTACCAATTAAGTTAAAGGACCAATTTTAAATTATCAACATACACAACATTTAAGTTGTATTAAGTTGATCACTCTTTTCTTTTGTTGCAGGTCACTTGACAGTCTTTTCTTCTTTATGATTCAATGGACCAAGTAAATGGCTCTGTGGTAACTGAATTTGTGTTACTGGGACTTACACAATCCTTAGGGATGCCATTTTTACTTTTTCTCTTCTTCTCTGTATTCTATTTGGGGATCATCCTGGGAAACCTCTTCATTGTGTTCACAGTGATTTTTGATTCCCACTTACATACCCCCATGTATGTTCTGTTGGCCAACCTATCACTCATTGACCTAGCGCTTTCATCCACCACAGTTCCTAGGATGATCTCCGATCTTCTCAGTGACTGTCAAACAATTTCCTTCCACAACTGCATGCTACAAATGTTCTTTATCCATGTCACAGGAGGAGTGGAGATGATGCTGCTCATAGCCATGGCATATGACAGGTACACAGCAATCTGCAAGCCTCTCCATTATCTAACTATTATGAATCCCAAAATGTGCACATTTTTAGTAGTGGCTGCTTGGATAATTGGAGTGACTCATGCTGTGTCTCAGTTTGTCTTTGTCATAAATTTACCCTTCTGTGGACCTAATAATGTGGGGAGCTTTTATTGTGATTTTCCTCGGGTTATTAAACTTGCATGCATAGATACTTACAAACTAGAATTTGTAGTCACTGCCAACAGTGGCTTCATATCTATGGGCACCTTCTTTTTCTTAATTATATCATACATCTTTATTCTGATAACTGTCCGACAACATTCTTCAAAGCATTTATCCAAAGCGTTCTTCACTCTGTCAGCTCACATCACTGTAGTGTTTTTGTTTTTCCTTCCATGCATGTTTCTCTATGTATGGCCTTTCCCTACAAAGTCACTGGATACATTTTTTGCCATTGTGGACTTTGTTGTCACTCCCGTCTTAAATCCTGCCATATATACTTTGAGGAACAGAGATATGAAGGTGGCAATGACAAGGCTAAGTCAACAGCTTGTAAATTCTAGGGAAGTGACATGAGAGATTTCATTAATGAGAGCACAAGATGAATGTCATGGATCATCAAGACCCTTGTGGTCACCATGAACACAACAGAATGTGTTCATTTTCATTATTGCTTTTAAAAACTGAGAAGTTGGTGCTTCCCTAGTGGTTCAATGGTAAAGAGACCACCTGCCAATGCAGGGGACATGGATTTGATCCCTGATCCAGGAGGATCCCACATGCCACAGAGCAACTAAGCTCATTGACCACAACTACTGAGGCTTGCTCTAGAGCCCAGGAGCCACAACCACTGAGCCCACACACTTCAACTACTGAAGCCTGCATGCCCTAGAGCCTGTGCTCTACAACAAAAGAAGCCACAGTAATGAGAAGCCCATGAACCACGAGAGAGGAGCCCCGAATTGCCTCAACTAGAGAAAAGTCCATGCAGCAACAAAGACCAAGCACAACCAAAAATAAATAAAATTATAAAACAACAAAAAAAACTGAGAAGCCTACAAAAAAGAAGGTATTGAATCAAGGAATTTCATTTACACAGAGTTTCAGCTTATATTTCTATCTTAATCTCCACTAACCAATAGTTACCACTAATGGTTGCATTCAATATTCATGTGGAGATTTTACATCTACATATAGATATATACATGTGTATATATACACACACACATATACATGCAATTTAACTTCATCAGTATCTTCCATTTGATAACAAGCATCATTGGAAATCAATTAATATTTCTTATGGAAATTATGTAGATTCAAAGATGAAATAAGGGTTTATGTAAACCAGTAGACATTAAAATTGAGGAAGAAGCAATTCTCATCATAATCGTATTTTAGTTAGATAAATAGGAAGGTCAACACTATGACACTAAATTAAGACTTAAAATAGCTTTTAGACTTTGATAATGTATTTCGTACAATATTGTTTTAGAAATAGACTCTAGAATTTTCTATTATGCAAAATTTTGCCTATTTTCTAGTTTTTTTCAATATTTGTGTTCAAAACATATCTTGATTCATTCTTTAAAAGTATCTACAATTCTATAAGTATTTGAAGGGACTTATTTACTAGAGGAGGATACTCCATTCAGATCTCAGCTTCTTTAATGTGTTCATTTTTAAATAATGGCAGTTAGGACAAAGATGATGATTGGCACGTTTCAGGTAAAATCTAGAAAGTCTGCTGGTCATGGAGCATAGCTGAAAGATCATTTGGATTCTTTCTATGACTGATTTAAGGAACATTAACTGTGATAAGTCACTTCAGTTTTAACCACTGTATGGTAATTAAAGCTACTCAATAAAAGTGATAAATAAGAACTTAGACTTATTTTTCCTATATTTTTCTATAAAATCTAAAATATTATTATTTGTTTTCTTCTTAACATGTCTTAATTTTAACTGCACAATTTTTATCAATTTGTTTTACTATGATTCTTTAAAAATTTACCTTTAAATTCAGTGAGGGTCATAGAAGTACCTAAGTTAGCCAAGAAACTGTGACATTAGCCCTTAAATCAAGAAGAGTTTGTGTATTTCCTCAGGGGAAAGCTTGTGAGACTATAAGAGTTAGTCTCAATATCCAAAGTTCAGGATGATTATTTTCAGATCTCTTCATCTGCCTCTGGTCACTTCCATAAATGGTTCTTAATTAGTGAAGTCATTTGCTAAGGAGGATAGTTTATATCAATTTTCTTCTCTTGGAAATTGTATACTTTATGAGAAAGTGCAAATAAAAGAAAAGTCTACACACCTTGCTCTGAAAATTGCTGTAGTGTCTTCCAGTTATGAAGGAGGTAGGTAGAATATGAAAGTGAAATATATTATCAGAACTAACCAAACTGTAGCATTTGTATTGACAGTAAAATGCTTCTATTAGTAATAACCCATTCTACAGAATTCAATTTTATGTGTATTTTTCAGGAAAAATGGAAGAATCCTGAGGTTGGTGGAAAAAAATATTCATTTTGCTGAAGAATAGTATATTTGAATTCTTACTTGTTACCATGGTAGAAAATCTTTTCACTGCAAATGATAACACTTTGGTAAACCTATACTGACATAACTATTGAGTTTGTCCTCTTCTCTCAGTGAAATGATTTCACATCAGTAACTATCCAAAGAAAATTCTAAATCACATTCCTTGACTTTAAAGAAACATCCAAATCAACCAGTCATGTCAGAAACGATCTCACAATAGGAATCCTATCCTCTTTGTTGTTAATGACAAGTATGATTATATTTGTGTTAAGCAGAAGGGGACTAAAATGACTATTTATGATTTGCTTTACTACTAGACTTCTCTTTATACTTGGAAATAAATTAGAATTGCTAAATATTCATAGGATCTTAAAAACAGTAATATGGAGCTTTAGGATAGGGCTATGGAATGGATAAGGGAAAAAAATGTAATTTCCAAGGACCGTGGAATAACTGATTAAGTAGAGAAAACATAATACTACTCCCCCAAGAAATTTGATGAGCCATACCGTATCCTTTCATGACTCCTTGAGACCCACCAATTTCCTCTCCTCTCTTAAATAGCTTCCCCTTCAAGCTACCACTCCATTTTCTATTTCACTTACTGTAAAACTTCTGGACTCCCCAATATATATATGAAATGACTTTCTCAACTTACATCCAACTACCACTTTTCAGGCTCTTAACTTTCAGGTAGCAACTTACAAAGATACTCCAACAATACGTCTACATTTTATTATCATCATCCTTTACTTCCTTCCAAATGTATTCCTTCTTCTAAAAGTGATCTATAGGTTATATATTGCTATGCTAATTCTTATTATAGTTATTATCAGAATTAAAGCTGTGACAGTATTCACAATTACTCAGACTAAAAAAATTAGCATCATTTTTTTATCTTATACATGTGTTGACACATGTCCTGTTATTACTACCTTTTATAATGGCTATTATTAACTGCCTACCATTTGTTAGAAATTTATTAAACAACTGCTCATAATTCTGCAACAGTTCTTCATGTCAACATAATAAAACAGGAGTCCTATAGTAGGAATTCTAGAATCCTTTTCCAATTTCATTTCCTATTACAATTTCTTCACATTTTATCTCAGCAAATATTTTCCTTACTTTTAAATTTTTATTTTATTTTTTAAATTTTATTTTATTTTTTAAACTTTTCTGGCCACCCCACACAGCATGTGAAATCTTTTTTTTTTTTTTTTATTGTTTTTGCCATACATTGTCATGATATCACCATGGGTTTACATATGCTTCCCCTCCGGAACCCCCCTTCCTCCTCCCTCCCCCCCGGGAAATCTCGCTGCACCAGTCCCGAGCATCAATCATGGGCTGGCGATTGATCAGACACATGACAATTAGCATGTGAAATCTTAAGTTTCCCAATCAGGGATCAAACTTGGATCTTTTGCAGTGGCATTATCTTGCTTTTTTCTTCTTTCTGTCATTTTAAACCTTATTTTTCTGTTGTTATTCTTTTCTTCTATTTTTCATCTTTAATTTTACTTTGGCATAACTCTTTCTTCTAAGCATTTTCATATTACCAAATGTTAAGTATCAATTCTATCCCCTATAAATTCTTATAATTTCTAGTTTCTCTTTCAGAATTCTCATAAATGTAAAGTTCCCATAAGACTGAATCTCTACATCTGTCTTAGTTTTCATCTTGCTATCCAAGCTCCTGAGAGATTATGAAAATTATTTTTTAATTATGTCCCTCCCTCAATCCTGATAGAGTATTAGATTAGGGGGATTTAGAAAAATTTTATCCAATGAAGTCATTTAAAAGATAGGGAAACTAAATCTTGCTATGATAATTATGTTTAGAATACAAGTATACTTCTAAACGATTATTGAGGAGCCAGGGTTTTCTATGAATCAGAGGTGATAACTCTCACTACTAATAACCATCTACATCTATTGTATAATTACCAAATACAAAAACTGCAAAATATTTTATATTTAGTATCTCATTTGCAATTCATAATAACCATAAGAAGGAATATAATTAGTATTTGCATGTATAAAGTGGCAAAAGAAGTCTTAAAGAGGATGAATTCAAGATCCACAGATAAACACAAAACCCATATACTGTGACTGCCTCACAATTGTGAATGAGGATTTGTTTTAGTTTGATAGAGAATTTTCCAAGAACTGTATACAAGATTATTGTGATGAACTACTAGGCTACTAAAAATACATTCTCAAAAATGCATGTCATAAAAAGCCTTTATAGATTTGATAATCATAAAGTTTTGTATGTATTTAAGAGCTATGATATGGTCCACAGAATATGAACTGTTTTGGAGTTCAGAGAAAGAGGACATAAATGCAGGGTGAGGGTATAAATTTAATCTGGCAGAGAGGGTAACATGAAAAAAGCATTTTATTAGGAATAAGCCTAACATAAGTGGAAACACTAAAGCCTGGACAACTGGACTGTAAAGCGTATCCAGGCAAAGAGTGTGGGACAAAACTGAGTTTAGATTGCAGGCATTCTGAATTCCTTTATGTAACAAAGCCAAGAATGTCATCATGAGTGTGAACATAATGACACAAAATGGGGCTCTGATTTTGAACATAATATTTCTGACTTTCTTCTCACTCCATTCAAGGTAACCACAGAAGATGTTTCCTGGAATGAATCAATAAGTGAAACAAATCACTCCATGGTGACTGAGTTCATTTTTCTGGGACTCTCCAATTCTCAGGAACTCCAGATTTTCCTATTTGTATTCTTTTTTGTATTCTACATAGGAACTGTGTTTGGAAATCTTCTTATTGTCCTAACTGTGGCTTCTAACTCCCACCTTCACTCCCCCATGTACTTCCTGCTGGCCAACCTCTCACTCGCTGACCTGTGTCTGTCTTCAGTCACAGCCCCCAAGATGATTGCTGATTTTTTCAGTAAATGTAAGGTCATCTCGTTCAAGGGCTGCCTTGCTCAGATATTTCTGCTTCATTTCTTTGGTGGGAGTGAGTTGGTGATCCTTATAGCCATGGCCTTTGACAGATATGTAGCAATCTGTAAACCCCTTCGCTACACCACAATTATGCGTGGCACTGTATGTGTTGGCTTTGTGGCTGCTGCGTGGGGAACTGGCTTCCTCCACTCAGTGAGCCAGTCGGCCTTTGCAGTGAACTTACCTTTCTGTGGTCCCAATGAGGTAGATAGCTTTTACTGTGACCTTCCTAGGGTCATCACACTTGCCTGCACAGATACCTATACGTTGGATATCATGGTCATTGCTAACAGTGGTGTGCTCACTGTGTGTTCCTTTTTTCTCCTAACCATCTCATACACTGTCATCTTAGTGACCATCCAGCATCTCCCTTCAGAGAGGTCATCCAAGGCTCTGTCTACTTTAACTGCTCATATCACAGTAGTTCTTTTGTTCTTCGGACCATGTATCTTCATCTATGCCTGGCCATTCCCCATCAAGTCATTAGATAAATTCCTTGCTGTTTTTTATTCTGTGGTCACTCCTTTCTTGAACCCAATTATATACACACTGAGGAACAAAGACATGAAGACCGCAATGAGACGGCTGAGAAAATGGGATACCAATTCTAGGATAAAGTCTTAGATCTCTTATAAAATTAATCGGTAAGATTAATCTTATATAATGACATATCATATAGAATCAGTAAGTTATTTAGAAAATCTAATGAAAAATGATATCTTCTATTTTATATTCCTTATAAACTGTCAAAGAATAGTCACATACACAGCCTCATTTTATTCTTTGACAATCTTGTTATATTTTTGAATACAGAGGCAAACTTAACATTTTACTTTGAAAATATGATCTAATTCTCCTAACAATTAAAGGCATAAATATGTTAGCATTTGTACACTCTTGCACCTTCTTAGATGGTCCTGAGGGTAAAACAGAGAAAGGTAGAAACTAGGTTGACTTAGGATTTTTTCTAAATTTCTATTTGGCTCATTTTCCCTAAAAACATCAAGAAGCAACTGCTATACATCTAATTTTAAAAAAATGCTTATGATAATGATATATATGTCAACTTTTAAGAGGTTTAAAAAAGAAAATTTCTCCCATTATAACAGTTTAACTACTATCATTGTAACAACACATAATCCATGAGTGTATTATTAAGAAAGACAGGAAGAGGGGCTTCCCTAGTACATCTAAGGTGAAGAGTCCGTCTGTCAATGCAGGGTACATGGGTTCTCTTCTTGGTCCGGGAGGATCCCATATGCCGTGGGACAGCTAAACCCATGTTCCACAGCTACTGAGCCTGTGTTCTAGAGCCCATGACCTGCAACTACTGAGCCCACAGGCTACAAGTACTGAAGCCCATGCCTAAAGTGCATGCTCCACTACAAGAGAAACCACTGCAATGAGAAGCCTGCTCACAGCAGGGGCAGCCCCTGCTCACCACAACTAGGGAAAAATCCAGATGCAGCAACAAAGACCCAGCACAGTCATAAATAAATAAATAAATAAATCTTATTTTAAAAAATGATAGCAAAAGCGAGTCTGCCAATATAAAACTTGTCTTGTAGGCACATGCCATCCTGTGGTATACAACAGCCCATAGCAATAAAAGCATTTAGAGAGATTCGAGTCTCTCAACATGTTGGCACACTGTGTATCATTTGGATTCATCCTTGTCACTTTTCATGGTTAGCTTTCACAAGCACAGGCTTTGAAGTCAAAAATACATGGGTTCAACTTTACCTGTCCCATACTAATCATGACTTTAAGCATTAGCCCAGTTGGTAAAGAAGTCACCTGCAGTGGAGGAGACCCTGGTTCGACTCCTTGGTCAGGAAGATCTGCTGGAGTAGGGATAGGCTACCCACTCCAATATTCTTGGACTTCCCTTGTGGCTCACCTGATAAACAATCCACCTGCAATGAAGGAGACCTGGGTTCAATTCCTTGGTTGGGAAGATCTCCTGGAGAAGGGAATGTCTACCCACTCCAGTATTCTTGCCTAGAGAATTCCATGGACTATACCCATGGGGTCACAAAAGAGTTGGACATGACTGAACGACTTTCACTTTCACTTTCAAGTTTATTTCCCATGGATTACTATCCAGAAGAATTGCTGGGTTATATAGTAGCTAAATGTTCAATCTTGGAAAAACTTCCATGCTATTTTCTATAATGTCTATGCCAACTTACATATCCATCAACAGTGTAACAGGATTTCCTTTTCTTCACATTGTTTACACTTTCTTCACTAATCATACGCCTGCTGGCTATTTGTACATCTGCTTTGGAGAAATATCTATTCAGGTCTTTGCCCGATTTTAATCAGTTTTTTTTTTCTGTTTTGTTTTTAGCTATTGAGTTGAATGATTTTAACTCCTTATCAGAAATATGCTATAAAAATACTTTCTCCCATCCTGTAGTTGCCTTTTACTCTTTGCCTGTTTCCCTTATTATGCATAAGCTTTTTAGTTTTATGTGCTGTTGATTACAGTTAGCTAATTTTTTGAGAATTTTTGCATTTATATTTCTTCAGTAATATTAATATGTGGTTTTTGTTTCTTGCAGTGTCCTTATCCAGCTTTAGTATCGGGGTAATTCTGGATCTATAAGTTTAGGAGCATGCATTCCCTCTTCTTCATTTTTTTGAGAGTTTAAGAAGATTGGCATTAATACTTTAAATTTGGGTAGACTTTACCAATGAAAACAATCTAACCCTGCAGTTTTTATTAAAATGCAGCAAAACTAGAAGCTGGAAATAAAGTTGAGAAATGAAGAAAAATTTTAAAATTTAGAAACCTGTACTTAAAAAATACTAGGATGCAAGTGGAAATACAGAGAAAAAAGCAAATTTTCTAAATAGTGATAATAAAGCAGTACATACAAAGATAAATGAGATATAGTTAAAGCAGTGATAAGAGAAAACTCACATATATATGAGAAAACCCATATGTATATGAGAAAAATTCATATACACATAGCATGTATATGATAAGAATCATATGCACACACATTGATGAAAAATGAAAGAATTAAAGAAATGAGTTAAATTGCCACCTCAAATTAAAAAAAAATCAGAAGAGAAACAAAAAGAAAACATAAGAAAGAAAACAAGCAAAAATAAAAATTAATAAAATAAAGAACCAAAAATGTATCAAATTTGTAAATCAAAAATCTTGTTTTAAACAAATATACAAATTAAACAGTCCATTAGATAGTTTCATAAAAGATAAGAAGAGATAAAGAACGAAAGTAGTTAATAAATAGTAAGAGAAAATAATGATTAAAAATCAGCAACTAAAGGTCACTAAAAACAATGCTGTACACATCGATATAAATAAATTATAATACGTAAAAATGCTAATTTCCATAGAACTAATAAGGAAATTTATCAAGGAATTATAACACACAAATATCACATACATACACACACACCAGGTTTAAATGGTTCCACAGATTATTCTACAAAACATTTAGAAATCATATGTGCTGTGTCTTGTGCTTAGTCACTCAGTCATGTCCAACTCTTTGTGACCCCATGGACTGTAAGCCTGCCAGGCTTTTCTGTCCAGGGGGACTCTCCAGGCAAGAATACTAGAGTGGGTTGCCATGTCCTCCTCCAAGGGATCTTTCCAACCCAGGGATCAAACCCAGGTCTCCCATGTTGCAGGCAAATTCTTTACCATCTGAGCCACCAGGGAAGCCCATGAATCCTAGAAGAGGTAGCCTATCCCTTCTCCAGGTGATGGTCCCAATCCAGGAATCAAACCAAGGTCTCCTGGATTGCAGGCAGATTCAGATAGTCTCACTGAAAACAAATTGTTCCAAAGAATAGAAAAATGAAAATTGCTTCCAATTTTTTCATGAAACACCAAAAGTTGTACCCAAATTAAAGAAAAATAGTACAAGAGCAATCATTATCAACCAGTTTACTCATGAATATTGCAGTCAAAATTCTGTATATAATATTAGTACAGTAGATTTCCTTTCTTATACCATACACAAGAATCAACTGCTAATAGATCTGAGATACAAATGCAAAACTTAAAGATATACAAACACAAGTACAAAATATGAGTAAATTCCTAAAACTCCTAAATATAATGGAAATCTTTCTATGACAGTAAATACAGATGAGATTTTTAATGATAAATTATAATAACAAAGTCTGCAATCTGAAATATTTTTAAAAACAAATGCAAGTTCAGGATACAGTAGACAAACTGGGAGTAAACATTACAACATATATCACAGATAATGAATTAATATTACTAAATGCAGAAAGAACTCTTAAAATTGAAAGAGAAAGACCAGACATCTGATAGATGAAAAACAGGGGTAAGGGGGAGTGACTTCAGAGTAAATGGCAGAAGAGGTAGCTCCAAGGACCTATTACTCTATAGAAACACTGAAATTTTAAGCAAAAAATTATTAGAATCAACATTTTCTGAATTCTGGAAAGTAGTCAGAAGCTCATAGCCAATAAGTAAATACTGAATAAAGAAAAAGGCAACTTAAAATGATAGAATAGATTTGTGGCATTTTTATTTGCCCTTTCATCATACTCTTTACTAGCTTAGCATTTTTTGTGAAGATGATGGCCCATAGCTGAATGAGATTACAGTCTTTGACTCCAGAGGGAGCAGAAGAGACCTTAATTTAAAAGAACTGTGTTTTCTTTTTCTAATCTGTCTGAAAGCCACTTAAAAAAAAATTATGTAAACCTTTTAAATTTGTTTCACCTAATTCAGAAATCACTCAAGGTAGAAGAGGGGCAGGAATTCTTCAAAAACATTGTAAGGCAAATGAAAAACCCATAGGCATCTGGGACAATTGAGTCCATCCTTAAAAGCCTGGGAGGAAAAAGTAGGACCTGGGTTTTTTGGAAATGAAGGTAGTCAAAGCAACACCTTTATATTGGGGAATTCAAAAAGACTGATGGCTCAGATGGTAAAGAATCCACCTGCAATGCAGGAGACCAGGGTTTGATCCTGGGCTGGGAAGATCCCTTGGAGAAGGGAAGTATATCCACTCAAATACTTTTGCCTGGAGAATTCCGTGGATATAGGAGCCTGGAAGGATATAACCCATGAAGTCACAAAGAGTCAGACATGACTGAATGACTAACACTTTATACATGTCAGAGCAAAACACATATTCAGAAAATACCGGGAAGAGTCTCAAATTTTAGCTCTGGCTACCTTCTCATGCAAATAGAAATTAAGGATAAGGCAGAGTTTTATATAACCCAAATATTGGAGGAATGCCTCAGCAAACTATCAACCAAGAAAGACTGAAAGTATTTTCTTACTTTTCTTATTTTCTGTTGTTTTTTCTTGGCTCTTGGTGTTCAAAACATCACTAGCTGAACATAAACTAAAGATATAGACACTTTAGAGAACAAACATAACAAAGAATACAGAAGGTACAAAATAGTCTTCTGCTCCTGCTGCTGCTAGGTTGCTTCAGTTGTGTCCGACTCTGTGCGACCCCATAGATGGCAGCCCACCAGGCTCCCCCATCCCTGGGATTCTCCAGGCAAGCACACAGGAGTGGGTTGCCATTTCCTTCTCCAGTGCATGAAAGTGAAAATGAATTCACTCAGTCGTGTACGACTCTTAGCGACCCCATGGACTGCAGCCCACCAGGTTCCTCCATCCATGGGATTTTCCAGGCAAGAGTACTGGAGTGGGGTGCCACTGCCTTCTCCACAAAATAGTCTAAACAATCCCAGATGAATCCTACAGAAATTAACAAAAATAAACCTTGAGGAGGGGAAAGAATCTGATTTCCAAGTTACTGAATTATAATATCCAGAAGATCTAATTTAAAAAATAAGAAGCCTACAAAATAAAAAGTATGTTCCATGAATGATGAAATAAACAGACACTATCTCTGAGGAAGCAAAACATTTGACTTACTAGATTAAGACTTTAAACAAATGGTTTTAAATGAAAACTAAGAGAATAATAGATCACATCAGGATTATCAGTAAAGATATAAAAATTATAAAAAGGAGCCAAAAAGTATAATGCAGCTTCCCAGGTGGCACTAGTGGTAAAGAATCTGCCTGCCAATGCAGGAGATGCAAAAGACACAAGTTTGATCCCTGGTTTGGGAAGATTCCCTAGAGTGGGGAATGGCTACCCACTCCAGTATCCTTGCCTGGAGAATTTCATGGACAGAGGAGTCTGGCGGTCTACAGTCCATGGGGCCACAAAGAGATGGACATGACTGAGCACACACACAAAAAGTACAATAAATGAAACAAAAGGTGCTGGGACAACTAGATATTCAATTGCCCAGAAAAATGAAGTTGAACACCTACCTCACACCACATACAAAACTTAATTCAAATTGTATCAATGGCTTAAATATAAGACTAATACCATACAACTCCTAGAAGAGAACACAGGAATAAATCATGGCCTTGTACAGACACTGACTTCCTAGATATGAAACGAAAAGCAAACAAAAAAAAAAGAAAGCAAAGAAAAGAAAAAAGAGATTTGACTTCAAAATTATAAACTTTTTATAATAAGAACATTATCAGTTAAATCGACAACCTAGAAAAGAGGGAAAGTATTTATCTCTGATAAACATCTGGTATCCAAAATATATAAAAGAACTTACAATGCGCTTTAAGCCAACTTTTTCACTCTCCTCTTTCACTTTCATCAAGAAGATCTTTAGTTCCTCTTCACTTTCTGCCATAAGGGTGGTGTTGTCTGCATATCTGAGGTTATTGATATTTCTCCCAGCAATCTTGATTCTAGCTTGTGCTTCCTCCAGCCCAGCATTTCTCATGATGTACGCTGCATATAAGTTAAATAAGCGGGGTGACAATATACAGCCTTGACATGCTCCTTTTCCTATTTGGAACCAGTCTGTTGTTCCATGTCCATGTTGCTTCCTGAACTGAATACAGGTTTCTCAAGAGACAGGTCAGATGGTCTGGTATTCCCATCTCTTTAAGAATTTTCCACAGTTTATTGTGACCCACACAGTCAAAGGCTTTGACATGGTCAGTAAAGCAGCAGTATTATCAACAGCCAAAAAATAGAAATTATCCAAACATCCATTAGCGGATGAATAGGTAAATAGTGATATACCCATACAATAGAATATTACTCAACTATAAAAGGAGAAGGCAATGGCAACCCACTCCAGTACTCTTGCCTGGAAAATCCCATGGACGGAGGAGCCTGGTAAGCTGCAGTCCATGGGGTCGCTAAGAGTTGGTCTTGACTGAGCAGCTTCACTTCACTTTTCACTTTCATGCATTGGAGAAGGAAATGGCAACCCACTCCAGTGTTCTTGCCTGGAAAATCCCAGGGACAGGGGAGCCTGGTGGGCTGCCGTCTATGGGGTCACACAGAGTCGGACACGGCTGAAGCGACTTGGCAGCAGCAGCAGCAACCATGAAAAGGAATAAAGCAGTGATAAGTGCTACATGCAAATGAACCTCAAATAACATGGTGAGCGAAAGAAGCTGTATATGAAAGATTACATACTGAAGGAAGATGGCCAAGATGGCAGAATAGGAAGACCCTGAGCTTACCTCATCCTAGGAGCACCGCAAAAGTACAACTACTTACAGAAGAGCTATGGATGAGAATGATCTGAAGACTAGCAGAAAAGATTTTTTACACATCTAAATAAAGATTAAACCACAATGAGACAGGAGGGGCAGAGATGCAGTAGAAGTAAGACCCACACATACAGGTAGGCAGCCTACAAATGAAAGGGTAACCATAACTGCAAAGGTTCTCCCAAATAATGAGACATCTCAGCATAATATCAAATTCCCCATTCAGGGGTACTACACCACAAAGATGAGCTCCAAGATCATCAGGCTTTGAAGGTGGGCAGGGTTTATACATGGGATAGCCAGAGGACTGTGGGAAACTGAGGTCCTGTTCTTAAGGGGTACATGCAAAATATCACATGCTCTGAGTAGAAGCAACGACTGAAAAGCAGCCTGAGTCAGATTCCACTGACTGATCTTGTAGAAGTCTCCCAGAGAGACAGAAAACTGATGGGACTCCCCCTAGATACACAGATGCTGGTGACAGCCATTTCTGGGAGCTTATTTTATCACAAGGTCACTGGTGGTAGAAAGCCCTCCATCTAGACTACCTGCCCACCAGCCCATTAGCACACCAGCACTAGCCCCAGGACACTCCAGATAAATTGTACCAGGAAACCACCTTTTCCTCCAAGTCCCTGCACAAGGCAGAATTGAGTAACCATCCCAGGGACCAGTCCTACTCACCAGTGCACCCACAGTACTAGCCCTACCACAACAGTAAGGCCTGTTACTGTTTTATGATCATATAGTAAGGCTTGCTACTGCTTTATAGTCATATAGTTGAGATCATATGACTCTGGTGACCAGAGGGATGCTATGTGCACCATAGGATATCTCCTACACAAGGCCACTTCTCCAAGATGCTACCTAACATATACAAATAAGCACAGAGAATTAGATAAAATGAGGTGATCAAAAAAATGTCCCAAATGAAGGAACAAGATAAAACTACAGAGGAAAACTAATTGAAGTAGAGATAAGCAATCTCTCAATAAAGATTACAAGATAAAGACCACAAGATACTCAACAAAAATGGTTGAAGAGTGGATAAACACAGGGAAAAAGGTTAACAAAGAATTAGAATATATAAAGAATCCAAAAGAGCTAAAGAAGAGAATAATCCAAGTAAAAAAAACAAAAATATTAGAAGGTATAAACTGTAGATTAGATAATACAGAGGAACAGAACTGGAAGACAGAATAGTGAGAAAAAAACAACTCAATCTAAACAGGGAAAATAGCTTTTTAAAACTGGAGACAGTTTAAGACACTTCTGGGACAACATCAGATATACTAACATTTGCATTAAAGAGGTCCTAGAAGAAGAGAGAAAGAAAGGAGCAGGGAACTTATTGGATAAGACCTGAAAACTTCCCTAACATGAGAAAGGAAGTAGTCATCCAAATTCAGAGAGTCCCAATCAAGAACAACCCAAAAGAATCAAATCAATACACATTGTAATTTAAATGGTAAAATAAAAGTTGAAGGAAGAATAGTAGAAGCAGTAAGGAAAATGTAACTCTATATATTCAGTATAACAGAACTCTCATAAGACTGTCAGCTGATTTTTAAGCAGAAACTTTGCAGTTCAGGAGGAAATACAGAATACATTTAAAGTGATTAAAGGAAAAACTCTGCAATCTATAGTCTACACAACAAGGCTATCATTTGTTTTTGTTTGTTTGTTTGTTTATATTATTTACCTCTTTGTGATATGTCTTTTTTTTTTTTTTTTTTTAGGCTATCATTTGGATTTGAAGGATAGTTTTACAGACAGGCAAAAGCCATAAGAGGTAACCATCACTAAACCAACCTCACAAGGTTAAAGGGACTTCTTTAAGCGGAAGATAACACAATTAGAAATGTGAAAAGTTACAAAGGAAAAAGCTCATCGGCAAAAGCAAACACAGAAAAAGTGGTAGATCAAACACTTATAAACGTAGTATGAAAGTTAAAAAGTAAGTAGAAAAAGCACTTTCATCCACAGTTAGAAGTTAAAGAATGCACCAAACAAAGAGATGTAAAATACAGTATTAAAAACATTAAATGTCAGAGGAGTTAGAATGCTTTGGAATTTCAGTGGTCAGGAATTTTACTATATAAAGTTTTATATATAAATATTTATATTTATATATATTAAAACATATAACTACTTAAAGTTATATAAAATTTTTAGGTAACAATTAGCCAAAAATCTGTAACAGATATACACATAAAAAAGCAGAAGGGAATCCAAATATATTAAAGGTAGTTATCAAAGCACAAGGGGAAAAAGCAAAAGAAGAAGAGAATACAAAAGTGAAAAACAACCCCAAAAGAATTAACAAAATGGCAATTAATACATACCTATCAATAATTCTATAAATGTATACAGACTAGATGCTTCAATCAAAAGATAGTGGCTGAATGGATAAAAAAATCAAGACACATACATAATGCCCACAAGATTTGATCTCAAGACACATACAAACTGAAAGTGAGGTGATGGAAAAGGTATTCCATACAAATGGAAATGAAAAGAAACCTGGGATAGCAACTCCTATCAGACAAAATACACTTTAAAACAGGAAACAAAAAAAGACATTACATAATGATGAGGGTCAATCTAACTAGTTAAAAAACAAAGGGACTTCCTTGGCAACCCAGTGGTTAAGACTTTGCCTCACAATACCGGGGTGCCTGTTCAATCTCTGATCAAGGAGCTAAGATCCCACATGCCTCGCAGCCAAAAACCAAAACATAAAACAGAAGCAATATTGTAACAAATTCAAAAAAGACTTTTAAAATAGTCCACATCAAAAAATCTAAATTTAAAAAAAAATGTTAAAGTTTAATAATAATCATAAATATATATACACCTAACATAGAAGCGCCTAACTGCTAAAGCAAATGTTAAAAAACATGAAGGTAGAAACTGATAGTAACAAAATAATAGTAAGAGACTTCAGTATCCCATTTACATCATTGGACAGATCATCCAGACAGAAAATCAATAAGGAAACACTAATCCTAAAAGACAAGTTTGATCAGCTGAACTTAACAGATATAGAGAGAGCATTCCTACATATCAACCAAATATATATTATTTTCAAGGGTGCAGGGAACATTCTTCAGGACAGATCACATGCTAGGCCACAAAAGTTTCAGTAAATTTAAGAAGATTAAAATCATATTAAGCATCTTTCTCATCACAATGCCATAAATAAGAATGGAAATCAGCTAGAGAAAAACTTCAAAAAAAAAAAAATACAAACACATGGAGGCTAAACAATATTCTACTAAACAACCAATAGGTCACTAAAGATATCAGAGAGGAAATAAGAAAATACTTTGAGAAAATTAAAAATGGTTAAAACAATGATCCAAAATCTACGGGACATAGCAAAATCAGTTCAAAGAAGGAAGTTTTGTATTAATACAAACCTACTTCAGGAGACAAGAAAAAATAATCAGCCCAACTTTAAACCTAAAGGGCCTAAGAAAAGAAAACAAAGCACAAAGTTAGTAGAAGAAAGAAAATAAAGATCAGAGTGGAAATAAATAGAAACTAAAAAAAAAAAAAAAACAATAAAAACATCAATGAAGTTAAGAGCAGAGTTTTTTTTAAAGATAATAAAACTGGTAAGCCTTTAGCTAGACTAATAAAGAAATAAAAGAGAGAAATAAGAGAACTTAAAACTGACACCACAAAATACAAAGTTTCGTATGAAGTACTGTGAACAATTATATGCCAATTAAATGGATAACCTAGAACAAACTGACAAATTACTAAAAACGTACACTTTCACAGTACTGAATTCAGGAAGAAATACAAAATATGCATGTATCAGTTGCCAGTAATAAAATTGCTTCGGTTAAAAAAAGAAAGAAAAACTCAAAACTAACAAAAGTCCAGGATCAGATCTTCACAGGTAAATTCTACCTGACATTTAAAGAAGAAATACATGTCAATATATGGCAAAACCAACACAATAAAGTAAAGAAAATTTTAAAAAAATAAAGAAAGAAGAAATAACACCTATCCTTCTTTAGCTATTCCAAAAAATTGAATATGAAAGAATGCTTTGGAACTCATTCAAGGGGTCATCAAAACCAAAACCAGACAAAGATAATATAAAAAAAGAAAATGCAAGCCAATATCTTGCATGAAAATAGATGCAAAAATCCTCAGCAAACTGAGACTATTAGCAAACTGAATTCCACAGAAATTAAAAGAATCATATACCATAGCCATGTGGGTTTACTCCACAGATGAAAGAATGAATCATTACTTACAAATTTCTATGACACACTACATTAAGAAACTGAAGAATAAAAATCATATGAATATCCCAATAGAGGCAGACAAAAATTTTGACAAAATTCAACATCCATTATAATAAAACCCTCAATGGAGTGTGTAATGAGGCAACACATTTCAACATAATAAAGGCCATTTAAGACAAACCATGGGGTTCCCTGGTAGCTCAGCTGGTAAAGAATCTGCCTGCAATGCAGGAGACACTGGTTCAATTCCTGGGTCAGGAATATACCCTGGAGAAGGTATAGGCTACCCACTCCAGTCTTAGGCTTCCCTAGTGGCTCAGATTGTAAAGAATCTGCCTGTAATGAGGGAGACCTGGGTTCTATCCCTGGGTTGGAAAGATCCCCTGGAGGAGGGCATGGCCACCCACTCCACTATTCTTGCCTGGAGAATCCCCATGAACAGAGAAGCCTGGCAGGCTACAGTCCATGAGGTTACAAAGAGTTGGACACAACTGAGTGACTGTGCACAGTACAGCACATGACAAACCTACAGCCAGCATCATACTCAATGATAAAAAAACTATTTGCTCTAAGATTAGGATCTAGGCAAGAATTCCAATTCTCACCACTTTTATTCAGTATAATATTGGAAGTCCTAGCCACGGCAATTAGAAAACAAATAAGAGGTGTCCAAATTGGAAAGGAAGAAGTTAAACTGTCACTCTTTACAGATAACATGATACCATATATATAAAACCCAAAGTCTCCACCAAAAACCTATTAGACCTAATAAATAAATTCAGAAAGTTTGTAGGATACAACATTAATATACAGAAATCTGTTGCTTTCCTATACACTAATAATGAACTATCAGAAAGACAAAACCAAAATAACCCCATTTTATATTGCATCAAAAAGAATAACATACCTAGGAATAAACTTAACCAAGGCAGTTAAAGACCTGTACTCTGAAAACTATAAAACACTAGTGAAGGAAATTGAATAGTAATATGGATAGTGATAAGGATAGTGAATGATACAAAAAAATGGAAAGATACCCCATGCTCTTGGACTGAAAGAATAAGAGGGTTAAAAGTTCATACTATGAAAAGAAATCTACAGATTTAATGCAATCCCTATCAAAATACCCAAGACATTTTTTACAGAATTAGAAAAAATAATTCTTAAATTTATATGGAATCACAAAATACCCAAACTGCCAAAGCAATCTTGAGGGGAAAAAAACTGGAGGTATCACACTCCTGACTTCAAGCTATACTACAAATTTACGTAATCAAAACAACATGGTTATCAGTACAAAAACAGACACATAGCCTAATGAAATAGTCAATAGTCAATGAAATAGCCTAAGGGCTCAGAAATAAACCATGCACTATGATCAATTAATTGATAACAAATGAAGCACAGAATGCAGTAAATTGTCAGAAAGGTCAAGTATTTCATCAAATAAAGCATAACAAAGAGGAAAAGATTGGTGGGAAATATCTCTATTAGAAGATATTAGAAAGATATGTCAAGTGACATGTAAAGTGAAAAAACCTGGGTAAGACAATAGAATGTGAGCACATTTCAAAAATAAAGCTATAAAAAATGTAAGGTATAAAAAATGTAACAGAACCATTGTTACTTTTGAGGGGAAAGATGGTTGTAATTTTTATGAGTCATAGAGAAGATTTCTGAGATGGGGTAGCTGGGAGTTCTATATTCTGACTTGAGTGATAATTACTTTATAAAAATTGATTAAGCAATGAACTTGTTTAGTGCGATTCTCTGCATTGCTTTATTTTGAAACTCAAAGATAGAAAATAAAATCAAAAATTGAAGCAAGGTGAATGAGTGACAGCACAAAACCTAACCAACTTTGTCTGGAGACCTATCTTCAACTACCATTGACTCTAGTGAGTTTATGCATGTTTTTAATACTTAAACACAATAAGCATGGGAAATTTTGTTCCGCTGTTGCAATGCATAAGGCAACTTTATCTTCAGGGAGTCAGACCTACTCAGAAAGTTGTTGCATAATTCTCCCCTGTGCAAAGAGTGACATAAAATGCTACTATGGTAAAGGCAGTTAATTAACAGCACTAATTGTGCTTGGGAAGTGACCAAGTAGAATTTCAAAGGTTTGGTATTGCCATCCAGAAATCAGTCTATTATGAGGACTGTCTCCTAGAATCATTTTGGTTTTCCCAGGGTAATTAAGGAAAAAGTGGTTAATGGGTCACTTGGGATTGACATCTCTTTCTGTAAATTACTATTCCCTTCCCTTACTAGGATTTTTTTTTTTTTTCTGGTCATGGAGCCAAAGACAGCCTTTGAACAGTAATTGAATAAAAACAATAGGGAAGGAAAATTGCATCAACAATTACAGCACTAATCCTAAACCTTTGTATGCCTTCATTTACAGTAAGCCAAGGAGGTTTTGGCAGATCAACCTCATTTTGCTAGATTTGAGTCTAAGTTTGTGGTCAATCAAATAAACTATTACAGTGATCTTCAGCCATCTGAACTAACACTTTGAATACAGAATCATTATATAGTGCAGTAATATCACTAAATATAACCTGATTCAAAATTATATTACTTTGATACTGTTCCAACACCCTTAGGATACATTCCCATACATATGATCCAGATTTCTATTGATATACATATGGTAAAGACTGGAAGAACTTAAGGATTCAGTTTTCCTAGTTTATTGGGATTTACCAATATTTCCCATCTTGATTTTCAAGACTTTACCTCTTCCCAGTCGACTCCATAACTTTAATAAGAGACAGTATGAGATTGTGAATTCATTTGCCTTTAAGTCAGCAACCCACCTATTAGAATTTTTCCCTTAGATGACATGAAAATGCAGCTACAAAAGATAAGTTTATTTTAGAACAGTCAGAGAGACTTTCTGAGACTTCCCAGGTGGCTCAGGGGTAAAGAATCTACTGCTAAAGCAGGAGATGCAGGTTTCATCTCTGGGTCAGAAAGATCCTCTGAAGGAGGAAATGGCAACCCACCCCAGACTGTTGCCAGGATAATCCCATGGACAGAAGAGCCTGGTGAGCTACAATCCATGGGGTTTCCAAAAGTCAGACGTGACTAAAGTGACTGAGCAGAGGCTTTCTGGTTCTTTACTTGGTCTTGAGATGGGAATTAAAAGCCTTAAACTCATTATTTTCTTTCCCCAAGATATTCAGTACACTTACAAATTCATTATACTCCTTATTTTTACTAAACTATTCTGCAACAGCAATTAGTTGATCATCCAAAGCTTGTTCTCAATGCACACCTGACTGCCAAGTGTCTACACATGAAAACTGACGTAACTGTTTTGCCACTGTATGCTAAAGACTATCAGTATCCCCTTTAACTGCTGACAACGGGTTCAGTAATACTTTTAAATCTAATCTAATCAGGAAACTAATTTCAGATAACACAAATCCAACATAGATAATACATTCTTTCTTAAGATAAAATGGACATATAACATTCTATTAGTCTCACATATAGAACATGATGATTCCATATTTGCATATACTGCAAAATGACCACCACAATACATTTTAACATCCACCACTACATATTTTTCCTTTTTTTTAAATATATTATTTATTTATTTACAGCTGCACTAGGCTTTCATTGCTGCACAAAGGCTTTCTCTAGCAGTGGCGTGTGGGCTTCTCACTGCAGTGGGTTTTCTTCAATGCTCTCAGTGGCAGAGCACAGACTCTAGGGCGTGTGGGCTTCTGTAGCTGTGGCACTCAGGCTCAGCAGTTGTTTTGCATGGGCTCTAGAGTGAGTAGGTTTCAGTAGTTGTGGCTCAGTAGCACAGGCTTAGTTGCTCTGCAGCATGTGAAATTCTCCCAGACCAGGGATTGAACTCATGTCCTCATGGGCAGGAGAATACTTAACCACTGGACCACCAGGGGAGTCCACAATTTTCTTCTTCTGAGGAGAGCTTTTGAGATGTACTCTCTTAGCAACTTATAATTTTACAATATTATTAACTACAGTCACCATGCTATTCATTATATCCTGGAAGTTATTTATTTTATAATTGAAAGGTCTTTTTTTTATTTTATGCATTTACTCTGGATGTTACACAATTTGATACAAACACAGATGACGTTCTAAGACCTTTTGCCAGAACTGTTCAAGAACAGCATCATTTGAGATGGTGGAAGGTGATTTAGAAACACCTGGGTTGAGTATTTCTATCCATGCCTTAAATCCTAAAAGCTTTACAGTTTTTATAGTCCTTTGGGGGAAAGACAGGAACTACATTAACACTTGTTAGTGTAACAGTTAATGCATTTCTGAGAAAGACTTTGTAAAAATTTTGAAAATTAGAATGTCCATATTTTTGATGACCATCACCCATTTTGCCTACCCTCTGCCTCTGAGAATCAGCAATTTGTTTTCTGTATCTATGAGTTTGTTCTGGGTTTAGATTTTGTTCTTGTTGTTGTTTGGGGTTTTGTTTGGGGGTGTTGTTTTTAGATTCCACTATAAGTGAGATTATATTGTCTTTCACTGACTTAGTTCTTTCATTCTCTTTCATTGTCTTAGTTCACCTAGCATAATGTCCTCAAGGTCCATCCAAGTTATCACAAATGGCAAGATTTCCTTTAAATGGCCAAATAACTTTCCATTGTGTGTGTGTGTATGCCATATTTTCTTTATCTAGCCATCTATCAGTGGATACTTAGGTTGCTTTAATATCTTAGCTATTGTAAATTGTGCACATATCTTTTTAAATTATTTTAAAGTTTTTATTTCCTTTGGATAAATACTCTGAAGTAGAATTGCTGGATTACATAATAGTTCTATTTTAAAACTTTTAAGGAACCTCCACACTGCTTTCCACAGTGGCTGAACCAATATACATTCCCACCAAAAATACACAAATATCCCCATTTCTCCACATTTCCACCATCTCTTGACTTTTTGATGATAGCTATTCTAATAGATGTAAGGTAATATCTCATTATGAGTTTGATTTGTTTTTCCCTGATTATTGATTCTGAGCACATTTTCAAGTATTTATTAGCCATCTTGGTGTCTCCTTTGGAAAAATGTTTGTTCAGATCCTCTGCTCAGTTTTAATTAGATTGTTTGGGTTTTTCTACTGAATTCTGTCAGTTCCTTACATATTTAAGATATTGACAACCTGTCAGTTACATAAATTACAAACATTTTCTCCCATTCCAGAGTTTATTTTTTTAATGTTTTTCTTTTCCTGTAAAGAAGATTTTTAGTTTTATGTTGTTCCATTTAATTTTGCTTTTGTTGCTTGTATTGTTTGTGTCATATCCAGAAAACTGCTGCCAAAACCCATGTCAAGAACCTTCTACTCTTTGTTCTCTTCTAATAATTTTAGAGTTTAAGTCTTTAATTTTGAGTTAATTTCAGTAAGTGGTATAATACAAGGATCCAATATCATATTTCTGCATATTTTTTAATGGTTCTCCAGTTTTTCCAGTACCATTTGTTAAAGTGATTTTAAATAGTTTGCTTTATTGAGTTTACCCGAAGCTACCATATACAGAATAGGGCTGATCAGCCAGAAACTTTTTGGTTTACTATAAAAGAATGTAATCAGAGTCTACAGAGACTGCAAGGCTGCTCACTCATCTCCAACCATGTTCCGCATAAAAAACCCAGATGAAACTCCCTTGATCAAGGCTGTAAGAAATAAATTTGTGAAAGGAGTCCTAACATTTTGGAAAAGCTCTATGACTGCTATTTGCTGTAGGCTAGGAAGGATAATGCTGCCTTTGGACGTCAGTCCCTGAATTCAGTGGAGATGATGAGGTACTATGGGGACAGTGGCCAAGTGGCAGCATTCATAAATGCCAGACATAAAGTGTGTATAGGGACTGTAATACGCAACAGAATAAAAGCAGCAATTAAAATTGTGTGACCGACAAAACCTTTGGCATTAGATAATCAACCATGATGTCTCTAGAGCTTAAATAGGTAAGTAGCCTATTAAAGTCTTACTTGATTTGTTTGAGCAGAAAATCTCTGTCTGATTAACATAAATTTGCATTATACAAGAACAATAAAGACAGAGATTCACAGCATTTCAACAAGTTTTCAGACAAGCCAGTTACAAAAGCAAAGCCCACTGAATAAAGAGCAGACGGGGCAGGGGGGGGGGGGAGATGGGACGAGGAAGTATACTATAAATATTTCTCATAGCTTTCTTTGAAGTTACAATCATTTACCAAGATGACTGTACACTGAGGAAGGAAAAATAACCAGACTTTTAGAGAATTACTGGACACTGGCTTTGGATGGTCCACCAGTCAGAGAAGGGCCTGATAGAGATCAAATGGTGAACAAAATTTGCTTGGATCTGTCTCAGAATTGACCCCAGTGGTCCCCACCTCATTCTGTGGTTATTTCAAGAGCTCAAGTGTTCATCATTGAAAGAACATACTCAACAAATGGAAGAATCTCTATGTTGGTTCTCCACTACATGGGCTATGAGCTATTATAGTATCAGTGGCCTAATATAAGCCACTACATACCAAAGATTAAACTAGAAACATTACCAAATTCCTGGAGCAAGTTTGGAGATGACACCATCACAGACTTGAAAGATGGCAGAGATGGCGATTTCTACAATATCCTTATTCAGATCACTCATTTGCCTTGGAAGAAGACAAGAGGATCTTGGTGAAAGACAACCAAGTGATGATTTAATTACAGCTTCTGTTCCAATTGCATTTAACTGCCTTGAAACTCAGTTAAAGTGTTTCCTCCTACCTCTTAAAGTGAAGTCACTCAGTCGTGTCCGACTCTTTGTGACGCCATGGACTGAAGCCCTACC
Organism: Antilocapra americana; assembly: GCA_007570785.1. Classification (NCBI taxonomy): domain Eukaryota; kingdom Metazoa; phylum Chordata; class Mammalia; order Artiodactyla; family Antilocapridae; genus Antilocapra; species Antilocapra americana. The sequence continues at coordinate 6,148,267 of ML661889.1, read as the reverse complement.
AGGCTCCTCTGTCCATGGGATTTTCCAGGCGAGAACACTGGAGTGGGGTGCCAATTCCTTCTCCAGGAGATCTTCCCAACCGAGGGATTGAATCCGGGTCTCCCACATTGTAGGGAGACACTTTACCATCTGAGCTGATACCTAGTATGCAGCCATTAATCCAGCAATTCCTTTCTATACCTTTTTAGCAAAGATCATCATAACCAATTTGCTTTTAACAGCCAGAGCCAAATAAACCTCACTATCCTATTTCAAAGTACCACACAATTGCACTCATCTCACATGCTAGTAAAGTAATCCTCAAAATTCTCCAAGCCAGGCTTCAGCAATACTGAACTGTGAACTTCCAAATGTTCAAGCTGGTTTTAGAAAAGGCAGAGGAACCAGAGATCAAATTGCCAACATCCAATGGATCATCAAAAAATCAAGAGAGTTCCAGAAAAACATCTATTTCTGCTTTATTGACTATGCCAAAGTTTGACTGTGTGGATCACAATAAATTGTGGAAAATTATGAAAGAAATGGGAATACAAGACCACTATCTCTTGAGAAAGCTGTATGCAGGTCAGGAAGTAACAGAACTGGACATGGAACAACAGACTGGTTCCAAATACAAAAAGGAGTACGTCAAAGCTGTATATTGTCACCCTGCTTATTTAACTTATATGCAGAGTACATCATGAGAAACACTCAGCTGGAGGAAGCACAAGCTGGAATCAAGATTGCTGGGAGAAATATCAATAACCTCAGATATGCAGACAACACCACCCTTATGGCAGAAAGTGAAGAACTAAAGAGCCTCTTGATAAAGTGAAAGAGGGGAGTGAAAAAGTTGGCTTAAAGCTCAACATTCAGAAAACTAAGATCATGGCATCTGGTCCCATCACTTCATGGGAAATAGATGGGGAAACAGTGTCAGACTTTATTTTTTGGACTCCAAAATCACTGCAGATGGTGACTGCAGCCATGAAATTAAAAGATGCTTACTCCTTGGAAGGAAAGTTATGACCAACCAAGACAGAATATTAAAAAGCAGAAGCATTACTTCGTCAATGAAGGTCCATCTACTCAAGGTTATGGTTTTTCCAGTGGTCATGTATGGATGCGAGAGTTGGACTATAAAGAAAGCTGAGCATTGAAGAATTGATGCTTTTGAACTGTGGTGTTGGAGAAGATTCTTGAGAGTCCCTTGGACTGCAAGGAGATCCAACCAGTCCATCCTAAAGGAGATCAGTCCTGGGTGTTCATTGGAAGGACTGATGCTGAAGCTGAAACTCCAATACTTTGACCACCTGATATGAAGAGCCGACTCACTTGAAAAGACCCTGATGCTGAGAAAGATTGAGGGCAGGAGGAGAAGGGGATGACAGAGGATGAGATGGTTGGTTGGCATCCCTGTCTCAATGGACATGGGTGTGGGTGAACTCTGGGAGTTGGTGATGGACAGGAGGCCTGGCGTGCTGTGGTTCATGAGGTTCCAAAGAGTCAGACACGACTGAGTGACTGAAGTGAAACTGAACTGAACTGATCTTGTTCCAAGGTATACCAATATTCCAAGTCCTATGTTATTATCTAATCCACAAGGAACTTCATTGCTTTTCTATTCCAAAGACCATCACAATACCTTATTGTATTGCTAATATGTCAATTGAACTTGCTAAGCAGGAAGTTTCAATAGTAGCTATTCTAGATACCTTGGTAAGAAATATATGTAAGTCATAGTGAAGTGAAAGTTGCTCAGTTGTGTCTGATCCTTTGTGACCCCATAGACTATACAGTCTATGGAATTCTCCAGACCAGAATACTGGAATGGGTAGACTATACAGTCTATGGAATTCTCCAGACCAGAATACTGGAAAGATCTCCAGGGGATCTTTCCAACCCAGGAATTGAACCCAGGTCTCCGGCATTACAGGCGGATTCTTTACCAACTGAGCTATCAGGGAAGCTGATAAGTCAAGGGTGGAAAAGAAATCTCAAAAATATTCAGGGAGCTGACACTTTAGTAAAGTTTCTAAAGGTAGAGTAGTCTGGGAAGGTCAAGATATAAGAAGTGGACAACTTGCCACATTTTGTACCATTGTGTCTGCCACTAAGAACTAGGCACAATTTTCTGTGTCACTTAATATTTTGGAGGTAACATATACCTCGTTTTGATATGATATTCCATTCTAAGAATCAAGTAACCCAAAACATTTCCAGCTTTAATAAGGCCTAGATCACAGGTGGTTCTACCACTGCTCCAGCTTGCCTTAAAAGCTCCTCTGACAATGATCCAGGAAATATTATAAACCATCTATTATATATAGGAACATTAAATGATACATCTGTTAGGTCTTTATAGGTGAAATCACAATCCCATATCTTTAGACTTGGGAGCACACATATGCTATATACTATAGATCCTAAATCTGCTTTCAATTAAGAACTTCTGGCTTGCTTCTGGGCCTCAGTAGAGACTGCACACATGAACAAGTGTAACCAAGATGCTATGTAATCTGAGCTTCCCATCATGAACTTGGCATTGCAACCCACCAAGCTATAAAGTTGGATGTGCACAGCAGCATCCATTCAATACTATGGCTGAACACATCTTGAAAACATAGGTTCCTGAGAAAATTATCTAAATGCCCAGGACACAAACTCCTGCAACATTAATTCTCTCTGTACACATACCTAAAACTTTACAGAGAGTTTTCTCTGAAGCAGCTGAGAAAGAAAAAACAAATGGAACTTTTTTGTAGATGGTTCATCATAATTTGTAAGTACTTTGGCATTTACTGCACAATGATTTTTTTGTTTCATTGAACTGTCCCTTTTATCCACCATCAAAATATCTAACATCTCTGGGTCTCAGCACAAATACCAGTAGTATTTGTTGGTTGTCATTCTTATAACTGAAAACATCTTCACAACTAAAAACAAATTTAAGAAAGATTATATCCTAATAAAATAGTATTAGCTCTTTCACTAACCATAATCGTTAGCGTCCCACTAACTTGTTTTTCCCACCAGGAAAAGTCTAGTAGAGGTTATGTACTCTCACAAAGCATTCTTTCTATACTACTGAAAGACACTGGTACTGGCATTATGCTGCAAGATTCCAGTCCTAGTGTTAAAATAATCAAGCACCCATAAATCACCACCAGGGGGCAGACTACATTTTTCAGAGTTACCCTGTCAAGTTAAATAGGTTTGCTAACCCTGGTACTTCAGCCTGTAAGGAATCTGCCTGCAATGCAGGAGACCCCGGTTCAATTCCTGGGTCAGGAAGATCCACTGGAGAAGGGATAGGCTACCCACTCCAGTACTCTTCGGCTTCCCTAGTGGCTGAACTGGTTAAGAATCCACCCAGAATGCGAGAGACCTGGATTTGATCCGTGGATTGGGAAGATCCCCTTGAGAAGGGAAAGGCTGCCCACTTCAGTATTCTGGCCTGGAGAATTCCATGAACTGTATAGTCACAAAGAGTCAGACACAACTGAGCGGTTTTCACTTAATGGTCACTGGAAAGACTGATGCTGATGCAGATACTGAAGCTGAAGTTCCAATACTTTGGCTACCTAATGTGAAGAGGTGAATCATTAGAAAAGACCCTGATGCTGTGAAAGAAGGCGGGAGGAGAAGGGGACCATAGACAAAGAGATGGTTGGATGGCATCACTGACTCAATGCACATGAGTTTGAACATGCTCCGGAAGATGGTGAAGGACAGGGAAGCCTGGCATGCTGCAGTCCATGGGGTTGCAAAGAGTCAGACATGACTGAGAGACTGAACAACAACAAATGGTCATAAGCGTGCATGCTCAGTAGCTTAGCCATGTTTGCCTCTTTCCCTGGTGGCTCAGTGGTAAAGAACCTGCCTGCCAATGCAGAAGATGGGAGTTTAATGCCTTGGTCAGGAAGATCCCCTGCAAGAGGAAACGGCAACCTACTCCAGAATTCTTGCCTGGAAAAGCCCACAGACAGAGGAGACTGGCGGGCTCTGGTCCATAGCACTGCAAAGAGTCAGACATGACTGACGTGAATGAGCACACACACACAAGGACTTATTATTGCCATCTTTTTTTTTCATTTTGTTCTGACTGTTTTGTAGTTCCTTTGCTTCCTCTTCTATGTTCCTTTGTGATTTGGTCTCTTTTGTAGCAGTGTGCTTTGACTCTTTTCTCTTCATACTTGTGTATCCACTACAATTTTTTTTTTTAACTCTGTTTACTATGAGGCTTTGTAGAAGGAAATGGCAACCCACTCCAACATTCTTGCCTGGAAAATTCCATGGACAGAGGAGCCTGGCAGGCTACAGTCCATGGGCTCATAAAGAGTTGGACACGACTGAGCAACTAAACCACCACTATGAGGCTTTCAAAACACATCTTACAGTTGTAACAGTCTATTTTAAGTTGATCACAACTTTGATTACATACAAAAGTTCTTCATTTTTACTTCCACCTTCCATCTGACACACTTTATGTTAACGGTTTCACAAATCTTTTTATATTAAGACTATCCATTAAGTTATTATAGTTATATTTATTGCTTTCACCTTTTAATTTTTATGATAGAGTTGAAAATTATTTATGCATCACCATTGTAGTATTAGAATATTCTGTACTTGACTATATATTTACTTTTACCGGTGAGTTTTACACTTTCACATTTTTCATCTTGCTAAATAATTCCTTTGTTTCACCTTAAAGAACTCTCTTCAGCATTTCTTGTAAGGCAAATCTAGTGACGATGAACTTTCTCTACTCTGTTTTATCTGAGACAGTCTATCTCTTTATTTTTGAAGGACAGCTTTATCAAGTGTAGTATTTCCATTTGGAAGTTTTAATCTTTAGTGCCTGGAATATACTCATTCCGTTTTCTCCTGGCCTGCAAATGTTCTACTGAAAAATCCATTGACAGTCCTATGGAGGCTTCCTTGATTGAGATAAGCCATGTTCCTAATTCTGCTTTCAAAGTTCTCTTTTTGTCCTTGACATTTAACAAGATGCTTCTAATGTAAACCTTAGTGTAAATCTTTTTACTTTTAACCTCTTTGTATCCCTTTGGGTTCCATGATTCTGGATGTCCATTTTCTTCCACACATTTGGGAAGTTTTCAGCCATTATTTATTTAAATATGCTTTCTGTCTCTTTTTCTTTCTACTCCTGCTGGGTATCTCACAATGTTATACTGCTTCTTCTGATGTAGTCTCATAGTCCATTTGGCCTTCTTCACTCCTTTTATTCTTTTAATTTTTGTTTCTCTGTCAGAATAAGTTCAAATGACCTATTTTCAAATTTATTGATTTTTTTCTCTGCTTGATCAAATCTGTGTTTGAACCTCTCTAGGAATTTTTCCATTTAGTTACTGTATTCTTTAGCACCAGTATTTCTGTTTGGTCCTTTTCTCTATCACATCTATCTCTGTTGATACTCTATTTATGTATTGCTTTCTCAATTTTATTTAGTTGTCTACCATGTTCTCTTGTAGTTCACTGAGTTTATTTAGGATGATTATTTGTCAGCAATTCACAAATATCCATTTCTTTTAAATGAGTTAGAAGTTTGTTTTCTTCCTTGAATTGTATCATGTTTCATGATTCTTTATGTTTCCTTGTAGATTCACTTTGCTATTTAATCATTTGAAGGAGCAGCTTTCTCTCCCAGGCTTTATGGGCTTGTTTCACCTAGCCCATAAAGTCAGAAGCACTCAACATGAAGATAGAGACCAATTCCTTGGAGTGTGTGCTTTAAGCTTGAGGACAACGTTCCCATTATTTCCTGCCTAGTCCCCTGGAGGAAAAGCCCGTTTTCTGTTTTTTTCCCAATTTCACAGAACAATGCCAGCTGTTGGAGGACATTCACCCCTTTTCCTTCTTATTAGCTGGTCCAGAAGACTGAGCTCTTCCAGTATCTTAGCACTTAGTGTGAGCAAAACAGATATTCAGTTCAGTTCAGTCACTCAGTCATGCCCAACTCTTTGCAAGCCCATGGACTGCAGCATGCCAGGCCTCCCTGTCCATCACCAACTCCTGGAGTTTACTCAATGTCCATTGAGTTGGTGATGCCATCCAACCAATTCATTCTCTGTCATTGGCTTCACCCAGAAGACCCTCTGAATTTCTAAGAATTAGGCTCCCTTTGCTTCCTTTCCTCCTTCCTGGAGTAAAAATTTCAGTTCTGTGTTTATCCCCAATCTCCCAGGGCAGCACCAGCTGTAAGTGAATGTCCTCCCCTTTCTTAGGTTCTGAGCTGTCCCAAAAGACCAGGCTCTGTAGGTTGTTCAGCATCAATATGAGGAAAGAGAGGAACCTGCTGTCCTATGCACCATAAGACAAATCTCTATAAATTTAAAAATATTCAAATCATGCAAACTACGTTACTGACTAAAAGGCAAATAAATTAAACTCAATAATGGAATGATATCTGGAAATTTTCCATGGAAATTATAACTCATGTGTTTCAAATTAAAAATTAGAAAGTATTTTAAACTGAAAGACAGGAAATAAGATATGTAAAAAAATTATGTGAACAGTTAAAGCAGTGGCTTAGAGGGAAATTAAGACAATTAAAATCTTGTATTAGAAAAGAAGAACAGTCTCATTATGAATGACTATGGTTTCCCCCTAAACTAGAAAAATAAAGGAGAATATAAACAATAAAAATGAAAATTAAGAAAAAAGAAAACAAAACAATAGAGAAAAATCAATGAAATGAAAATGGGAGAACATCAAGAAAGGTGAAAAACTTCTAGCCATGCTGATAAGATAAAAAAGAGGAAAGACAATTTAGAAAACTTAAAAAAAAAAAGAAAAAAGGTACAAGCTATCAATATATACTGTGAGAGAGAAAAACATTGCAAATCTCACAGATATTTTAATTAGACAGTAAGGAAATATTACAAAGAACTTATTCCAAAACAATCTGAAAACACAGATGAATGTAAAAGTTTCTTAGAGGACACAAACTACCAAAAATCTAATTTCTAGTTGAAAACATTACTGCAGAGAAAACTCCTAGCCCAATGACTTCATTGGGGAAATTCTATTAAATATTTTTAAGAAAAAAGTCATATCAACAGGGCATCTAAAAAACCTACAACTAGCATCATATTTAATGATGAAAGACTAAATGCTTTCTTCAAAAGACTGAGAACAAGTCACTGATGTCAAATGCAACCACTTCTATTTAACACTGTACCATTTGACTTTGCTAAGTGTAATAAGGCAACAAATATGAATAAATTAAATCCACACCCGAATATAAGATAAAAAATGTCTTTATTTACTAATGAAATGATCATCTATGAAGAAAATCCTGCTTCATCTGTAAAAAACTAGTAGAAGTAATGTTTTGCAAATATACAGGACATTTTGTTAATAAACAAAAGTCTGTTGTGTTTCTATATGTTAACAACAAATAATTCTACATTAAACTCCAAAAGTACAATTTATAACCGTATCAAAAATATGGAAATTTTAGGATAAATCTCAAAATAAGATATGCAAATCTTATTCACCAAAAACTGAAAACACTGCTGAAAGTAATTAAATGGGACTTACATAGACACAGAGTTATAGTATTTAATGCCTCACAGGAATAAATACATTTATCATTTTAGAAATAAGTTACAGATCTCAAAGATCTAAGCATACGACCAGAAACTATAAAACTCCTAGAGGATAACATAGGCAAAACACTCTCTGCCATAACCCAAAGCGGGATACTCCATGACCTACCTCCCAGAATATTGGAAATAAAAACCTAATTAAAATTAAAAGCTTTTGCACAACAAAGGAAACTATAAGCAAGGTGAAAAGACAGCCTTCAGAATGGGAGAAAATAATAGCCAATGAAGCAACAGACAAACAATTAATCTCAAAAATTTACAAACAACTCCTGCAGCTCCATTCTAGAAAAATAAACAACCCAATTAAAAAGTGGGCCAAAGAACTTAACAGACATTTCTCCAAAGAAGATATAAAAATGGCTAACAAACACATGAAAAGATGCTCAACATCACTCATTATCAGAGAAATGCAAATCAAAACCACAATGAGGTACCACTTTACACCAGTCAGAATGGCTGCCATCCAAAAGTCTACAAGCAATAAATGCTGGAGAGGATGTGGAGAAAAGGGAACCCTCTTACACTGTTGGTGGGAATGCAAACTAGTACAGCCACTATGGAAAACAGTGTGGAGGTTCCTTAAAAAGCTGCAAATAGACCTGCCATATGACCCGGCAATCCCACTGCTGGGCATATACACCGAGGAAACCAGAATTGAAAGAGCCACGTGCACCCCAATGTTCATCGCTGCATTGTTTACAATAGCCAGGACATGGAAGCAACCTAGATGCCCATCAACTGACGAATGGATAAGAAAGCTGTGGTATATATACACAATGGAATATTACTCAGCATTAAAAAAAAATTCATTTGAAGCAATTCTACTCAGATGGACGAAACTGGAGCCCATTATCCAGAGTGAAGTAAGCCAGAAGCAAAAACAACAATACAGTATATTAACACATATATATGGAATTTAGAAAGACAGTAATGAGAACCCAACATGGGAGACAACAAAAGGAACGCAGATGTATAGAATAGACTTGTGGACTTTGTGGATGAGGGTAAGGGTGGGATGAGATGGGAGAAGGGCATTGAAGCATGTTAATTGTCATGTGTCTAATCAA